>VFLP01000025.1:0-568282 GCA_007182795.1 Xylaria flabelliformis | reverse complement strand
AATATATTTTAAAAACTTTATTAATAAATTTAATAATATTTTTATTATAATTTTTTAAAATATATATTATTATTTAAAATAAAACTTTAAAAAACGAACTAAAATAATTAATTTTAATTTTTAAATATTAAAAGTATTAATATTTAAAGTCTATAATATAATATAAATTAATATTATTTTATATATAATATAATAAGCTTTATAAAAAAATATTAATTAAAAAGTGCTAAATACTTTAAATATTATTTTAAATATATTTATTAATAAAGTTAAAAAATATAACTAGTTTAATTTAAACTAAATTAACTAGTTATAATAATAAGTTATTATTATTTTTAATTATATTAATAAGTTTAATTAATATATAAAAAAACATATAAGCAAAATTATTAATAAATGTTTTATAAACGTTAGCAAAACTTTTATTAAAAATATTATTAATAAGTTAAAAATAGTTATTATTAATGTTATTATATAAAAATTATTATTTAAAATTTTTAATTAAAAAGTTTTTAAAGTTATATAAATAATATAAAACAATTTTTTAATATTAAAAATATTTTAAATATTAATTATATAACTTATTTTAAAAATAATACGCTTTAAATTTTTATTAATATAATATAAATTTTTATTAGTATAAAATAAATCTTTGTTATAAAAATAACAAGTTATTTATTTGTTTAACAATATTAAAAATTTATTTAATAAAAAAGCTATGCAAAAAAAACCCTGTTTATAACTTTTTTATAAATATAAAATAAAGCTTTAAAACAATAAGCACGTTTTTTTTAATAACTTTAATAATAATAATTAAAATAATACTTTGTTAATATTTTTTTTATACGTTTTAAGCAAACTTAACTAATAAGTTTAAACTTTTAAAAAATATTAAAAATTTTAGTTACTTAAAGGGTTATAAGTAATAAGCTTTTTATATTAACGTAATAAATTTTATTATTAAAAAATCCGCATTATAAACCCTTAATTTAAAAAAAATGAAGCTATAGTTAATATAACAATTGTTTTTTTTTTTAATTAAAACAATAAAGCTTTTTTAGTTATTAAAACTAAAAAAAACATAATTTTTAAAAAAAGATTATTTATAAAAGTTTAAACATTATATAAAACATTATTTAATTTTATTTATTATAACAAACTTTGCTAATAAAAATAATACTTATTTATAATATTAGCACTTTTTAAAAACTTAATTAAAACAGTATTTTAAGTATATTTATACTAGCTATTCTTATTATTATTTTCTTTTTAATTAATATTAAATAATAGTTACATTTAATAAGGACTATGTTTATAACAAGGACGTTATAATTTTTAGGGGCCAGCATATGTAAGGCAAGGAAGGGAGGATACAAAGGAGGAAAGTGTCCGAAGGTGTCCCGCAGGAACATCTAAGGAAAATACAAAAAAAAAAAGGTATCCCGCAGGAACACTTTCCTTAAAAACTCCGTCCTTAAAAGATATTATCTTTTAAATAACATTTAAAATAGCTAAATAATAATAATAATAATTTCTTTTTGTACTTTATGTTTTAATATTTTAATAGGCTTATACTTATTATATAACGTATTAATATAATAGTTTAAGCTTTATTTTTAAAACGTTAGTAATAAGCTAACGCTATTTTAAGGCTTTTAGTAAGGCTTAATAGCTTAATAGCCTGGCCTCCTGCCT
Organism: Xylaria flabelliformis; assembly: GCA_007182795.1. Taxonomy (NCBI): domain Eukaryota; kingdom Fungi; phylum Ascomycota; class Sordariomycetes; order Xylariales; family Xylariaceae; genus Xylaria; species Xylaria flabelliformis. The sequence continues at coordinate 566,587 of VFLP01000025.1, read as the reverse complement.
TTATAGCCTTTAAAAAAGCCCTTAAAGCTATTAATGTTTAAAATACTATTAAACTTATAGCTTAACTAACTGTTCTTATTATTATTTAAGGGTAATTAAGGCGTAAAATTATTAAAAAGCTTTAAAACTTTTTTAAATTATAAAAACTTAAAAACTCTTTAAATTATAATTAATAGCTTTAAAGCTTAACTATTATATTTAAAGCTATAAAACTATTTAAATTCTTTAAAGATCTTATTATAATTTAAAACTATAATAATTTAAATTAAGCTATAATATTTTTAATTCTTTAAGATAACTTTTTCAATGTTTTTAAAGCTAATATAAGCTATTTTAACAACTTTGCTAACGTGTTTAACACGTTAAAACTGCTTTATAAACTTAATAATAATAAAGCTTATAATAAGCTTTATAAGCAGTTTTATTTTTTAAACTATAGCTATATATAAAACCTTAATATTTTTAATAGTATTTTTAATAGTTTAATAATTAAATTAAAAAAAAAAGGCGTTAATATTAATATTATTAATTAAGTTAATATTTATTTAAAAGCTTTAAAAAAAACTTATAATAATTAAATTAATTAAACTTATTAGTTTTTTTAAGCTTTAAAAGCTATTAAAAATATTATTATAATTATAATAAAATTTTTAATAATTAATACTTTATAAAACTTAAAGTTTAAGCTTAAATTTTAATAAAACTTAATAAATAAACTATTTAAAAAAACTATTTTTTAAATAGCTATAATAAATATAAAACTTTTTAATACCCTTAATTTAACAAGTAACTTTAAAAGTAATTTTAAAGGTAACTTAGGATAAAAAAGTAACTTTAAAGGTAACTTAAGATAAAAAAGTAAAAAAGGTAGCTAAAAGCCCTTTAAAGCTATTAAAAAAACCTAGCTTTTTATTAAACAATAAACTACTTTTTAAGTTATTTATATAGCTAATTTAATATAATTAATAAACGTTAAATTTATTAAAAGCATTAAAAATAACTTATAGCTTTATAATATAAATAATATTGCTTATATTATAAATTTAAAACATTAGTTTATTAGTTATATTAAATTTATAAAAAATGCTGCTTTTATATTTATTATTAATAGCATATTAAAATTATGCAGCAAAAAAACTATAATATTAAAAATATACCGCTTTTATTATAACTATAACATTATTATTTTTAAAAACATATTATATATATTAAAGTTTAATATTAATATAATGTTTAAAGCATTATATTATAGTATTAATAACTTTTTTAATAATTATTAGCTATTAAATAGTAATAAAAGCTATTTAGCTATTTTAAAATTTAAGAATTTAAGCTTTTATTTTTAGCTAAAAGGGCTACTTTTTACTTTTTTAGCATACTTTTTAAAAGCTTATATAATTTAAGGAAGCACCCTTAAATTTTAAAGGGCTATTAAAGCTTTAAAAAGCTAAGATCTATTAAATTTAAAAGCTTTTTTTATTAGTTAAAACTTAAATACTTTTATATTTACTTTTATTACGTTAATATTAAATAAATCCTTATAAAAAGCTTTTTTAAATTAAAAAAACATACCCTTTAAATTAATACTTTTATAATAGCTTAATTTAAGGCTTATATATTAAACTTATTACTTTATTAAACTTAAAGTTAATATTATATTATAATATTATAAGCTAAAATATTTAAAGCTTTTATTATTAAAAAAAACTATTAAAATTATTATTAAATTATTTAATTTAAATTTAATTAATAAAAATAAATTTTTTTATAAAAAGTATGTTATAAATAAAACAATTTATTATTTATATTTTTTTATAATAAAAAACTTTTTTAAAGTTTTTAAAAGCTTTATTAATAATTTATTTATTATTAAGCTTATAAAATATAATTATATATTTTATATTTTTATTATAATAAACTAAAAATTTTAATATAAATAAATTATTTTTTTAAAAAATAAAACTATTTTTAATATATTTTTAATAATTAAAAGCTTATTTTAAAGCTTAAAAAATTATTATTATTATTATTTAATATATTTTTAATATAATTTAAAGCTTAAAATATATAATAAGCTTATAAAAAATTAATTATAATATAAAAACATAAATTTTATTATTTTTAACTTTTATATTTATAAATAAAATAGCTTTATTAAACGTTTTATAAAAGTTATAATAAATAAGTTATATATTATATTATAAGCTTTAAGTTTATTTTTATATTTATAATATTATATATTATTTATAATAATAAACTTAATTAATTATATTATAATAATAAATAAAAATTTAACTTTTTATTAATTATTATAAAATAAGCTAAAGCTTTTTATAACTTTTTATATATTTTTATTAGTATATTATAAAGTTATTAATTTAAAAGCTTTAATAATTATTATTTATAAAAAACAAAATATAAGCTATAAGCTAGTTAAACGTGTTAAAAAAGCATAAATTTTAATAGTATTAAACAATAATACTTATTTAATTTATATATTTAAATAATATGTTATAATATAGTTTATTATTATTAAAGTATTAAAAACGCTTATTTTAGCCTTAAATATAAAAGGTTTATACTTAAAAAATCCGGCCTTAAAAAACTTATTAAAAAAAACACCCCTTAAAAACACTACCTCCTTTAAAGCTATTAAAACCGATTAGTTTTAGCTTTAAACCTTTTTACTTTTAAAACTTTTAAAAAAGCTAAATTTAACTAAAATAAATAATTTATAAGGGGCTAAAGTAATTATAAAAAATAATATAGCATTAAATTATTTTATTTTAATAAAACTGCTTTATATTTTAAAAAAAAAAAAAGCAAAATATAAAATAATAAACTTTATAAATTTTAACCCTTTTAAAACTACTGCAAATTTTATAGTATAAGTTATTATTTACGTTATTATAGCAGCCTTTTAAAAGCTTAAAACCCTTATTAATGCCTTAAAAACTTTAAAAACCCTTAAATAGCTAAAAGTTATAATAGTTAAACTTTTATAGCTATTTTTTATAAATATTTTACGCTTTTTACTTATTAAAAACTTATTTAAACGTATTATTAATAACTATTAAATATTAAAACGAAAGTTAAATTAAGTAAGCAATATAGCTAAATTTAAAGCTAAATTTATAATTAAAAAGTTTAAACAAGTTTTTAAAACGGATTTTATAAAAACTTACGTAGCTATTATAATACTTTTTATTTAGCAAATTTTATTTATTATAGTAGCTACCTTAAATTAAAAAATTAAGCAAATTAACTTTATAAGGGCTTTTTTTAATAAAAACCTTTTTAAAATAATTTATACTTAGCTTTTTAAAAAGCTTATAACTTTTTTAAATTTAAGTTTTAAGCTATTAAAACTAGCAGTTAAATATAAGTATAACCTTGTTATAAACTAAATTTTTTAAATGTTTTATTTATTATATAACTTTAAATAATTTTTTAATAATAATAATAAAAGCTTATTAAACTATTAAAATCTTTTAGCTTTAAAGCTTTAATTAATAACACTTTTATATATTATAATAAATTTATAAGGACCTTTATAATAACTTATATAAATAATTGCCTTTTTATAAGCTTTAATAAAGCTTATATTTAATAATTAAAAAAGAAAATTAATAGTACGTATAACATTAAAAATTAAAATTTTATAAAATAGTTTTTAAAAGTTAAAATTTAGCAAAATAAAACTAAAAAAACATTATATTTTTAGCAATTATAATATATTTAATAAGCTTTAATTAAGCTAAACTTAATAAACATTAAACTTATTAAATTATTTTTATAGCTTAATATTATAAAGCTAAAAAATTATAAACTACTATTTACTTTTATTAAAGCTTATTATTATTTAATAGTTATAAATATTATTAACTACTTAATATAAATTATATAATTAAATATAACGTTTACTTATTAATAGCTTATTATTTATATATATAAGCCTTATAAAATCTACTTTATAATAATAATAAAGCTATTTTAATACTTAAAAAACATTATAAATTTTAGCTTAATATATATTTAGCAACTTTTATAAAGCTTTATAAAAGGTTATTTATATGTTTTTATAATTATTAATAATAATAATTACGTTAAATACTTTAAAATAATAAAATTTACTTAAAGTTATACTGCTTTAATAGCTAAAAGCGCTATAAGCTAAAAAGCTAAAAAAAAAAACATTATAGCGCTTTTTATTTTAAAAGCTAAATATATTATACTTATAAAAGCAGTTAAAAAAGCTTAATAGCTTTAAAGCTTATATTAAAAAATTTAACTATTTATTTAAAAGTTTATTATTATATATAACAATAATATAAAAACTATTGCTATTATTAAAAACTTTAAGCATTATTAATAAATAAAGCATACCTTTATAAAATTTTAGTTTATATAAAAAGCTTATAAAATAAAACAAATTAAAATATGTTATATTTTAATTATTAAAATATTAGCTAATAAGCTTATTAAAGCTTTAATACTTATTAAATAAGCTAAATTTTAAAAGCTTTTAAAGCTTTAACTTTTAAAGCTTAACATTTTAATTAAAAAAAAGTATTAAAATTAATAAGTTAATTAAAGCTATTAAAATCCTTTTAAATAAAACCTTTAAAAGTTTAATATAAGCTTTATTAAATGTTATAATAATTATAAGCTATTATAAAAAGCTATATAAGCTACTTATAAGCTATTATAAGTTTTTATAGCTATTATATTTACTTTTAACTATTAAACTTATAATAACTGCTTTAATTTATTAATTCTGCTTATTTATAAAAAGCATAGTTATAAAGTAGCTGCTTTTATAATTATAAAGTAGTTATTTTTATAATTAAAAACTTTATAATTATAAAAAAATTATTAGTTTTAATAACTAACTTTTTTTAGCATTAATAAACTTTTTTAAGCTTACGGAAGCATTAAAAAAAAATTAATAAAAGCTATAAGTTTATATAAGCTTTAAAAAATCTATAATACTTAGTTAAATTTCTTTCTTTTAAATTATTAACACTTATTTTTTTATTTTTTATCTTATAAGTATTATTTAATGCTTTAAGCCTTTTATTTTAATGATTATAACTGTTATTCCTTTTATTTAGCTTAAAGTATTTATTATGCTATAACGTTATATGTTTTATATTTATAGTATTACCTTTAACATTTTTTAAATATATAATTAATATATAAAAGTATACTTTTTAAATTAATTAAGTTTAAAAATAAAAAAAATTAAATATAATTAACCTTTTTTTTATAAATAATAAAATTATTATTAATAGTTTAAAAATTAAAGTTTTTATTATTATAAATATATGCTTTTTATTAAAAAATATTTATTTTAAAATTAAATTAATTTTTAATTAATACTTTATTAATTAATTAAAAGCTTATTAAAAACTTTAAATTTATATAAAAGTTTAAAATTAATATTATAATTTATAATAACTATATAAGCATTATTATACTTTTAATTAGCTTAAAAATAATTATATAATATTAAACTTTTTACTTTTTTTTTTAAAAATATTTAGCTTTTTTTATTTTTAAAATAATGCATTAATAATTATATCTTTTTTGCTTAAATAATATATAATTAAAAAATTATATTTTAAAAATAATATAATTTACTTTATTTTTTATTAAAATATTTTAATGCTTTATAATTAATAACTATTAAAAATAGTTTTTATTAATAATAACTTATTAGTTTTATTTATTATTTTTTAAAAGTAAATAATACTATTAATATTTTTTTTTTAAAACCCTTATAATTTAATTTAACGTTTTATATAATTTTAAAAAAATATGTTATAAAAAGTTAAATATTATTATAAAGTTATAATAAAATATTTATAACTATATTATTTAATGTGTTCATTTTTATTTAAATAAAAAAGTTATAATTATAATAATATAATATTAAAGCTAAAACTAAGGCTTTTTTTTAGCTTTTTAAATAACTTATTATATTTATTTATTTAATTAAAAAAATATTTTTTTTATTTAGCTAGTTTAAAAATATAATAATTTAATTATACTTAATAATAAACTTTTTATAAAAGTTATAAAAACTTAAAAAAAATTATACTTTTTTTATATTAATAAAAGCTTTTTAATTATAAATATATAAACTTTTTTAAAGTTAATTTAAATATTTTTTATATTAATAATATAGCTTAAAAACTTAATTTTTTAATATAAAATTTTAATTTTTTTAAATTAACTTATAAGCTTATATTATAAAGTTATTATAATACTTTTTTAACATAAACTTTACGTTGTTTTAAATTTATTAAAATATATAAACATTATTACACTTAACACATAAACAAAGGCAGGGCTCCGCAGCAATATATGCTATATTATACAAAAAATCTAAGGTAAAACGAAAAGAAGAAAAACAAGCTATTATATAAGACTGCGCGCATATAAGTAAGTGTGCATAGTGTAGTGAATGTAAGCGGTATGAACTAGCAGTAAACTGGCAGTATAGTGGGGCTAGTGTAAGGCACAGCCATTATATAAGCCACCATGCTGTTATTAACATGTTGTTTATATATGTATTATAAAAATTGTTTAAACAGTTAAACAAAATATTATTAATATATTATTAAAACATAAAAAGTCTGTTTATAAGCTTAAATAATAAAACTTTATAATAATATATATTATATTAAATATAAAAAGTTATTAAGTTTTTATTTTTAAGTTTTATTTTAATATAATAAAATATTTAATATATATTAATCTTAATAAAAATCTTAGCTTTAAAAATTTAAAACAAAGTTTTTTTAATTAATAAAAATAAGTATTAGTTTTTTTTAATTAACTTATTTAATTTTTTATAATTTATATAAAATTTTAAACTATTATTTAATTTATTAATAAACAATATAAAGGAAATAAAAAGGGTATCTTTTAATTTAATAAAACCTTTTTATAAATTTTTAATTAAGTATTTTTTTATTACTTTTAGCTTATTTAATAATATTTTATATAATAAGCTATACTTTAAATTATTAATTAACCTTTTTTTTAAAAATTTAATTTTATAGTTTATTTTAAAATAATATAAAAATAATATATTTAAGTTTATTTTATTAAAAATATATAAAAAGTTTTAATAATCTTTAAGTATAAGGTTTTATAGCTTTTTACTTTAATTTTTTACTTTTTTTAATAAAAAAATCTAAATTTTTTATAGTTATTACTTTTTTATTCTTAATTATTTTATTAATCTTATAAATATTAATAATTAAAATATAATAAATAAATTAATCTTTTTTTATTATGCTTTTAAAAATAATTATATTAATATTAATTATTTTTATAATTAGTTTATTTTTATATTAATTTATATTATTATGTTTTATATAATATAAGCTAACGTTATTAGTTTTTTAGCCCTTTAATATATTTTTAACTTTAGCTTATTATTTTACCCTTTATTTTACTTTTTTTTTTTTTTTATAAATAAGCTTAAATAAAAATAATAAATTATTATTAAAGTTTTTTTATATTTTTATAATATTTTTAATAATAAAGTTGCTTTTTTTTAATATTTTAACTTTTATAAGTTATTATTAATATTGTTTATTATACGTTTTTATAATAAGCTATTATTGTTTTTTTTTATTTTTTTATTAAGATTTTTATTTTATTAATTAACGTTTTTTTAATAATATAAGTATTATAAATAACTATTAACTTTATTTATAGCTAAGTTTTTTATTAATTGTTTTAATAATAGTTTTAAAAAGAAAATTAAGTTATAATGTTTAATATTTAATAAAATATCATATTTTTTAATTTATAACTTTTTTAAAATAAAATTGTTTTTTATTTTAAATATAAAAGCAAGTATTTATTTAAATATCTTTTTTTTAATAATTAAAATAATTAATAATACTTAATAAATATTTTAATTATTACTGTTATTATATTTTATTATATTAATAAGTTAGAATTTTTTAATTATAAATAAATATAAACATTAAATAATTTTTTTAATAAACATTATATTTATATATATATATAAATTTATATTTATATCTTTAAAAAAGTTATTAATAGTTAAAAAAAGTTTATTATTACTTATAATATAAATATATATATAAAGTTTACTTTTTAAATAATTATAAATTATATTGTTTTTTTTAACATTTTTAAAAACTTTTTTAAACAAAAATCTAATTTTTTAAGGTTAGTTTTTTACTTATTTATATTTATTATTTTCATTAACTTTAACTATTTTTAATATAAGCGTTAAATTTATATTAAAAACTATTATAATAAACATAATTATAACTTTTTAATTATTATAAACGTACTTTTTAAAACAGTTTTTAAACATATATTTTAACTTATAATAAATAAAGCATTTACCTTTTAAAATAAGTTAACACATTTTTTTATAAAAGTTATTTTAAATAAAGAATATAATAATATTAAAATAAAATTAAAACTTTAATTGTTTTAATTATTAGCTTAAAAGTTATTATTACTGTTATTATTATTACTGCTTTAATTTAAAGTAAAATCTTTAATAATATTAAAAACTTTTTTTATTTTATATATAATGTTATATTTTTAATTGCTTAAATATAAATAATATATTATTTATTAATAATATTTATAAAACTTATTAAAGCTTATTAATAACTTAAAGTATTTTAAAATAACTTTATTATTTAAGCGTATTAAAAGCTTATTTTTAAACTCTTTTTTTTAACGTTCTTTTATAAAACAAACTTTTTTAATAAAGTAAATAAAGTTAACTTTAAAAATTATAAACTTATTTAAATTATTTAATATTATAAAGTTTTAATAATCTTTTTTTATTTTATTAATAATATTAATATTATAATATATATTTTATAAATAAGTTAATAATTAATTAAAAGTTATTAATTAATTAAAATAAATATTAATAAAGTAAAGCTATAAATTTAAAGCAATTATATTATTTAAATAAAATTTAATATTAATTATTTTAATTATATTATTAATAAACTAGTTAATATTATTAATAAAATAGTTTTTTATTTTATATTATTAAACTTTAAATTTAATTTTATTATTATTAAAAAAAGTAAATATATTAATTTTAATAAACTTATAAATATTATTTTTTATATAGTTTATTTATATAAAACTAACATAATTATATATAAATAAATTTATAACGTTTTAGTTTATATTATTTAATTAATTTTAAAACTAAATATGTTTAATTTTAATTACTTTTAATTTTTTTAATAAATAATTAAATATAATATTTATAAAATTAAGTATTATATAAATAAATTCTTTTTTATTAAATTAAAGTTATTTAATTATAACTTTAAAGTTTTTAACCTTTTTTTTTAGCTTATTATAAACTAATTTTAAATTTAAATTTTTTTTTAAGCTTTTAATATTAAAATATTAAGCTTAAAAAACAATAAAGTTTATTTAAGCTTTAAAAGTAATAAAAAGCTTATATAAGTCTTAAATATATTAATAAAACATATATAATATAAGTTTTTTAATTTTAAACTTAAGCTATATAATATTAAAATTATTATAAAATAAGCAGAACTTTTTTTTATTTATTAACTTTATAACATTAAATATTATTACTTTAGCTTTATTTATTAATAATATAAAAAAAAATATAAAGTTATTACTTTTTAAATAATATGTTATATACTTTTTTATTAAAATATTTATATTTTATTATAACTTTTTTAAGTTATTATAATAATAAGCATTAATAAACTTTTTATTAATAATTTAAATATTAAATATTTTCATATTTTATAAGAAAATCTTTTTTTAATTTTAATTATTAAATATAATAACATTAATATTAAAAGTTTATGTATAAAATAATATTAATAATTAATATTAAGTTTTAAATTTAAATGCTTTATTAGCTTTAAAGTTAAAAGATTTTAAGTTGTTAAAGTTAAAGTAAACTTGCTTTTTAGTTGTTTATTTAAGCATAGCTTGCTTTTTTAAAAATTTAGTTATATTAACATGCTTTAACTTTTATTTAAATAAGTGTTAAAGTTTAATTTAATTTAATTATTAAAGTAAATTTAGTTTATTAATAACTTTATAAATTATTATATTAATTCTTGTTTAAATTTAAATAAAAAATATTAAAAAATAATCTTAATGCTTTATAATAAATAATTTGTTATAAATTATTATATTAGTTTTTATTTAAATTTAAATAAAAATATTAAAAAGTAGTTTTAATGCTTTATAATAAATAACTTATAAATTATTATATATTATATTATAAAAAAGTTAAAGCTTTAATAATAAATGTTATATTATATAAAATTTATAAGTAAAAAACTAAAAATAATAAAATTTATATAGTAAATCTTATAAGTATAATATATATAGCTATAAATAACTTATAATAATTAATATAAGCATATAATACTTATTATTAAAAATTAAATTAATTATAAATATAATAATTATTATAAAGCATAACTTTATTATACTTATTAACTTTTAACTTTATATATAATTATATATATAACTTATATTATTTATTTTAATAAATTTATAGTTTAAAGAATTTTTTTTATTTTTAATATATATATAAATTTTACTTTTATTTAAATATACTTATATTACCCTTTTATATATACATAACATATATTTAATTTATTAATAAATTAAAATTTAAATAATCTTATATATTAATAAAATTAATGAATTAAAACTATATTAAAAATTAAAGTTAATTTATATTAAAAAAATTGTTATTATATTATACTTTTTATTATTATAAGCTATTAAATATTAACTTATTATTTTTATTTATATTATAAACTTAATTTTTTTTAAACTTTAATTTTATATATTATATATTATACTTATTATTAAAACTATTATTATTATTATAAACTTAAGCTCTTTATATTTATAATATTAAAAAACATTAAAAAAACAATTATAATTATGTTTATTAAAATTAAAAACTTTAAATAATTAATAATAAAATAGTTTATAAGGTTATAATTTATAGCTTATTAAGTTTACTTATGCATAATTAAAGGATTAATATATGTATAACATAGCTAAAAAAGGATATAAAGACTGTGCTAAGTAGTATTTCTTATATGCAGTTACGTTAATATATAATGCTTAAGAAGGCTCATTAATGTGTTCTTTATTATTGGACCTTAAGTAACTTGGCTTGCCATTGGTCTTTAATGACATCAGCGCTAATTACGCGTTTATGTCTTGCGGAATGGGGGCCCAAAGTATTTTAGTACGAGCTTGTGTCCTGCAGTCTTCTCTCCTGGCTGTATCTCCTCTAGACAGTTTTGTGTATAAATTCTCAGGACGGTGCCTTTTGTACTGAACCTTCAAGTGGCTTCACGCTTTCAACATGAGCGCCTCGTCCTTTGATCTATCACATGAACACCTCAGGCGTCCTCTCAACAAGATGTCGATGACTTGAGCACGAATGCAAATGACAATGATGACGATGTTCTGGTGATTCGTATCGATTTCGGCACAACGTACTTTTTTTTAAAAACATTGATAACAATGATGATGATGATGATGGTGGTGGTGGTATATTTAGCAATACGCGAAATTGCTGACCTCGTCGTCCTGAAGCTTTTCTGGCGTAGCCTGGGTTACTGCCGCTGACTTCAAGAGCAAGGCCGATCAAATCAATGTAATCACCAGCTGGCCGGGATGTGAGCGCGAAGAGGGTAAGGCACCGTCCGAGGTATTCTATGAATATGGTTAGATGTCATGGGGCTATCTTGTACCCTCAGACGGCGACCCAGTTCGATGGTTCAAACTTTTGTTAGTGAAAGAGGAAGACCTTGATCCAGCTCTCAGGTCTTCAGAGTTTATACTCAAAGCCCGCCAATTCATGTGTGTAGAGGGTAAAACGCCGCAGATCTGGTCACCGAATACCTTCGTGCGCTTGGGCTCATTCGCTCCAGACTATAGCCAAGGCGCGCGAACAGGCAGTAGTCGATGCAGTGCGCTTTCATGTTGTTATTACTGTTCCTGCTATATGGAAGGGATATGCTTGGCGGAATATGCAGCACGCGGCCAAGAATGCTGGGATTTTGGGTGATAGGCTTGCTGGAGATACGGGCCTGAGGCTGTTGCCCTGTCAACCCTCTCCGAGCCTGGACGTAAAATCAATAAAGAGGACATCTTTCTGGTATGCGATGCGGGTGGTGGTACCGTGGTGAGTCTGGCTTTAGCGACTTATAGAACGGAATTGAGTTATGTGTAACTGACTATACTAGGGTTTGATCACTGACGGGGTTAGCAATACTAGTCCAGTAATGCTGGAAGAGGCAGTAGAAGGGCGAGGTATCGCACTTACTGCCATCAATCTTGGTAGCCTGAAGTTAATCGCAATACCTGTTAGGCGGTCTCTGTGGTGGCATCTTTGTTGACCAAGCCTTTGAAGTCAAGTGTAAGAAGTGCTTGGGTAGAAGATGGGATCGTCTCAGCAAGAACGACATTAATGATGTGATGCGCGAAGACTGGGAGAGGGGTGTGAAACCCCAATTTATGCCACCACTTGATCGAGACTATCCTATCCGAGTCCCGCAGAAGCATTTACCGACGGCAAAACGAGCTATAACAAGCGCGATCCTATCATAAGAAATGCTCGCATGATGTTTACAAGGTAAGCACTCACTAGCAAAAGCTTGTCAGGCTGAGTTATCAACACGTTCAGGACTCATGTTAAGGGCATCTTCGATGGCGTCTTCAAATATATTGAAACTCTGATAGATGATCAGATAAAGAGTGCGAAGGCCAAAGCGGTGTCGGTTACTGTGAGTTTTTAACGGCCGGAGGGATGGGTTATACAATCACATTGATATCTCTGAATGGCATAAGTTAATGCTACTTATCTCTCTCGTGCGAGCTATGGATCCAACTTTATGTGCCTTTCGATCACGCAATTCATGATGAGATTGACGAGGTCTAGGATGAGGATTCCCACGCAGACATGGCTATACGTCAGATGGAATGGTATTTGAAGAGAGTAAGTCTCCTGGTCTTCAGACAGGCCTCTCCCCCAAATATTAAACTAACAAAATGCCAATTAGGGCGAAGAAGTATCAACTAAAAACAGTGTGTGACGCCATTGGATGTTCCCGTATAAAAGCCAAATTAGTAGTTATATTAGCATGGAGATCTTTTCTTGCGACGAAGAAACCCCACCATCGCGCAAGAACGATTTGGTCCAACATATGTGCTTGATTGATTGTAATGTTGACATACCATTTTCAAAGCTGAAAGACTGGGTTAACCCCGGTGATGAATGGTTAAAGAGACTTGACTTCGACATCGAGATGGTGACTCTCGAGTTCAATATCTACGTTGGAGATCGGAAGATCGGGGCATCAAATGTAGCAGTAACTTTCCAATAATGTCAATTTAGCGTGTATCCTGTCGAAAATAAGCTAGCTAAATCAATTGGGGCGATTTATGTCCGTCTGGGTTGGATGTTGTTTGTCTTAGAGCCGTCTGTCTGCTCCTTAAGCCCCTTCCTTCAGTACTATTTTATATAGGCGGGCCGCTGGATACTAAACGAATTATTAAATGGAGCTATTTCATATCGATGGTGAGTGAATAAGTGTATGATTGTATGTTTGTGTGTGATTCTATGCCCGCCGTTCCATTACAAACTGGTCCAAAACCATAGATGTTACCGGAAAAGAACAGCTAAGAATAATAGCCTCTTGTTAGCATACGCAACTCCGCTGTAAACAAGGGTTTCAGTGACCAGTATATGCATGTCATGAAGAATAAAGTGTGTTTAATATACCAAAGGTTTAGTGGATTTGAATCATATTGAAGGGAGTTAACTGCGAAGCATAAAAGCAACTTTCTTGCCTAAGAACATTGCCAAAAACTCTAGCTACTCTTAATTATTACACTTGACTAGTTGAGTTGTCAGCTAGTCGAACTAATACTTAAAGGGATAAACGCTGTACTTTATATTTTCCTGCAATTCTCTTGTAAAGCATAGATGACTGGGTTAGTTAGAGAGAAAGGGAAGAAGGAGAAGAAGAGGGTTGCGCGTTTGTCGTACTACCCGCACTCTATCATCCTACCATCACTTAATCAAGAATACCACCTACCGACTTTCAGAAGGGCTTCATCATCGTAAACGTTGCAAACTCTCTCGCCAACACAAGTTCGGCTTGTACGTGTTGTTGCTTACCGTGACGTTCCCGGACTCGCAAGGGTAGCATAATTGTGCTTGACATATCGATCCCGGCGCCCGTGTTCCGCAACTGGTCTGCAGGGCGTGAGTTGATAGCTAGGGCGAGTAATTCCTCTATCGAACCCCAAGCTTGACTCTTCCATCCCGCAGCGCTGAAACAGAACTTAATGCAATATGCGACGTACAGGATCACTATGAAGGCATGTACTAGCAGCACTGCGATAGCAAACTTAGCGGTAGGGGAATTAAAGCCGTATCCCCAGCCCCATCCATCGATAACAAAGTTAACAGGGACGTTAGGGTCCAATAACGTCGACGAGTTCACGAGTTCAATCTCGCGGCAAGTCTGGTTCAATAGGTTGACATAAGATATTTGGCCATCCGGTCTTGGAGAGAATAATACGCCTAGGTTCTGTTGGTCATTGAGATCGTGCCGTGAAATCCCGTCAGCAAGTGCTGTACCTAGTATAGTCGCTTTCGTTTGGCACGACTCAGCTATGTAGTTTTCTGGCTCGCGTGATTTGTTGCCCGGTACAAATTGATGAATGATTTGTTCAGTCGCAACACCACCATTTATCGACATATATTGGCTCGGCGATTCTCCACAAAAGTGCCTATTAGTTCACCAAATAACGATAGACGATCGCCAGTGAGGTTTCTAGCGTCTATCAACGACGCATAGTCAGGCCCGATAGAGATCGGCTCACTCAGGCCCCACCTCTCGCGGGAGTTCTCATCATCTTCAGCAGTGATGATGACCGACAACGTTGCTGCCGCTGGGGTGATAAACCATCTCTACCGCAGCCCAAAGTGCATCCACAATGCATGAAACAAGCAAACTTCCCTGCCCGGTCGTATTAGTTCCATTGTCGAGGTACAGCTCGTAGAAGTAAGGCATGGTCACCAAGACTCCAAGGGAAGGGGAAATCGATCTACCGTGAGAGCTTTTCAGATCTGAGCTGTTGATACAAGTGATGTTGACCGTGTCTATGGGATGAGTGAAAATTCCAAGCATATTCTGGCACTTTCCATCCACTATCTAAATATCCATTTGAGGTTGGTCCGGAAAAGTTGATTAGCGAACTCGTCTCGAATTCGATGCCCGTGGTGTTTGGAATTCGTAACCTATCCAATCCAGGTGTTGGAACTTGAAAATCCGAGACAGCAGCTGTGTAATCCCAAGCATTGCATTGAGTCTGCAGCAGAGGCATAAAGATAGGCGTCTCCTTTGCAGTAGTCAGCTTGAGCCGTTGTACGACAGCGAAGATCTCCCGACGCATCTCATCGGCAGTGGCTCCGGGGTTTGGACTGATGGCCTGCGAAAACACATTATCGCCTCTGAGGCGTTGCAGAAGCCGGTCGACGGAGTGATGCGGATTATCGCGGACCACACCATCCACCTCGCAGTGGGCGTAGAGCAGACGGTCGGCGGCGCTCAGATGAGGATGGAAGTTACTGTGCAAGTCCCTCAAAAGCATCGGCTGCCTTGATTCGATGAGGATAAGGATACAATCGGCAAGAAAGTTGACCGCGAGTTGTGATGTCTATGTCGCCGTTATTGTTGTTTGTCCACCAAACAACCGGCTGTGCAAAAGCGTTCTTAGATGCATTGACGTCACTGTACTTGATGGATGATCGGTCTGCAACTCGCCCGTCCCTACTGCTGTACTGTGAAGCTCCATATTGTTGTTATGTTAGCTCACTACAAGTTATAGGTAGAGGATAATGGTTTGGTCTAGGTTGAATTTTGATAGGTAGGCCTTGTCTGTGATACATGGTATTAATCATAAACACTGAACCATTGAGTTTGAAATGTCAGCTAAGAAACAGGGCGTCACCAAGAAAAGCTGATCTCGGCCAGAGCCTGCTCTGGCCCCCCACGGAGACCATACTTCACAATCTTGAAATAGAGACAGAAGCAACTGCATTTGTGCACTTTCCTGGCCGCAGAACAGGGCCCACACTGACTGATGCTCGTATCTCACGGCTATAGCGCCTTTAATCAAAATATTACTCCTATACGCATGGAACCTGCTCGAGGCAGCAAGACTTGCTGATCTATGATACGGATCCAGTTCCCAATTTGCCTTGCAGGTCATTTGTATTCATGTTTCCTAACTAGCTATTAGGTACATAGAGGTTAATCATGCCTACTCTCATGAAAGTCATAGCTACTCTGTTGACGGCATTAGTTCAATCAAGTAAAATAAGATTACTACCCCCTTGTGAGCCGCCCTACCAAGATTCTAAATAAAGCCGTATAATCAAGATTAATCGGGAAATTTAATCTACAGGTTTTTTTGACCTATAATATAGAAGCAGAAAATGCAACGTTGATGTTAGTTCTATCCTAAAAGCTCCTCAAACCTTTTTGTGTCTGCCATGGAATCAATTGTCTTCATAGTCGTGCGCCAAGAACTCACACAGGGTTGTGGCATGTTATCCGCCGCCATGAATGCTGTTAGCCAGATGGCTGAGCCGTCCTTCCTCTGGTCTAAAGAACTTTGTTGAATTTGTACAGCTAAGGACTCGGGTAGATATTATGATACCTGGAGGAGAACGACAATCATTGTACTAATGATAGTATGTATAGGCCTCGCTGTTGCTATAGCACCGGCGACCGCAACTGCCTTGACCCATAAAAGGTTCCGGTTCTGGGCTGGAGAGACAGGCATGTATGTATTTAAATGGCACACATAACCAGATTTTCCCGAGCAACACGCACGTAATTAACTATTCATGTATCATTATCGGAGGCCACGACCTTTGCCTCTCAAAAGGGTGAAATGTTATTCACTCTTTCATAGCTAATATACCTAGTAAATTTTACACAGGATTCCGTCCTGGACCTGATGTCATCTATTCCGATCAGAGGTGTTTAAAGCATCCACTCGCCTCGCTGTTGAAGCGCGTGCTAATTCTCTCTAGATAATTGCTCAGGTTGCATCAACAGCCATAACGCCACACATGGTCATAGTAGATACTGTCGCCAGAATTATCCGCAAATTATGACCCTAATAACAGCTCCTTGCCCTTAGCAGTGAATATTACTGAGGCTTCGCCTACATCTATGCTTATCACATTTATGATACTAGAAAATGTATTGTAGACCTGGTCAACAAAGCAGCGTAAAGACGCAGCAGTGGTGATGTTCCCCATGGTTTTGCAGGAAACTCTCCTATCGGAGCACATATTTCAAATGCATCAGAGATCCAAATGTTTGATTGTCTTTGAAACGCACCATGGAGGAAATTCCGAGTAACATATGACAGCCCTCAATCCATAATCGAGGTGCATCCTAACCAGGACCGATTACTACATGGTTTTTCGCCAGGTTGGCTGGGTGACGCCGATGTCTCGGTCCTGTCCCATGTCAGTATCGATCAGAGTTTCGCTCATTATCTGAACCTATGGGCATTAACTAATAAAAGCCCCGATGTCTTGCATGAAGTCGCTATTGTAGCCTACGTGTGGCCAGTGGTAGGAGTAGGATGCTCCAATAATCAACAGATATGACGCCAAGCTATTGGTGGAAACAATTTCCAACACGATGGTAATGAACGGTATGAGCCGCTTATCGTCTTATCTTTACAAGGTTGGCATTCTCAAAGACGGAGCCTGGTATTAGAACTTCTTCTTAGTACACAGACGTAGCCCCAGTCACTGCCGATGGTATAACAACGCCTGGCAATTCACAGAGGCGGAGGAGGCGAACTCGTCCAATATACACATATGTTCGCACTGAAAGTTGCTATGTCTACTCGCTGCACAACACTGCCACTGGCCTATCCATGGTTATTATGTGTACCTGCCTTGCTGTTAAGAGCATTTTTATAATCAGCAGAGTAGCTGAGTTAACTCCCTAGCATGGGATTCACCCAGTGAGTTATTGGTGTTGCGGATATCTGGGCCTGCGATTGGTAGGCCAGGTGATTCCAAAGATAGCCTCCTATCCTCGTATCCCTTCCGTTTGACAAGGTATTCAAGTGTGGGTCGCCGTTCTGCTTATTGCAATGCATATTTATGTTATGTAAATTATGCTGCCAAGACAGAAGAAAATGTATGCGACGTTGTCCAGGTAGGAGGCATCAAAGAGCCCACGGCAGACAACGGACCGCGTTCTTATATCACAATGAGGCGCAGAGGTAGGCTAAAGATTACCTTGTATATTGAGGCAATAGTGTCATAGCTATGCAGCAAACCGAATCGACACTATATACACCAGTCAAAGGACAATTGGAAGCTGCCGCCCAACGCCGCGAGGAAGCGCCTGGCCTTCGAACTACCTCTTTCAAAGGGAAAGATATTGCACTCGTTGTCTCCGAACTGTTTCCTATCATGAAAGTATAGAAATTAGTTTCCTCTCATGTCTCTACATCCCATCTTTACATCCCAGCCACATGCTACCACGACGTACTCAAAATAGCAAATGACGAGCGTCATAATTTCAGAGCATGTAAGGTCAGCTTTCCTGCAGGAGTCGGAAGCTGGAAGTTGTTCCTAGGAACGCCGGACGCCAGCTTTTTTAGATCCAGCTGCCTCGTGCCTTTGTCACACTTTTTAACTTTCTCTCAGACTCGTTCAACTTCTTCAATAGATTCACGTGGCGCTTGTAAGGAGTCTTGCTGATATATCCTAATTCTACAGATATATTGCTCCTCATCCAAGATACTAACCATTTGACATTCACTTACGAACATGCTTCATTGAGTGGCTGCCACCGAGTTCTCACTACTCTCCGAAACTTCATATGCCCAATAGACCTCAAAAGGGTTGCCTCTATCACCCATTTATGACATTCGAGGGGGGTAGAGGGACCAACTTAAATCGAATGCCATGGTGGTAGGTATAGCAACACAAACAGCACAGTGAAGCGGACACCGTGTCCGCACGGAACACGTCACACATTACTTGGCCCTTCCGGATGCTCATCAGCGACATCGAGAGGCTCTGATGATGATAGAGTGAGTAAGCGCAGAGGTGAGCCCAGCATGTGGCAGGTGGTGGCGGTCAGGAAGTGGCACAGAGAGACGGGGGTTCTGACGATGGAGGTGAGGAGCCAGGATGACTTCCTCTCTAGCCAGGATCAAATGGGTTTGGGTATGGACGCCGTGGAGGCAGACTTGGGCGCATGGTAGTTAATATGTGCAGCATTGGGGACCATTCCGGGGAATAGACGTGTCGTCCCAGATTATAAGTCAACGGGGTTCATACTCGCGCCAGTGGAAACGTGTTCGCTAACTTCGTGGAACCCTAACGCCGTCCCATTAGGGCGAGAGGACGTTGTAGGGAAATGCCTGTGGTTGGTTGGTTTCAGGTCGGGCCGCTGAGGAGCACCTCGGCGTATGGGCCGGGTGACGCTGGGTAGCATATATTCTAATTTCAGCAACGATGAATTCTTTGAGTTATTTCCCTCTCTATCGTCAATATTCTTCAAAATTTCCAAGCGAGAATATTCCCGCGGATAGTGAACAGCCAGTGTTTCCTAATCATATCTCTTAGGCTCCTGAGGGCTTTCCACAGATTTAGCTAAACCAACGAATGGGGAAATTTCCTAGTGAAAGTGCGGTGGCATACTATTGACTTAGTCAATGGACAAAGGGTGTATTTTCATGTATTTAAAATAGAAGAGGTTAATAAAGGGGTCTCACTGCGGCAATATTCAAGGAACTTGACCACATACTATGCAATATGTCAAGGACTTTATACTTGGGGCAGGCAACAGACAAGTATTGTTGTACGAAGATCTTTAAAACTACAGCAAGGGCTTCTTAAACATGTCGAGGGGGTTTCTTTGTTGATGAGTTCTTGCCTTGCCTTGCCTTGCCTTGTGACACATTTCACTGCTTTGTTTTTTTTCTGTGAATTTTCATGGAGCCATGCGAAATCTGCTCAACTGAGATATTTTATATTCGATTAAGTGATTCCTTACTTGATTCGATGATATTAAGTAGTCTTGGGTGCTTAGTAGTCAGATTCCCTCCTAAGCTATGGCTTAAGGGTAGGTAAGATACCTAAGTTACCTTCGTTAATATTGCAGGCTGTAATCTTATCTCTCGAAGCCATACGGTTTATGCAGGATGTTATCTTAAGTTAATGCTTATAGCCGGCCGTAAAGAAATCCTCCTATATTTGGATGGCTATGCTCCCTATTATAATAAATAGTAGCTGGCAAGAGGGTGAGAAGCAAGTTTAATATTAAACTTTCTTAGTAATTCATCTTTCTTACAACAAGCCTTATAGAATACAGCGATTGTGTCAACAGTGATATAAGATATAAAGAAACTATACTCGCTTATAAAGCGACTAATTAGCTATTAGTAGTAACAAAGCTCCGGAGTTTATGTTTTATATCAACCTTAAGGAGTCAGTGAAGCAGCTTTCTCTTCACCGCAACAAACTGTGACAATATTATTTCAGACTCTTTGCAGCATTTCTTTAATTCAGCTTTCTTGACACGTGAAGAAATTTCGGGGCGGGGTGGAGAAGTGCATTTTAATCAATATGGAGTTCGTTTTGTGCACAGGTGAGGCTTAGACAACCCATTTTGCATTTTCGGTATACTCCGCCATTGCCTGCGTGTACATCATTTGCCCCATAGCGCGTCGTCGGTAGAATTCGTGGAAGTCATGGAATGTTCTTTCAGAATGGAATCTGCACAGCCAGCTGACTAATTTTCCATTAATCTCATCAACGGTTGACCATGAATTTGAGCCGCTTAGCTAAGATAAAACCGGGCTATATCATCACGACCGACCCAAGTTGAGGTAAGATGAGTAACAAGGCAATGTTCACCGGTCTGCGACTTCTCATAAGCAAACTTCACCCTACTCTCACCCAGGGTAGATTATAGCGGGAAATGTTGCACATATTCAATTCATTGGTGCTCGTATGTTCGGTCTCCTTTCCCGGTTTGGCAAAAATCATGATGAAGCGCTGCGGCCGAATTCTTATAATATAAGACCTGCGCTCATCGTTGCAGCATTGGTTGTAACCCATCGCTGACTATCCATACATATCAATCTTCGTCACCGAAATCCTGATATCTTTCACCATGGCGAAGCGATGTGGCATAAAAAGGCCGGTAAACCTCATGAGGCCTGTTAGCTTGCGAATGGCCTCACGGAACCAAAAATGTGCCTCATCTGACAAAAGTCGTTTGCCAACCAAAATCCATTATCCAGACCGCCATTTGGAATTTCATGGCAGTGTCTCGGCTCCCGAACCAAGGAAACGCAATCGTACACACGATGCTGAGCAGTTTTCCAGGGAGAAACGGCCTCTTTACGCGTGGGCCCACGTAGTACTTATTTGATGTATACAGTTTAGCTGAAATGAATCACCGATCGATCATTTGTGGTAAATCCTTTTATCACTTTAGAGTTTTTTATGCCAGTGTTGCTATAAATGTTCCTGCTCCCACCATACGTTTCTCAGACCTCAAGTCCAAAACCCGATGATATTAATTGGAACGAAATCGTTAAACTAGATACGCCTCTTTTCAACATGGCCAGTCAGACATTTTACTGCGTAAGAAAATATTCGATTATAATCTCCTAAGTTGCTGATACATAGCAGTGTGAGTGTGGCCACGGCCCATGGAACCTAAAGCTTTACGCCCATTGTCAAATTTGCGGTCATCAAAGATGCACTGGATGTCGTGTGGGAACAGGGAAATAAACCTCACATCGAGAAAGTAAGTTAAATAGGAGCTTCACGAGACGCGTATAGGGTTCTAAGATATTGAGCAGGTCTTAAAGTAATTTTGGCCCCTACTATAGATCAGATATGGCTAAATCGACATCTCAAGACTCAACCTCATGCTTTTAGTCATGCACGTTGGCAGCTCGATCGCTGTTTGGGGAGTGGGACAATTCTTGCTATATGAGTTGCACGTGTGGCGATTCATGGTATCTCTATCACCGTCACCAATAGCGCTCAGAGTCGCTTTTTCTTTCACAGTTAGTTGGAAAATGGATAATAAATGTTGTGGTAACGCACTATGCTGACTGTGTCTGAGTTGAGTGCTATTGGAAAGCGGCTTACCTCACTGTCGGAATTTCCCTTGCACACTCTTTCGTTTCTTTTACATGGGTTAAAATACAAGTACCTAGAGGTGGACTAGTCGTTTCATATGGCGCACTGCCATGGCAAATTTAAACCCCAGATTAATAAACCATATATGTAGTGTTATAGAAGGACATACCGGATTTTGGAATTTAGCTTAGGAGATGCGAAAAATAGCGATTTGGATTATCATTACAACCTTCACTATATGTTCTTCCCATCATCGACTCAAGAGTGGTATTCTTTTTAAGGCCAATCACTTACTAAATAACCGCTATACACGCTGATATAACACTTCGGCATTTAGTTGCAAGGAGGATTCGGCTCGAACCGATCTACTGTAACACCGGATACTTATACGCGAGTCTTAGCTAAGAAATTCGAGTCCCACCTTTTCGAATTTGTCTTTTCTTTAACTATGACGTATCTATTTGTGACATTCAGACCACAAATGTCATAAGGGAACGCTTTTCACTTTTCGCTTTAGTTCTGTAGCGAGCACGACGACAACGCTCGTGGTAAGAGTATAGCTTTTCTTGGGACATAAAGCAGTTCGGATATGTAGACACCCAGATGGACGCACCTGATGCATCGCAACCTTGACGGCGCCTCGATCGCACTAGGATCTGACATGCCTTCTTCTTTGGGTATCTGCCTCATATACTACGGAGTACTCCGAAAAGAAGGCTACTCTATTCGGTGTGCTGCGGCTGCGGCTTGGCACCCTATAACCGCTTAGTTGCGAGGTATGTGGAGTCCGCGCATTTACGACATCGCGTCTCCACGAGCAAAAGGCAATTTAGGGATACAATACTCATGAAATTACATTATGATGAATTTTGTAAAGTTAGAATCAATTTAGAGAAGCCAAACAGGCCACGGATCTCAAATTCCATTTGACAACTCGGACTATTCGTGATCAGCACAGCCTCGGTTAGATCACTCAGCGAAGCACCTTCGCCGGGCAATTTTCATGGGATACAGCCAAGCCCCATCACAAGATAATCTAATAGGAAGCTAGTATAACTTCAGATCATATTGCCCACACTCGGCCGGATCAAAATTTTATAGACTACGTCATGGCACGTGAACAAAGCCACTATCTGAGAAGCTTCACTTTAATGCCTAGGCTGGGCAACATCTGGTTAACATGGCGGTGTGCAACAACAAGTCTTCATATATTGCTCAACTATTCAAGAGTATGGTCAAATCTGAGCCAGTGAAACTGATGTCGACCGAAACTTAATTTGTAGAGTGGAGCTTGCTGGTAAACGATGTCTGCTTCCCGATTTTGTGCTGCGGCTATTACATAGTCTGACAACTCAAAATCTATATCCTAAATGTGAATCGCATTGTATCATGGCCAATAGATCACTGAGGCTGGTTGTTCCAAGCAGCTCGACAAAATCAGAAACACACTTGCTTGGTGTATCTGGTAATTCGTAGCGACAACTTTGGGCCGAGCCATTATTCAAAATCTGATGGCAGTGCTAGAACTTCAAGGCGATTCGATATTATGGGTTTCTTGGGATTTGACATAGTAGTTCTCAGCAATACGTGTCGCCTTTCAGTCGTATCTGTAGCATGCGAGTCCACAGATGCTTATTTTCTAAGGAATGTCTACTCAGGGAAAACGCCCACAACTGGCATATATAAAGAGCTGCTCGACGCTCTCTATTGACAGCTCTGCTTTCAAACGCATCACCTTCTTCAAGAATCGACATCATTTCATTCAAAAATCCCGCACTTACCTCGCTTTATACCAAGCTTTCTAAACATGGCCAAATACAGGTACATTGTAGTATACTTCTGTGTAAATCACACCCCCCTGAGACAGGGAATTTCTGCTAACAAGCTAAGTGCAACTGCAATCATGGGCCTTGGAACCCAGAAGTGACGGCGCACTGCCAAAACTGCCAACATACCCTGTGTGGTTATTGTCGCAGTGAGCAACAAAAGATTAGGAACAGCTGAGGTAGGCCCATGTCACGTTGCAGTCAAATATACCATGGAGAGTACTAATCAGATTCCCAGGCAACTTTCTCTTGTTTTCTAAGTTCCTTTGATTGATAGGGCAACATTGGCAGGCCAATGTCAAGTCTGCACGACGTGTTTTCAAACTATTATTTCGAACTCTCGTTAAGCTTTTCACCATATAACTTACCTGCTTTTTTCATTGAGGAGGCAGCTCAAACTGCACTATCCATTGTCAGTCTACGAATTGACAATGTAGAGAGGAAAATCGACAGTGCATCACGACGGAGTACAGAACGTCCATTTTACTTTCAAACTGGTTGTGGTGATTCTCCCTTAGTGTGGAATATAGAATTTGGTGTAGCTCATGCTATAGAGCTGAAAGTTTCTTAGTTGTCATCATAGAGATCTACGGGGGTTCTCAATTCCGCAGGCGCCATAGTTTCCTTTTCACTTTGTTGTCTAAACATTTCATATATCTTCAGGAGTGTGCGATTTGTTGCCACTATCCATTTACACCAGCATTCTTTTCAGACTCAATATATGCCACTGGCTGGCAATCAAATTGATCACGAAGTTGCTTAAATGGCAGTTTGCGTGTTCGAAATGAGAATAGCGGCGGCGCCCCTGGACGCTAGACTATGGCGACGAACTGGTGTCGCATATACCTGATTGGAGCCGACCGCGTCGCCTTGTATATTTTGTGTGATCTATAAAGACGTCTCAGCCGCAAGTGTCACTTGGCTCAATTCCACTTGTCACGGCCTAGCATCAGCTCGTCAGTCTTGTCACGTGCTTTATTATTTGCCTGGAAATGATAAATTCCTACGTACGAGGAACGCCCCCGTAGGTGGGTTAAGGGAGTAGGCTATGTAGTATAACTGTATCTGACCCATGGCAGAGTTTGCTCTATCCGGTGCTTTAAAAGTCGTCCTCAGAAGGTGTCATTGGTAGCGTGGAAATCACTCAGAGCCCAGATCGGATAAAAGTAAGCATTTCGCCTAACCAAAGCATGAGATAAAGACTAATAACTAACAGCAGCACATTTTAGCTCGTATACGGCGTCCTGAGCGATTACGCCTTTCATTGGTCGAATATTCTTCGCTGTTACGCTTGGGGATGTTGCCTTTTCTATAGTACTATTGACTAAACTGGGTAAATTGTTGCTTAGTGTGTCTGGAGTATACTACGTATACAGCTATTGCTTTTCATTATGATACTGTAAGAACTGATAGAGCTTACCAATCTAGCTCTGTTATAGCATTGTTGTCCATTTGTTATATCTGTTTCGACGGTAATGCGTCGAAAGCTGGGCGTCGATAATATCGCTAGGTCTATCGATCAGTATGTCCCTCCGCTAAGAGGAGTTTCTTGAGGTCGTATAAGGCTATGGGATCTTGATCTCCCTCAAAGAACAGGAAATACGCACCAAAACTTGTGACAATGAAGCCAGACATCGATACTACTAAGGCTGTGATTTACAGTCGAGACGACTCATCAGTAACTAAAACCCAGAAGACCCTCTTTATCGTCTTTCTCTCTGGGAATTGGTCCACTCTAATTAATCATCCTTTTTGTTCTTGCTATCAGTGCTCAGCGCCCTAACGTCGATTGCATTATGCTTGTTACTTGCAGGGACAATATAAGTGATAGATCAAAAGCGGGCAAGTAATCTGCGGCGTCAATATCGTCGTTATCAGAAGCTACTACGAGAAACGCGCCAGCCTCCATGGAACCAGTCACAGCATCGTCACCAGCTCAGCTCAGTTCATTGTTGAGAGGTATGTTGGCGACAGGACTGTTATGAGAGTCACGGTCCTGCGGATCCTGCATGGTGTGATTAAGAATAGCGATAATGCTGTTGACGTCCGCTCTGTCGTTGTTTCTACCTCAACAGTAAGGAGTTGTGTCTTCCTTGCCACACCGAGAGGTCACAATAGGGGAACTTGAACTAGAGATCATTGGGACGAACTCGATGACCCGCGCCGTGGCTATGCTCATCGTCGCTGTTATATCCTTTGTCTCAATGAGATAGAACTTTGAGTCTTCTTGCACATGCTTGACCTCCTCGGATTGCCTGTGTTGGAACAACACGCTCTAATCTAGCTGGCTTGTATTGGGCCGTTTCTTTGATCGAATTGAGGTACTGTTGGGTGATTTATCGAAGCCCCTGGATTTCGTCGCGCTGTATACATGCTTGGCGTCGGTTGTATGGCTGCTGTCTTCTATGTTTGAAGCTGTAAAGCCATCCCCGATCCAACAACACCTGTGTCGGCGATTCGATATTGGTCGTCGATGCCTATGAGTGAGTGGTGCTTCTCTATTCTTTTTGGCACCCATCTCGTCGTAGTGAGGGATGGTGATGCAGTCCAAGACAAAGGGCAACTAAAAAATAATAATGACATCTGTATCCTTGATTGATGATTCGTGATGAAGCGAGTCGGGACAAGTAAAAGGCAGCGGCTAATCTTCAAATTTCAGACTGGAACCTGCGCATCTTCATAAGCCTCATGCCATGAGATCTAGACGCTGCAAGAAGACTATTATGCCAGCATGTGCACAACACATTCCATAATATTACAATAATTTGAAGACTTAACAACAACTGAAAACTTCTGTGGCATCCTCTCTTGTAGATATCTTGCTGTTTGTTTTATTCTGGCGCGTTATTTATTCTTCCATCAATACTTGTAGACACCCTCCTTCCTATACAGGTAGTCCGATTCTTATGACGCTACGGTATGGAGTGAAACTTAACTTAGCCCAAAATATTTCGTTCAGCTGTGGCTCCTTCACGTATAACAGGCTTCGCAAGTAGTGTACGAATGTTCGGACTCAAGGAAAAAGTGTCATTAACGCTGAGGTGAACGTTTGGCTTTATGAGACTACAAAGCTACTCGGCTCCAGTCCAAACATACCGAAGCAGCTCACCCTATTGTCATATCGAAGGGATAAACACCCAAGCTCTTGTTTCGATACTGCCCCAGTAGTGGCTAATTAGAAGCTGCTTGAGAAATATTTTTAATTCGTAACTACGTATAGCTTTCAAAAGCCCGAAAGGTTCGGGTTAAATCCCACACATTAAATGGACCACGGCATTCGTGACAGTCAATGTTTATAAGGCGAGGAGCATCTGGTGGTCTAACACTTAAACTATTTAACCATCCAAAGACAAGTTAATGTAGGTATAAAACTCAACAAGCTTTTCTCCTCTAAACTAAGTTATATTTTATTAATTTAATTCAAAGTGAAATCTTGGACGTACACAATCCGTTCTGTAGTAGAAAATTTAGTGGTATAATCCCATATATCCTCGCTTCTTGATCACAACACCACTGTTACAAGACACAGTCTCATCGAGGTGGACAAAGAGACTCCTTGCAAGTATGGTTTCAGAGACATTAGTGAAGCAACGAACACTTGGACTGTAGACCTACCAGCCAGGCAAGTTAGCCTGTTTCTGAGTTCAAATAATAGTGTAAGAAATCCACTTATGAAAATGTGTACGTATTGCTGGTAGAGTGTTTGGAGGCAGAGGACTAATGCAACGAGCTTTTCTCAAACAGGCTAATTCAGTGCTCCGCTAGTTTGTCGAAAATGGCCTAGTGCTACCTATAGTCTCATCTTCACTAGCCATATTTGGCCATGAATTTCAATTACTTTATGGTTATGCTGAAATCCCGGCTGATCCGAGGGCAAATCACTGCTTCACTTGCCTCAGCTGAAACTGTACTTCAGTTTGATCAAGCAAGCTGCTCTGTAGTTTGGCGCTGCTTCATTAGTTAACTAACAGCAATGCGATAATAATTAAGTAACTTTCTGCTTTCGAATTTACTACAACTGCTCTCAACCATTAACTGGACCTATGGGTGGGATCCACAAGTAATGGCATGCCTCGGATGCGCAAATTGAATAGGAATATCTGGCTTCCTACAGAGGTTAAAGGATAATAGATCAACACTAGTGACTTTGACTACTGTAGTAAATGACCTTAGGAGAAGCCACAGTTCTAAATTAAAATATGTGTGGCGGATCAACCACGCCGGCTCTCTACTCTGTAAGCAGGTATGCATTATCTATTGTGATAAACCCCTTTCACGGAGATCTTGTTAAGTTTAAACAGGGGGGTTACCCAGGGGCGAGGTACGTTTTGCGCGACAATTGAAAGGTTAGCATTCTATCTATACCTAAACTATATGTATGTCCCTCCTACCAACTAGAAGGCACACTTCGATACTGTACCGAGATGTGATTTCAGCGCCACGATAACTACAGTAGTTGAGAGTCAGCAAAACCGGCCTTCTTAAGTACTCTGTGCTCTTGGCACACCAAACTCAGGCGCGAAAGCCGGCTGCTGGCCTGTGCGTTACTTTGGGTCAAAGCTGATCCCGTGGAAATTCCTAATACGGTCGTACCGAACCCAATCCTAGCCTCGTTTTCCTTACCGAACCCAGCGAACCACGGATATCTTTGGTTTTGTTAACCGAAAATGCTTGGTCATATGCTCCTAGACCGTGCCTCGAGAATATATATGGCCTTTTCTGTTATTCGTAGAATTTCGTCGCTGATCAAAGCTCAACATTTGTGTGCGAACCTGAGACAGATGGGCGAGAACGAATGAAAATTTACCATAAATACTTTGATGCAGATGTCTTATAATGCAACCCCACGTGTTTGAGATGGCTCCAGTATCTCCACACCATTGGCAATGGGAAAACTCTACGAAGTAGGTATATAAGAAGGAAGGTTAAGATTACTGTAAACTTCTCAAAGAGGTGTCTCGCCACCAGATTTCAATGTACAGCCAGGAGCATCAGTAACAGGATGGAGTGGATACTCGCGCTGAGCGACTTGCCGTTCCAGGAGTCTGAGATCAGATCTTTACCCTTCTAGGCCATTTATGCCCATATAGCACGCGAATCCTGCAAGACGCGATGATACCTATTTGCATATGCCTGGGTGAGCAACCTGCGCACTAGCCCACATTTCAGCCAGGGTGCTGCTTCTCTTGCTTGAACATATGTAGTCAGCGATTCCCAGGCAGGATGGCCCTGTCACAATCCACGCATCCATTAACCTTGACAAGAGTCGCTCACCTTTGAGTAACTGTCGCCGTTTGTCTCGCCCTCTCTTTTTCTTGGGAGGGGCAGAAGTGCCGGCGACAACAGCAAGCTGCCAATCCATGGGAACGTTGGCCACTTGTTAGAGTAGCCAAGAATCGGCTCACAATGTCCGATCCCGCTCTCCCCACCGAGACACCGTTGATGAGGCCACCGCCGGGGCCGTCGTATGTCATCGTTGAACCGGTCGAGCTGTCTTTCAGGCTATTTGTTGCGAGCGTCATCATCGCCTTTCTCGTATTAATCGCCCTTGCACTGCGTGTGGTATCACGTTTTTATATTGCATTAAAACTTGGCTGGGATGATGCACTTGTTTTTGTGGCTTCGATATTCGCCCTTGGGCAAACAGTCCTTTTTGCGCTTTGTGCGTATACCACCCCTTCGCATTGAATCGAAACCAGTTCTGTGCTAACCTGGCTTATGAAGTGGTGTTTGGCGGTTTAGGTCATCACGCTCAGACTGTACCCGCACCTAATCAGTTTTCCATCCCGAAGGTACGTTATTTACAGTTTCGAAGGCAATCAATCCCTCTGTGTGACGGAAAAACAAGATCGATTGACATTTATTGTGTTGTTAGGTCCTCTTTAGCTTTGAGCTCTTTCACATTATTAGCTTAAACCTGGGCAAATTAAGCGCCCTCTTTTTCTATTTGAAGTTATTCAACAACAAATCCGCGGCTCGAATCACGAAATGGGGCATAGTCGCCGTCTCTCTTGGCACGGTTGGCTTGATTTTATGGCAGTTTCTCTTCTGTCATCCGCTCTACAGAATGTGGGAATGGGATGGACTTGAAAATTGTGGTGATCGCGTACGTGGACATTCCAACCATTATTTCATAAGTTGATCTGTTCTTTTACATCACATTTGTGTCCTAGCCGTTCTAACGTCTCTACCTTGTAGCAACCATTGTATGTCGCTGTTTGCGTTTGGTCTATCTTCACCGATCTGCTGGTACTAGTTGTGCCCCTACCTATCATTTGGAAGTTGAAGATGGAACGGACTCAAAAGCTTCGACTCTCGTGGCTGTTTACGGCGGGCTTAAGGTAAATTCTTGCTAAGCAAGCTCCACTACTGGCCACTTGAATCACTAACGAGCTTTATCAACAATAGTGTTACTGCGACGTCTATCGTTCGTTTAGCCTATATAGTCACCATCAACTACCACGACGACTTCTCATTCCATAGCGTTCCTTCTACGTTCCTGGCGTTTTTAGAGCCACCTGAAACGATCCTTTGCGTCAGTCTTCCGATGCTATACTCGCTTTTCGCTAGAATATGGCCAAGTAAAGGCAGCCGCAATGCCTCTACTCCACACGCTGGATTGCCTCATTCGTACACATACGGCTCAAGCTTTGCACGCCGGGTTGATCCGCAAAAGCGTAGCTTCACACCGCTCGAAACGACCTTCCAAGACCCGTTCGAACTAAACGAGATGCATGGCTCCCAGCGGGAGGTGATGGTGTCCGCTAACAGAAACTATAAAGCAAACCGGACGATGGGTTCGAGGACGAAGAGCATAGATCGCGACGCCGACTCGAGTAGCGGATCAGAGACCGGATTAGTAGAGACTGGGCCAAATGGAAGTCATGAGAACGGTGGTATAATGGTTTCAAAGGACTTTACGGTCTCGGTGACGCAACGCGAATGAACGCTGCATATTTGGTTGTATATAGGAGATCTGGGGTCAGATATTGTATTCCATGAAGATTGTGTCCCGGTTCAATCTGGGCTTAATCTTCATATAATGTATATTACGAGAGGACGGCATTTGGTATTAGACCTTACGACATGAGATACCCCCAAATTCGAAGAGAGACGGGCTTATCGACTTCGAGTGTTATGTGGCCGCCATGTCTATGACATGAAATAGTCTGATTTGGGTTCGAAATCTTTTGTTCTATATAAACTATTTGCCGACCTAAGTAGCCAAACCGAGCGTAGAGTCTTCAACATCCGCAAGAAGTATGACGCAAGGAACTCAGAGCAAAAGCTCATTTAGTCTGATATTACTCCGAATCATTCTAGTCAATCCTAGCTTCCGCTTTCACTTCACCAAAACACTAACATGTCATGAACAATAACGAGGGCAAGGTAAGCGATCTATCGAGATACTAGGACCCCAGTCTCCTCATGTGGACGTCAAAACCGCTATAGATCTGCAACAGATAACAAGGCGATCACTCCGGATTATCCGGCTGCCCGCACCCAATGTAAAGGTTCCAGATATGAAACCTGAGAACTTAACTAGACTACGTTCCACTGAGCAAACAAAGTAAAGGCTTATAACGCCTCGACGAGTAACACAAATTAAACTTTACTAACTGAAGCATTGGCTGAATATTCAAGGCGGCTTAACCAAATTCGCTATTAGTGACCCTAAAGCTGGACATGGTATGATCGTTACATTGTGGCCACGCGTAAAATTGAACAACTGCCTAAAGAGTCTCCAGCTTGCCTGGCTACAAACATTATCGTCCTCCTATTCATTCTCCTCTCTTACTCTACCTCATAGAGTTACTTGACCTGGGCTACCGCTCTCCCAGTCAGCTTTGACTATTTGGGCAGCCGCTTCCTAAAGAGTTCAGGAACAGCAACATCTAGCCGCGAGATTCAACCCTTGCCTGATCGGATCGATTATTGCCCTCGTTGGAATTACCGAAGCGAGCCTATCTTCAGAAAGACCTGTCCAAAGGCTGACAGGCAGGCCCAAACATTAGTATTACTCATAATCATATTCTATCAGTTCATTGGTTCTTTCTGTGGTTACCTGACACTACAGTCTCTAGAACAAAGGACATGTATGTATTAGCATTAAGCCACGGATGAGACTTAACTTAGAGACCTTCGCGCAGCGGCAAAGTTCATACGTATCCCCATATCAGACACCCTGACAGTTCTGGCCACGAACCAGAGCAATGCTATCAGGAAATGCTGCGCTTAGGACCGGATTCTTAACCGAGCGATTGATCGGGGATTACGTACTTAGTTGAATGATGCATTGGGAATTGATGATAGTAACTCTCAGCTTCTACTTATGCACGTAGGTAATCGCACTTTAATATGATTTAGAAATGATAATTGGGTATACAATAGATGCCATCTATCATAATCAAAACTTCTGAGCAATATGACCTGCTCCCTCAATATGCGAATGATGAGAATGGTGTCATAAACCTCCCCTTATCCTCATGCTCCTCGTCTGAATGCCTAAACGTCTAGCTTGCGATGAAGTCTGTTTTTAACCAACCCAAGGAGACCTCAATCGTACGAATCGGCCGTCCTCGGATAATGAATGGCTCATTATCATGTATATTTTTTATTAACATTAAACGTGAGATGTTTCATGGTAGTCTACATAATGAATACCGCTAACGTTAAGTGCTAGCGACGCTAATTCGGGACAATCTTATCCCCCACATTGCGGAAGCGCTTATGTAGTGTCTGACTTACTTGAACAACTGCCGGCAATGAGGAGATCTTAGCGGAAACTATGTCGATGACTGAGGATTACATAAATAGTAGCCGTGGATGATAATATCTAGGGAATGCTCTGTAATCTCTCGATGACGTTGGTCGTCCAGCACCGTTACATAAGTAGAAGTTGCACCTGGACCTGTCGAGCCTGTGTCGTGCTGCTCTACCCATCTCCTCGCCGTCTCTTTTAACTCCAATCTACCCTAACCCACCCATCTCGTTACATGCAACGTATCAGCGTTCGCTGATTTCACAATGGCTGCTCCAACCAAGGTCCCGATACCCGCTCTGCTGGACTTGACGATCGATAACATAACGCCGAACACGGTCAAGATCAATTCGCAAAGTGGTGACCGGCGTATGACGTACTTGATGGAACGTCTCGTAACACATATTCACGACTTTGCTAGAGAAACACGCATCAGCACCGAAGAATGGATGGCCGCGCTCAACTTCCTAGTGCAATGCGGTCAGATTAGCAGCGACGTTCGCCATGTGAGTCTCTATAGTATAGCCCAATCTGCATATGCGGCTGCCATAGGATAGTGCATAGCCTAGGTGACTAAGAGCAGCGTCTGATGCGGTCGCCCTACTAGGAGTTTATTCTGCTATCCGATGTCTTGGGTCTTTCTCTCTTAGTCGATAGCATCAATCACCCGAAGCCGCCTAACACTACCGAAGGTTCAGTTCTGGGTCCATTCCACACACATGATGCGCCGACGCTTGAGCATGGCGCAGATATGTCTTCGGACCCTCAGGGAGAGCCGCTATTATGCATTTGCACAGTTAAAGATGCGAATGGAAAACCGGTTGAAGGCGCGAAGATCGATATATGGGAGACTGATAGCAGTGGACATTATGATGTTCAGCACTCGGATCGGAACGAACCCACCGAGCGGTGCATCATGACGAGTGACGCTAACGGAGACTTTTGGTTCAAGTGTATCTTGCCTGTCAGCTATCCCATTCCGCATGACGGGCCGGTCGGTAAGCTCCTGGAAAAGTTGAATAGACACCCCTGGCGGCCCGCGCATTTGCACTTCATGTTTGAGAAGAAGGGTTGGGATCATTTAATCACGTGAGTTTTCCGCCTGGTTACAGCAGGCTTCGGTCTGTTGCAACATGTCCATGCTAATACTCACGGGGTTTAGGGCGCTATATATGCGTGGCGACCCCTATGAGACGTCGGATGCCGTTTTCGGGGTCAAGAAGAGTCTAATCGTGGAGCCACAGAAAATAGACGGTGCCACAGCTAAGGAGTATGGGGTCCCCGAGGGCAGCTGGGTTCTGAAGCACGATTTCGTATTGACGACGGAAAAGGAGACAGCGGATCTGAGGGATAGGCTTGCTCATGAAGCTCTTGAAAAACAGGGACTGGACCTAAAACTCGTTGATCATCTACCTGTCCCTGATCTTGATTGATTTTGATAATGGACAGGTCACAGAACCAAGGCAGTTGTTTTCTTCGGTGAATGGGCTATGTATCATGTACATTTCCGTATCAAAATTTGTTAACGGGATTCACGTACTTGTCTGCAATACCTGGATTGGCGGTCTGTAAACTAAACCACTATATGACAGGAATTGAGTCCGCATGTGAAACTTGACCTAGACAGAACCCAACATGTGATTTGACGAGGCAACTTATTAAGGCTCCGTATAATAGGAAATGATGAGTTTGTCGCGGCTCAACATTCTCTAGTCAGGCATTAAGCCCAACGAGGTTGGTGATGGCCAAGCTCAACAAGTCTAGTTTTGGATGTTAGGCTGCTTTGAGCGTAATCCCCGACAAGGCGCAAGCGACGGTATGTAAGCTGGAAGCATTGCTCGCAACATGTAACTCTCTATTAATGTGAAAGAGGAACTGATCTGATCCTGGCGTGCCACAGCCCAAGATATCCTGAAGAAGCTCGCTTTATTTCAAAAGTCCTGCACTAAAACACCTGGAGTCAATTATCGCCATGCTGACCGCGACTTCTGAGATGCAAGGATTTCAAAGGAAAGCGCGCGGTCTAAAAAGTTACCAGAACAGGTAGAAAACGGCTTCAAGATCACTTACCGCCTGTCTCACCAGTTAAAGGCCTTTCAACGGCTATTTTCTTCCCTTTCTCCCCTGGTCCCGTCTCGTCCTCGTCTTCGCTCTCGACCCAGCCAGGCTCCTCGTTGTCAAACCAGGCATCTTCCTGTTCTCGGCGTTCAAGCGTATCATACTCATCGTCCTCGTCGACGGTGCGATAGCTAAAATCCTCATCCCCACCAGCGACGAATCGAAGCCGTAAGAATTCGTCCCAGCGCGCACGGCCTTCTTCTGCGGTTTTTGGGGTAGATCGCTTCTCGAGATCGTGTGTCTCTAACGCTTGTAGCTCATCCCAGCTCATCTGCGTGTCCGGTGGCGCATGTGATTCAGAGACCCCCCAAGTGCCAGATGATGACCTTGAACCGGATGACTGTGGGATAGGGCTGTTCGTATACTCTGTCCTTCCTGGTAAACTACTCCCCTCAAAGCTTCCTCGCCCCCTAGGCGCGCTGTCGGCTAATTTTGAGAGGCGCGCCTCTCCCCTCAGTAGATCAATCTCGAGCACACGGCCGAAGCCCTTAGCGCGACCCTCCTTCTCACGCTCATCGGAAGACTGGAAGCGCCTTATCAAAGCATCGTAGAGAACAGGGTCTGCCAGCTCATGTTCGAGTGAGCGAAAGTAGGACGGGTGGCGAGATAGCCACTCCCTCCGGCGGTTTCGCACGCGAATTTGGGCTGCATGCGCTGGTGTTTTGGGTGGCCGTGGTTGCGGCCTCTCGTAAGGAGACGAGGACGATGATTCTTGGGGCGATGCGGACGCGCGACAAGGTTCTGGATGTGGCGACTCGAGTGAGTCTATAAGAAGCGCCATGATCACAACTTGAGTTACATTCGCCTTAATGTAGGTGTGTTATATATACCATATAGATTTTCAATGATTTGTTCCTTATTATTGATAGTTTAGAAAGAGCTTGACTAAAATAACTGCTTACCTTAGATAAGGTAGTTGAGATGTTGAAGTACAGTGCTGTAGGCTACTGGCGCATACTGTAGGTACCTAGGGTCTGCCAGCTAGCCCAGTACGACCTACCTAACATTAAGTGCCGGGCACGTTGGTACATGTACATATATAAGTGCACAAGGAATGTACCTACGGAGGCATGTAGGCAGGTACATACCACATAATTACCTACGTACCTGCTTTCACAAAAGAAGCAAACTTACATAAAGAAGCTGCTCTCTTTCTTGAGGCTGGAACTATTTAACAGGACCGTCTTCCTTCATCTGGCAGCCATGCAAGCCATACATACATGTAGCAGGTTATTCTCTAATTCTCAACAGTCATTTCGTGTTAGTAGGGGCTCTCTCTCCACAACACTCTTCCAACATCAATATCCAACCTGCAGACTTATATGTCATTTACTGGTTCCAAATTACTCGAAACACCCTGAGACCTGCTTCTCAAGACCATTACTACTTTCTCCTCTCTTGGTTTCCAGCCCACACCGTCCCCGTCCCCGTTAGCGCACATGAAGGACAAGTCTGCTTGGCAGCTCGCCTCGACAAGGCGGCGAGGCCAAACCCAAAAACCAACACGAAAAGAGCGCAGAGATGCCAGGAAAGCCGCCAAGGAGGAGCGTAGAGCTGAGAGGCAGCTTATAAGAAAGAAAATACAGGCCATCTTATCCACACCCTCTCCTCATCTGATGACGCTTCGGAGCAGTTGTGCACATGTCGACAGCCAAAACAGCCAAACCAGCCTAAAGACAACACAGGTTTCGCATGTAGACACGTCTAGCCTACCCGCCCTCTCGACAACAGAGCCTGTTGTTCGTGCTTCATCAACGGTACCACCAGGATATAGTTTTGTTCCGAAAGGGGATCCCTATATGACCCGGAACTGTCGAAAGCGGACTCAGCAAGCACATCAAGTCGTTTACGCCGTTGTTGATGACAAGAAAACACAGATTGGGATCCGAGTTCCCTTGCCCATTCATACGGCAGTCCTGGAATCTGCGAAGGCTACACGGGATCACCGAGAGCTATTAACGAAGAAACGCGATGAGGACATAGAGGAGCGCTTTAGAATGGCAAGTAAGTTCTAAACTAGTTAGACACTCACTGTCTTTAGTCAAACTCGAGAGACTTTGATCCTTTTGATTTCCTATTATCTCCCGGGTTCAAGCCGCTAAAGTCAATCATTGTAGTCTTGAAACAGTTCCCGCGCATGCCACCCGAAGAAATTCGCAAGATTATTCGTCATACAACAAAGAAAGGAAAGGGCCGCGTCGGGCGTACTGGAAAATTGGACCTGGCAGTGAAGGCTTATCTGGCCACCCACGCTCACACACGTCATACCAAAACGGACTATGACGGCTTGTTGAAGACAGGAACTGATCGTAAAGCCGCAAGAAGTCGTACGATCCGCAGCGTCTTCGGCGTGCTCGATGAATGGGGACTGGTGACCAAGAGACGGCAAGCTAAAAAGGCTGGAAAACAGATTCCCACGAAGTCTACCCAGAAAACAAAGGATGGCGCTACGATCTCAATGCCCACAGATATTACTAAAAGGGTCCGAGCCTAGCAAGCAAGTATATTTGACGCGGTCCTAGATGACCTACGGCGAATGAGAGCACCTATTGCAAACCCAGGCGAGCCCAGGCAAGAGACCGCGAAAGGGGCAAGTGTGACTTCCAAAACCACCCCGGTCTCTGCCAACGTTATTATGACACGCAGCAGGTCTAAGGCGGGAAAGTCATAACCGGTGACGACCCATGAGGCGTTTGGAGACCTAAGATTCAATCCCACAAATAATCATCGCCTAACGCCGATATCTTCTCCAGGGCGCATGATCACCAATTCTTGGTTGAGAGTCTCCAATGTAATGTCGGTGTGCACGTCAATACTTTCCTCCGGCAAGGTAATAAACCGCACCTGATGAGAAGATATTCGTGGCAGCCGAACTTTTCTATCATGCGGATCAGTGTGTATTAAGCATGTTATTGTGACGGAGGAAGATCTCGGACAAGTACAAGGTGGATGCGGTCTCGGAGTTCATCCACGCTAGATAGCACCCCGTGTTTCCTTGGTGTTTTTTTGTGAGGATCAAAGCGGACGACACTCAGTTAAATCATGTCCTCAGGAGGGCTAAGGCGATGTGAATTTTAATTGAATACCGTAGTGGAGCATATGAAGACGTCTCAATAGATGTGTTGCGATAAAGATATTCTATTCTATCAACCAAAAGAGAAATAATGTTACTTATGCAGCTTCATATGTATCAGTTGCATGGCTGGAAAAAGAGCTCTCATTGTTTTACATTCATAGAGCCACGGTGATCTCTACCTAGTATAGTAGCAACCCCTCTCGCAGGATATAGAAGAAAAAAAATTCAGGACAGAGAAGATTGGTCTGAGGATAGCAGGATAACCTCAGCTCTTCGAGAACTTGACTCAATAGTAAATAAGATCGGACGTGGTCTTCAATTGGCCCGGGTTTACCGCTGCCTTCAACTCTCCGTGGAATTCCCCGGCCCCGGCGACCCGCCGGACGATTCGGATGTCATCTCAGGAATCCGATATCACCCGTTCGGGCTGTGACCTGGCCAGACAGCATTAACCCCCTTGATTATATGTGGTGTTCCATTGTCTGGCTGTCTGTTAGACTCGTGTCCACTTATTAGTCATCTAAAGGGAGATTCTCGCATTTGACTCGCGCGCATTATGTTTCCCTTTGAGGAACACTTGTGAGACTCAATTATCGCACAGATGAGCCCTGAGTCATCGTTGTCCCTTACGCCCATTTATTCAATGCTTATGATCTCAATATTTACCAAAATAGGCAAACAATCAAAGTTCTGATGAGATTACAGCATAGCGGCAGATCTTATCGCCGACTTTTACGTGAACTTCCCTCACTCCCAGTCATAGACTCATCCAAGATCGACTATGGCTACAAATCATAGTACTTCCGCGGGAGCCTACTCTTTCCGTGGCCGCAAGACTATACAGGCAATATTCCATTTTAGGAGGCATAGTAAAAGCATTAGGTCGGTACGCTAGTCAATGGCCCACCACCGATCCAACGCGGAGAAGGGTATCGAGCTTGAGGCACTTACACCAATTCAAGAAGGTCTATATAAGAAAGGAAGAGAGCCCCCCAAAGCTTTCGAGCTATGTCCCTCTCATATCACAGCATAATCAAGACCCGAGATCCTATCATACAGTCACTACTAGACCGAAGATAAACTAGAACCAACACCCCAAAGACAATCGACACCGGTTACCAATTCTCAAAATGACTATCCTAGAAATCGCCCTCCCGAAGCTCAAGAGCGACCCAGCGCTCATCGAAGAGATGAAAGCGCTAGCGCCGCCATTCGTCGCAAACTTGCAGAAAGCGGGTGTCATGAACGGGCTCCGCGGGTTTTTCGGAACGGAGAACGGACGAGACATCAGGAATGAGTTCCGAGAGATTCTACTCTTACGTATGCCACCTCTTCCTTACATTTCTCTCTATCATCGACGTTTTTTTTTTTTTTTCTTTTTTTTTTTCGCTCGTCAGTGACTCACAGACTATACTATAGAATGGCCCACGGCCCAACACTTCAAAGACTTCGTCGCCTCCCCCGGCTACCTCGAGTTCGCGGCCAAGCTGAAGGAGAAATTCGCAGCCGGGCCGGCGGAGCTGAAGCTGTTCGAGTCCGGCAGCGAGGTATCACAGCTATTCGGGCAGGGAGCGGAAGGGGAAACGGTCGTCGAGTACGTCATGGTCAAGCCCAAGGATGCCAGCGAAGCGGGGGTGGATAGCGTGCTGCAGAAGCTGCAGTCGGGGCTTTCCCAGCTCGGGAGCGCTAAGGCGGCCGCCGTCAGGAAGAGTTCGAATCTCGATACCCAGGAGATCGCGCTCGTGAGCCTGTACGCAAGCGATGCTGTAAGTGTGAACTTCAAGGCTTGTACCTAGCTAGATACACACAGTTTCGTTTTCGCTAATTTGGATACGCAGGAGTTCGAAGCTGCAAAGGCGTCAGAGGCTCGAAAACAGCTTCTGGCTGATATTGCCAATACAGCCGACCTAACCAGCTTGGTTGCGCATGTTCGTAAAATCATCCCTCTCCCGGGCAATTAGTTAGGTTAGTCGATTCTCCGACGAACCGCATGAGAAACGTCGAGCGACGTCAGATTAGAGATCTTGATGGGTTGGCCTCTCCGCTCTATTAGCTTTTAAGACTGGGTACGTCTTGTATGCAAGGCGTAAAAATTACACAAATCAACATAATATTGAAGTTCTTGATGTGACCTGTGTAGATTCTAGTGTTACTAGGGAATTATGTTGTGATGATTATGCTACGTTCGACCTAGTACTTAACTTATGTCAATCTTACTCAAGTCATTTGTTCGTTGTTCACATAATAATATTATTTGAACTTATTTTTTTACACCTTAATTAAAAGGTATTGTGAGGTACCTACCTACATGTAGGTAGGTTATGTGGAGGCCAATGTTTAGAGCAGAACCCCTCACGGGTATCAATTACCCCATTCTAAGATCAACCAACATCAACAATAGTCCGATATGTGAATGAATTGTCGATGACAAATCAATGCGCGCCCTACTGTCAATGCAGTACGGAAATAGTCAATTCTCAGTTGCCAATACTGATAGAAATCTAGTATTAATATCTGTCTCATTGACCCTTCATAAGATTGGTATTGCTTAATACCACCTTACTCTGGTGCGGTGCCCCGCAGTCCGATTTCCGACCAACTATAGCCTCATTCTCCGTCTCCATCTAGGTTGAGCAGAAGTATCCCACCATGACGCAATCCCAACCACCAGAACAATTGAAGGGATTCGAAAGTCTAAGCCCGGGGACATACGATACGCCTGGCGGGGGTGTCCTTTCCTACTCTCACACGCCGGCTTCTCAACACAAATCGGGAACCCCTATCCTGGTCTTACTCCACGGCTGGCCGCAAACAAGATATATCTGGCGATATGCCGTCCCGATGCTGTCGAAGATGGGCTACACGCTCTTCGTGCCAGATCTACCTGGCTATGGATACAGCACGATGTCGAAGGTTTCAGCATCAGACGTGGGCGCAAAATCTGAGCATGATCGGGTAAGGTGAGTCGCTGGAGTCTTTTATTCCTGCATGTCTGAATTGCCTCAATGGAGATATTTGCTCTTGCTAGTCCTGCAAGCTCCCAAGGCCCCGAGTCATTCTTCCCATGGGCGAGCAATATGAACTCCAGCGTTAACATATACAGCGTCGGATATGGGGTGCTATCGGCCGTGCGCGCGGTATACGGCGGTGGCGACAATGGAGACGAGCTTAAAGTCGTGCTGATAGGTCACGACAGAGGAGGCCGCGTGACTCAGCGCCTCGTCACATCATCCTCTGGCTCCCCTCTTCCCGTCCCGCAATCTCTCAACATTCGCGTTCTCGGCGCGATGCTACTGGATATCGTCCCCTATAGTGCGCAATGGAGTGCGCATGCCAACCCTCGAGCCTCGAGTAGGTATTGGCACTGGACATTCCTGCCCTCTGCATTCAGCGTGCCCATGGTGCAGTCTTACGGCGGCGGCCGGTTCTGCCGTGAATTGCTAACCGCGTCTGTGGGGAGCAGTGAAGCTGGACGCGAGAGCTTCTTTGCCGACGGCGCCGGCGAGCATTATGCGAGGTGCTATGAGCGAGACGAGGTGATTCGCGGCGCTGCGGCCGATTACAGCTCTGGCGCAGCTGAAGACTGGGACGCCCAGCAGGAGGACATAAAAGAGGGACGGAAAATGCAGGTCCCTGTTGTTGTGCTCTACTCCGAGGGCCTGGACAAGATGCATGATGGTAACGTCGAGGCGATCTGGAAACAATGGACGAGCTCCGACGCCAACCTTCATGTTTATGCTATGCAGAGCGGTGTGGGCCATTATATACCAGAAGAAGCGCCAGAAGCGACCAACAAACATATAGTGAGCTTTCTTGAAGGACTTGGTCTCTAGGCCTGGATGGAGGCAGAACGCGGGGTGACGGGAATTGGAACCAGCGTCTGGTGAATACCACGCCAGCCCTTAAAGTAGAGGAGACGAAAATAGTTCGGGATATCTGATATTCGTAACCCAGCGGATCCTATTAGGCAGGGAGCAATAACGAGCCTCGATGATTTTTAAGTAGGTGAAAACTCGTACTTTGACGTAGTCATTACATGTCTAATATGGGACACTGGCTCCTGGGGCCGGGTCGTAACCACCGGAGAAGATTGAGGAGTTGGGTTTGCGCTTCGCAAACGTGATCTCGTGTTCCCGTAGCAAAGTGAAACACATCAATGATTTTCGAGACTCATAGTGACCTCTTCAACGCGAGCAGCTCCACCCAGAAACTGTCTTACCGTCTCATGGTCCTGTCCATTGACCCCCTGCACAACCATCTTTACCACCTCTCCATCATCGTTCATGACTAAGCGACCGGAGCGGCCATCGCGCCACTGCAGGCTGATCTGCTTCGCTTCGGCGTCTGCGGCACTGATATCGGTAATTTCCGTCTCCGACTCATGATCGGGGATTTTCTTCGAGCTCAAACCTGCTGCCTTTTTCATGTCGCCAATGACAGCAGCGCGGTTATGATAGCGAACCAGCTCCCTTCGCAGAGCGCGTACGAAGCGCGACAGATCCTGCTTCTTAGGGGCGTCATCGTCGTCGTCGTCTTTGGCGGTGGGCAGAGGCAAGTGGCGGGCGACTAAGCCTGACAGTGGGATGCACTGGGGCACGGTATGGCGATGGACACGGAGAAGACGGCGATCCGGATATGGCCTATTCAGCATAACGTAGTAGGGTCGGACGAACTTGGCTTTGGACATGAGCTCGAAACGAAGACCAAGGACGTTTCCGCCATCTACGGCATTGGGGTCTGGGTCGTTGACCTTAAATGTGGTGAGGGAAGCACATGCGCGGTACAGACAGCGCTGCTTGTGCGCGCTTTGTTCTCGGAACCGTGCGAGGAGCTTCAGCTTGGTTGCGTCGCTGGTCTCCAATGGTCGGGCCCCTGTTGTTTGCGATTGGAGGATCTGGCGCGTTGAATCGGCCGTCATCAATGTTGCCGTTTGTAGCCTGACATCATTCTTCAACGAATCAACTGTATGCTGTTAGCATATCGTGGACGGTCGCCAGGCACCAAAGTAAACAAACAGAGCCCCTCCAAGAGCCTACGGGCCGAGGCGTCCGTGAGTAGTGTTGGTCCTCATACCTTGTGCCCTCAGTTTTGCGATCTCGTCGTGTAATCTGTCCCCCACGGACAACTCGGGAGATGGAGACGGCCGAGCAGCCATGTTGATGATGATTTTGAAGAATTATTGTGGTTGTTATCGTACTTGGCGAGCTTGGAGAATTAAAACAACTTGTAAGAGATACGCGACAGCACGCCCGGACCAATGACGGGGCCAAATTTGGACGGGGTTTAGTTAGTTACCTATGTACATAGTTAGTCTGTTCTGGGTTCAGGTAACTTCCGAGAAATGCCAGCCGGAAGGGACATTGACGACAAGATAAGCTTATCCACCCCCAGTCTCTTTTTGCCCTAACCTCAAGCTTGGATGCAGCAGCACAGTGGGAACCCTTCAGGATTGTGGGGTTGATTACAGGGGGACTATGTACTATATTTTCCAGCTAGATAAGCTCGGGTTAGCTACCGTATACAACTGTTTAAAGCCTGATAAAGCCAGATAGGCTCCCTACTAAGTACTTACTTAGTTACATTTGGTGAGAACACTTTTCAGAATCTTGTTGGTTTCGAGAGGGAAATCAGAATCTGCACCTCTCGCGCACTCCTCCCTTCTTCCTCCCTGCCTACCTATTCTGGGGTTATCTCCCACTGTCATTCGTTGTATATCTAGATCCAGATCCTAATCTGGATTTCCACATCCGCATCCACCTCCACACCCACA
Organism: Xylaria flabelliformis; assembly: GCA_007182795.1. NCBI lineage: Eukaryota > Fungi > Ascomycota > Sordariomycetes > Xylariales > Xylariaceae > Xylaria > Xylaria flabelliformis. The sequence continues at coordinate 522,760 of VFLP01000025.1, read as the reverse complement.
TCGACGTCGCCACGACCATCTGCTTAGTGCGCCAAGCAAACGAGTCGCAAAAGAGGCCACCTTTGCCCATTAGCTTCTGTTTTTTATAGAATTTGTCTCGGCTCTTGTCGTGTTTCAAAATAGCAGTATATATCATTTGCTTGTTTCAACGTTTAAGAGGACCGACCTTATACTCCCTTGCTTGCTCCGAGGGGCATATGCACCTTACGTCTACGATCCCTATCCACCGCGCTACCGTCTATTTTAAGTTACGTTAGTAATAAAGGCGCATCTTCGACCGCACTTGGTAATCAATCTATCGGCCGCTCGTGCCTCACGACCACATTTTCCAGTCTCGCTCAAGCGCGGCCTTGACCGTCGATCTCTTCCTCCCCGTCTACTACCAGCCACAAGCACGAATGGCCCAAACTCGACGGCCAAAGCCATCCAAGAGAGACAAGCTGTCCGTCTCGACAAGTGGCGCTTCCTTCGATCAGCAAAACGGCAGCATGTCTACTGTCGAGCTCCGGCGCAAGAACGCCGCCCCCCAAGACTCGGGCCAGGTTGCCTCGAACCTCATGGCCCGCGAATCCTTTTCCTTAGACAACGCACTTCCCAAGACCCCGATCGCAAACAACCATGGGTTTTTCGAGCTTCCCCGGGCAGACCAGCGGAATTTCCTACTGCTGGTCCTGTTATACTTCCTCCAAGGTGTTCCCATGGGTCTGGCTGGTGGCTCGGTACCCTTTCTTCTAAAGGAGCACCTGTCATTTGGCGAGATAGGCGTCTTCAGCTTGGCTGCCTATCCATATTCGTTAAAACTTTTTTGGAGCCCTATAGTCGATGCCGTGTGGAGTCCCAGGTTCGGTAGAAGAAAGAGCTGGATTCTTCCGATCCAATTAATATCGGGGTTCAGCATGTTGTGGTTAGGTTCTAAGATTGATGAACTTATGGCGACCACTGGGAAACCAGGCGGGCCGACGATTTGGAGCTTCACGGGATGGTGGTTCTTCCTCGTGTTCATGTGCGCCACCCAGGATATTGCCGTGGACGGCTGGGCTTTGACTTTGTTGACCCCCGGCAATGTCTCCTATGCCTCCACGGCGCAGACTGTCGGTCTTACGGCTGGCCATTTCTTGTCTTACACCGTGTTTCTAGCTTTCAACTCAGAGGATTTTGCGAATAAGTATTTCCGTTCTGTACCCGCAGAAGGGGGCTTGATGAATTTGGGTGGTTATCTTACCTTTTGGGGTTGGACATATATTGCTATCACGGCTGGTCTTGCACTACTCAAGAAAGAAGAGAAGACGAAGAACGAGGATGGTATATGGGATGTCTATAAGATCATGTGGGATGTTCTCAAGCTTAAAAACATTCAAACAATCATCATTGTTCATCTTATCTCCAAGATTGGCTTCCAGGCCAACGACGGTGTGACAAACCTCAAGCTTCTAGAGAAGGGATTCGGTAAAGAGAACATGGCCTTGACGGTCCTCATCGACTTTCCCTTTGAGATCGGGCTCGGATACTACGCGGGCAAATGGTCTCAGGAATACACGCCGATGCGTCTCTGGTGTTGGGGGTTCATCGGTCGACTTGCCGCCGCCGTTATTGCCCAGATTACAGTCAGCATCTTCCCAGCCGACGGCGTAAACTCTTGGTATCTTCTTCTCGTCATTGGCGAACATGTATTTTCGACCTTTACGCAGACCGTCATGTTCGTGGCCGTCTCGGCCTTCCATGCCCGAGTTGCGGATCCCGTTATAGGCGGTACTTATATGACATTGCTCGCAACGTAAGCTATTTCCTCCTCTCACAATCTCAATTTCTGCATACATACTAATCTTAACACCAGGGTATCCAACCTCGGTGGTACATTCCCTCGGTACTTCGTCCTTCGATTGGTCGATTCCTTCACGCAGGCTACGTGTCGCCCCCCATCAGAGAAACTGGACACCTCGTTATTAAAGGGTCCATTAGTGACGGAGGCGTTTTCCTGTGCCGTCCAAGCCGAGAGAGAGCGGTGCACGAATGGTGGGGGCTCGTGTGAGATCCTCCACGACGGCTACTATATAGTGAACGTATTATGCATCATTGCTGGAGTTGTGACATTCTTCATGTACATCCAGAAAAAGGTCCTAGCGCTTCAAGGTCTGCCGTTGAGGGCCTGGCGCTTGAATTCGCAGAAAGCATGACGGAAATCAATCTTCATGTCTTTTATGCGACTGCATGCATGTATACTAGATATAGAACAAGATAAAGATGAAATTATTCAAAACACCGTGTTGCACAACATGTATCGCCTTTACTCAGCACCAGGATTTATTGCTCCATAAGTTATAAATAGTCCCTAGTTTAGAGATTCATGTCCTCTATACGTTGGGATATGACACTTGATTGAATCGTTAAATGTACTGCGTCTCCATGTTAAATTCATTCAACTCAAACGCTTAATTGAGGATATAGATTGGGTTATATACGGAAAATCAAGTTGCCGCCCTATTCAAGAGGTAGAGACAATGTGTTATGCGCCGCCCTAAGTATATATGCAACCTCTTATATGGCGCTGACATGAAAAAATGAACCAAAGTAGACGAAAATGCAGCGCTAGCAGAATGTTATACCAATTTCGATATAAGCACGAGAACGGAACCCATTTCACAAATCACCAACAGTCGCGCCGACACTCCATTCCTTCCAGCCCTTCTTCTCACCGGGCAGCGAGATGCTCTCCCACTCGTCGCGCGTGACGCTCTTCCACTCGTCGATGGGGATCCAGCCGATATATGCGCGGTCGCCGAAGCCGCCGACCCAGTAGACCTGCTGCGCGACGAGCCTCACGAACTCAGACACGTGGATCCGGTTTCCCGGAAGCCAGTACTTGGCGTCTGGGTGCTTCTCGACGAAACACTTGGAAAGCGCCGCCGTCGCGGACGGATCGTCGATTTTCTCGATATAGCCCAGCAGGCTGAAGCGCGGGAGGTTTGCGGCGCTGTACGGGACCACCTCTTTGGGAGGATCATCTTCATCACCATCATCATCATCGTCCGAACCGAGCCCGAGCCAGCTCATGAGACGGGACAAAAAGCCCGGAGAAGAAGTAGTAGTAGTAGTAGTAGTAGTGGCGGATTTGATCCTCTTGTCAGGCGGGTAAGGGGGCGTCCATTGTTGAGCGAGACTAATGTTTGACCCGTCTCGCACGTTCTTGAAGGTAGTTTCGATATTGATAGCCAAGAAGGTAGGGTTTCCCTCGTCCTCGCAGTCGGCGACGTATTCCATCAGCGTGTGCGGCATGCCGCCAAGGCCATCCGGTCGGTTCTCCTCGGCGCCGTACCCGTCATTATCCGCAGGGAAGGTTGTAGCGAGGTTTCCGAGAGGTGTCAGAGCTAGGATGCGCCGGCCCATCACCGCCGACTCGTACGAGGTGGGGATCTTGTGTCCCGACGATGATGACGACGACGACGACGACTGCGGCGGGTTGTCGAAGATGTGCTCTGGCGGCGAGAGCGTGCCGGCTTCAACAACAGCGGCCGCCGCGGCCAGTGAGACTAACGGGATGCTGCTGGTGAGCCTCATGGTGAAATCGGCAACGTGTGAGAAGAAGAAACAACAACAAATACGATGGGAGGAAACGGTTTAGTATTTGTATCTAGGGAGGCAGCTATATAGATAGACACGCAACCACCCATCACCAGCGTAGCACCTGGATAACTGTTGTGTTGTCTCAGAGCTGGGGGTGAGTTTCGTGACAGCGGTTACTTATCAGATGATCAAGCAGAGGGACCCAATCACCCGACGCAATCCGGACGCCTAGACCGAGGCCCTACCTAGGTACCGAGACGAGGTGCGGTATGCTAGGTGCACTGTGAGCAGTGGGGACTGTGTTAAACGGTATGCATCATATGCATTAACTGAAGGCACAGTGGAGCGCGAGGTGAGAGAGGTGAATTTGCCACGCCCAAAAGCAAAGCGAAGTCACGTGATCCCACACACAGGGGGGGCTTTCAGCCCACGAATTATGACTCCTCGAAGTTCCGCCGCCCCCGATATTCGAAAAAGAAGCCCACAAGCCAACCCACGCCCACGTACGCTCAACTTCTGTCCGCCGCCGACAACACCATCGCATCTCGACGACAACGATACCATCACATACAACGGTCTCGCCGACTAATTTTTCAACATGGGTAAAGTTCACGGCTCCCTGGCTCGTGCCGGAAAGTACGTCGTTACCACCCACCAAGGCGCTCTCTCGTGCTAACGAAATATCTTTTAGGGTCAAGTCTCAGACTCCAAGCAAGTCATCCCCTCGCGACTACACGCCTCTCGCTCCTCAATATATCAACGACGACTAACCATCTCGCAGAGGTTGAGAAGCAGGAAAAGGCCAAGGTTCCCAAGGGCCGTGCCAAGAAGAGACTCCAGGTTAGCAGCCATGCTCCGAACCACCCGCTCGTCCTGCAAATACACCTTGGATTTTTACGTCTGAACGGATATGCGACGATAATGCCAGGCGCTCAGTATCGTCCTTTCAAGTCTCACATACCAGACGCATATGGTCACTAGGGTGTGTGTTGCGTATGGCTGACTTGATTGACTGATCAGGGCGCCTGGCATTATCAACGCTGATTCGTCTTGATATTTATCATTGAAATATCTAAACTGAAGGAAAGATCTTGCTAACTCCAAAATAGTACACCCGCCGTTTCGTCAACGTCACCTTGACCGGTGGCAAGAGAAAGGTGAGCAGACTTGAAACAACGCCATTTGTAATCATGGGCTAACCACCGACACAACAGATGAACCCCAACCCTGGCTCATAAACGCCATATCGCACTCGATCGCGCGAGAGCAGCCGACGCCATGATCTAAGAAAATGGGAGGCGATGGACGGGTGGTCACCAATAGCGTGCTGCTCTGAGCGCTCATGTCTCAGTCTGGCGGACAATGTCTACCCTGCTCAATTCGTTACGGAAGGAATGATTCAGAAATGGCATCATGATGGTAGACACGTTAGCAACGTTGTTTTTCGGAGTCAAATGGCAGTATCATCCAGGCTTGGCCATAATTCTCAAGCCTACCTTGGTCTGTACCTACACGGATCGTGCTTAGCTAGGCAACCAAATCAACAGGATCTTAGTGTTGCCTCTAACAACCTTGATTGTCTTGTTATCGTTGATTCGTCATGTATGTCTCGTTCAGTAGTGTATGTGTTCTCATGCTTCTCAAGTAGGTGACAATGTAACTTACTGGGGAAACACTACACGAGAGTAACACTACCAAACAGCAATCTCGGGCATGCTTTCTCCATGCATGTGCTCTGGGTTCCTGCACAGTCGTCAAGGTGGATTGAATGTCGATCTGGATCTTCACCATGGAGCTCGCCGACAAACCAGTCAGGGTTGCTTCAATGCTAATCGCGGCAACCACCCCCTTTATGTCGTATGATGTTATCCTGCGCTTAAGTGGAATGCTGGGCCTATAACACCACCGTATCAGAAAGAATGCCCAACCGAGCCGGCATCTCATCTTTGAGCCTTCTAGTCCGTTGGATCGGCTCTGCTTTGCTCTGCCCTGCTCGTTTCGTCTGTCCGCTAGCTAGCTAGCTAGCTAGCCAGCTAGCCGACTCCGTAAAAGTGCTCTTCGGTAGCGATACGAATAACGGGTTGGGTAGCGAGATGGACTTCATCCCTCGTTTTTGGGGGGGATTTTCTTTTGTGTATGCCCCCCTAGGTTAGGCGGTAGGTAGGTAGGTATCATTGGGCTTCTTTTGTGTTTATCAAAAGCTGGCGAGCTAGCGGGCCAAGGAATTGATCTGTCATTTTGTGCCGTGCCGCACATGTCGAGATAGATAGGTATCCGTATGCAAAATGCTCTCTCTCTCTCTCCCTGAATCCGAGATCGGCGTTGTTCCTTTTCTAGGTATTCTACCATCCTTCTTTCACTCTGCATTGCATTTTTGGGGGGAAATTGCCGCATCGTTGTCAAGAAAGAGTCGGACTGAGATAGATTGTCTATCTGTCTGGGTTATCGAATTTTCCCCATGGTCAGTCACCCTCGTCTCCCGCGCCTCTCGTAAGTGTATGTTATTTATTTATTCTTCCCTTACTGCAGGAGAAATCATGTAGAGATAAGCGCTACCAAATTACACGATCCATCCATCCATCCATATCCGTTCCGCCCTAAACCAACCATGTCAGTTAGTTTAGAAAGCTACCCAAGCTCAAGAACCGGTAGGCTCTTAAACCGAGATGGAGACGATAAGCATAACTCACGCAAGTTTATACGACTGGTTCTCAAATAATAAGCTTTCCCGATTTTTCTATATGTATGCCTCCTGATCTGCACTTCTTGGGCACGGGGGTGTATGTATGTATGTATGTGTGTATGTGTGTGTCGACCGCAGTACCCGATAATGCGAGGCAATGGACTTCTATCACCCTATCCCTCAGGAACGAAAACATAACGACGTTCGATCCCGATGCTTCAAGGTCGTAAGCTCCATATTAAAATACTGCGCTGCGAGAATGTTTTGAAGTCGGGGTTGCTCGCTTAAGTGTGTAGGTTGAGTTGTGACACGACGTGTTGAGCTATGAGAGGCTTCTTAAACTCGACCAGTTCGAATCTGTACTGTAACTTTAATCAATCTAGATGGACAGACTGTGGCACCACATTTCCATCTATTGTCGCTCAATGTCTGATAGGAAATCTTGGCTCAGCCTTTTCCTACCTACCTATCTGTCTACCTAGCAATAGTTCATAGATATATACATTCCTTCCGCACCAGCACCATTCGAAAACAAGGAGTCATTCATTCACATCTGGGCCTCGCCTAGTAAAGCACGAACTTCGGACTTTCAATGAAACTCTCTTCCCCTTGCAAAAAGAAGTCAGAAGTTAGGGGTTGAAGTACCACGGTTTCCTTAAGACAGCGAAAGCGGGTAAACTCCAAGAAGAGGCAAAACCTAGTAGAAACGTTTCTAAAGCCTCTGTAATTCCTGAATGGTGAACTACGAGACACTATTTTTCAAGTGCCAGAGCTTCAGCATGACTAACTAGCAGCACAGCTCACATTGGAGTCCAACTGGTTGTTCTCATTTCTTGTTCTTTCTGGCCCTTTTGTATTGGTTAACATGCCTGTTTTGCATAGGGCTTGACATTACGGTCGTAGTATCATTATACCTTGTGATTAGTACATAAGTAGTCTTACCCTTCTCAACATTGTACCTTCAGACCAGGTCACTTTATCGAAGTCATGTTAATGCAGTTCGCATATATGACTAGGAAATAGCTCTTGAAGTCCACAACGTTACCGTGGAAATCCTCAAATCCAAAAGTATTTCCTGAGAGAACATTGTCAACGTATTTTGCGAGCAATCAGAACAAAACTACGCGATTACGGCTTGGCCGCTTCTTCTTGACCCTCCTTATGTTCCCATCAGGCTACGAGAAACTATATCTAGCAGGCACGCCCTGGTTGGTTGGTAGAAAACGTAACGATCGCTATGCACTGTCTTATTCCCTGTATTTAGTGAGAACTGATATATATGACTGTTTATACCCATTACAGTGCGATGTTGATGAACACGACTATTATTCTAGGACTCGCAAACCAACATGTCAGTTTTGCACGTGCAGTTAAGTACTAATCAGACCAAGTATCAACAGTTATCTAAGTTATCAGAACAATGCCACTAATCCATTGCGCATCTATTCCTAAGTAAACTCTATTCTCGTAATGTCATCGTACCCTGATCCCTGTCCGTCATACAAACGTCTGTCCAACAGCCGCAGCCGCAACTATGGGACAAGGTGAAACGCAGTTGTAGTACGAAAAAACATTGCCTATCTCTTCGACGTAGTAGCCCCGTTCCACAAAGGGACCTGTGGTTACCCAGCATACAGCCAAGGTCTTAATCAGCCCTCTTGATAGAGAACAGCTTTGAAAAAAATCCAATACGGGTTGGAAAACAGCATGCGCCAGAAAACGTACATCTGCCGATGGGGATTCACGGCAGCTCGCTTATATGCGGGTTCGATGCGCGCATGACGGTTGTTTCGATTGGCACGAAGCAAGTGTCGCGCGTATCGATTTGATTCATATTGATGTTTGTGACCTTGGCTTCATCATGTAGTGAACACATTTGATCTTATATGATGATGCCAGAATGAAACAATATGGCTGAGTAACGCTGGGGGTAGTAGTTTGGCAAAATGCGCCATCGTATACCTATCTAGGTTGCTGAAACGTAAGGGAAGTAATGAAGTAGACACTTAACATATACGTAACCGTACTGCTACTACGTCGAATCCGCAAAAATGCAAACGAATACGTTTCGCGAAAGCATGTTCACCAAGTTCTATCAGCGCAGGTGAGAAGAGAAAATTGGGTATTTGTTGATTCGTGTCTCTGTGATGCAGAGAGGCAAACTCCTCGTCTATCGCAGGCTACGCTGAAGAAAGCAAGAAAACGAAACCCTTCCATGCACAGAAACGGTGGTATCAAGTAAAAGGTCGTCTGGGAGCCAGGACATTGGCCAAAGAACAACGCCGTAACGCCGAATCGTGTGCGATGCCGTCGTAAATCGTCCTGGTGCCCCGTAAAAGCTGTAATGTGCCGATCCAAGTCTCCAACGCGAACACACCCAAAAATCCTAGACAGTTTAATAGATCAAAAGTCCGTTCTGACACCATTCTAGCATATTAGACCGCTGTCGCAGGTTTGGTCTGCATGGTACCTGTGATATTATGACGTGTTCCTCCTTCTACATCCTATCCTACCAAAATTTACAGACTCATAGTGAGCCATTCCCATTCCTGGGGTCCCGATCCGGCGCCAGGATTCATCACCCCGTTGGGATGTCCACTGGGCATTCCCATCAAATTGGAACCCATCAAAGGCCGCTGCGTCATGCCCAAGTTGCTCGCCATGCCCAGATTTCCGGAGGTCTGCATGGGTACAAAGCCACCCGACGAGCCTACAGATCGAGGGGTTTCATTCGAGCCAGTGGAATTCTCGGGGCTGTCGACATCCATCACACCTGCTGATTCGTTTGTGCCAGAGGTCTTGCTGCTCCGGCGCTGTCGTTTCGACGAGCCGACGGTAGTAATAGTACGGGGTAGCGATCCCGCTCCAGGGCCAGGGGTGTTTTTAGGAGGGGCCGCCGCGATCGGAACAACACCCTTGCCCCCGACAGTGCCAGTCGTTGAGCCTGCATGACTGGCCGGTGTGCTACCTGCAGTGTTACCACCCGAACCGCCGCCACTGGCTGGGCTCTCGCCTTCGTTGACGCTGCCAGCTCTGGTGGCGGATGGAGGTGTCGTTACCTGTGCCGTAGCGTTGGAAGTGGATATCGCGAGCGTCGAGTTCTTGCGCGATGCAGGCCCTGATGTTGTACCGGATGCAGCGTTGCTGGTCTTCTTGGTCCGAGTGTTGGTACCGCCGACCGGTAGACTTGCACCTGACCCACGGTTACGCTTTTTGATGACATCGGTCTTCAAACTCAGCGGTCTCACAACTCCGTGTAGCTTTAAGAACAAGCCACAGGCATTGCACAGGGGCTGGCCTTCGGGGTTGCGCCGCCAGAGAGGCGTGGTCTGTGTGCAACAGTTCGTGCACGTCGTCGGGTTGCTGCCATCGCCCTGGCTGCCACTAGCCGTCTGCAGGTTAGTCGTAGATCCATGCTTGGAGCCGAGCGGCGAGGCGGGTCGGCTAGGCGCAACGGACGAGTAGCCCGAGGCAGGATTTGTTCCATCTGCTGGTGGCGAGTTTGGGTTCGACTGCGCTAACCGGTCGAAAGCATTGCCGTGAGCACCCATCGGGGTGGAGGTGTTTCGCGGAATTTTTTGACGCTTGTCGCCCGTATTGCGGAACGACTGCGAGCGCGGCAGGCTGTGACTATTCCAGTCACCATTGTCAAATATGTCCGTGGTAGCGCCGCCGATTGTGACTTGTTTCCGAGGCGGACCACCCGGGTAACGAGCAGCATGCGTGCTAAACTGGCCCGGTAAGGAGGCATCCCATCCCAGCGGGGTCGAGTTACTCATGTCCATCCCGGAGTCATCGCCGGGTGAGATCTCCTGTGGCATGCTCATGTTGCGATCTGCAAATGCACCACCTTCCTCATCTTCGTTATCGGAGTCGGCGCCAAACGAGAACACATTCTCCTGGATTGCGCCCACGCCGGGCGAGCGAGCGGGTGGATCCGGTTGGAATACTTGGCTTGGATCTACATGTCCGAAGTTGGTCGCAACAGTGAAGGCGGAAGTCATATCAGAGCTAGTAGTAGGAAACCCGTTAGGATACATAAAATGCTGGTTCATTTGGTTTCCCATAGAACCAGGGAGTTGGCGGAAACTCGGGGTTCGCTGATGGCGCATATCCATAGAGCTAAAGTACATGTTCTCGCTGTCGGCCATGGGATGTGGTGTTGATACAGCTGACTGATAGGCCGATCCAGGAGGAGAGAAATACTCGGCACCGAGAGGCCCGGGATGCTGTCCATAGATGTTGGAAAACGGGCCATGGGTGACCATCGGCGAGCTTGATGGCGAAATCATGAAGTTTTGTTGAAACGGCCCCGCGGACAATATGTTGTTGGTATTATCGGTGTCCATCTGAAAAGTGTCGAGTGTGAACGGTACGGGGTGCTGCTGTGGTAAATGCGAAGATGCTGTATGATTAGGAATATCTAAACTATAATCATGAAGGTCGGCGTCAGCGTCTAGTTCATTGCCACCCCCGGTATTATTACCGAGGGCAGAAACGTGCGGAGAGAAATTTGCAGGACGCTTCCGGTTCTACGAGATAGTTAGCCATGCACAAATGAAGCAGTCTTAACCCGGCTTGGTCGAGCCGGAGGTGGATTATGTCCACTGGGACCATCTCACAAGGTGATGCAGCTGAAACAAATCACCACTTACACGCCGTTCGTCAATACTGGTCTTGCGATGATGGCGAGTGACGTAGCTGAACTCGTCCTGCGTTCTCTGATGAGGAGGCACCGGCACGGACTGTGGCACGAAATGCTGTCCGGAGGCCTTGCGAGATTTGATGGGAATAGCAGTGGCCGTGGCACGGGTCGCCGACTTCTCTCTTTCTTGGTTACCGGCCTTCAGCGATGGCTTGAAACCGGTGGACGGTGCCACGTTATCGGCGAATACGAAGTCGTCCAGATTCATGGGCTCTGGCTGCGACACATTTTGATCCGTAGCCTTTCTAAGTTGTGCGATGCCGCTGGGAGTATTACTGCTATTGTGGCGAGTAGAGGATGAGGAATCGACCATGGCCTTCGTGGCCGTAGTTGAACTAGTAGAAAACGGGGGGTGGCAGGATTCGCCATGCACAGGGATAAGCTCGTCATGGTGGCCTTGCTGCTTTCGCAATTTCTGTAGGTTTACGTGCTGCATCCGCCACGTAAAGTTTTCCATCCGCTCCTGTCTCGGCAGACTCTGCTTCGTTCTGCTGAAAAACTTCCATACTGACATGGCCAACGGATCCCGGGCCTGCAAGTCACTCAAGGTCTCATTCGAATCATACATGCCGCCCTCGAGGTGAGGGAACAGCGGTGCCGTCAAGACATCGTATAGCGCGGCATTGTTTGCTGCCGCTGCCGCTGCCACTGCGGCCGAGTCCAAGTTCAAGTCCCGAATGCGCAGGTCCCCGGGACTCCCCTCGCTCTTCATGTCTCCCGCCCCGGCGGCAGGATCGAAGGGCCGCCTGGGAAAGCGGAAGTCGTGCTCTGTTATTGTAGGGTTCTTGGCCATTGTGAGATCCGCGGTCGGTAAGGGTGGTGTTGCGCCCGTTGGCCGTGGTGTATTGTTAGGAAATAAAGAGGGAGAAGCTCCCCTCCCGTTCCTCGTGCACCTGTGGACGGGTGGACGGGGGAGCTCCTCTCTTTCGTATGACAGGTCAACTCTGTTCCCCACGTTCTTCTGGGGGGGTATAAAGTTTCGGCTGACACCGTTCCTCGGCCCGTCAATGAATCACAAATGGTTGTCTAGGGTTATACAGTTTTTTTACTCGGGCTATAGGTTATCCAAGGGAACAAGAAGATGATGATGATGACGCGCATCTAGAAGGGAACCAAAAAACCAAAACCGAAACCAAAATGCAAACCAAAAAATACCAAAGTTGTGTCGGTTGGCTAGCTGTTTCGGCACTAGAATTGGAATCGGAAGCGGGCGACGTTCTATCTAGGCTAGGAGACTGTGCTGCGATGGTGGTGTTGTTCTCCGTCCCCTCTCGGTCGAGCCTGAGGTGTGACGGAGTAGCAGTAAGTGTACATGGAGCGGCAGGAAGCAGCAGAAGCAGAAGCAGCAGCAGCAGCAGCAGCAGTCGCAGCAACAATAACAATAATGCCTACCTAGTCGTAGCCAGTGTCGGCGGCTGGTAGCCCTAGCAGGGTTGCGAGTGAGTGGGCGAGTGGGCAAGTTACTGCGTATTTGGGGTGGTGTGAGTGGGCAGAGTGACGAGATGGTGTTGAATGAATGGGTCGGGCTCGGCTGAAATGACATGGGGGGGCTTGAAAGGTGGGTGGTGGGTGTGCCGCTGTGGGCAGGGAACATGGGATAAGTTATGCTTGGTAGCGTCTCCAGTGCTGCAGCGGTCGACCAGACTAACTGTACCTACTGCACCTAGGTACTGCACCTACTGCACCTGCTGCACCTGCTGCACCTACTGTGAGGAAGGGGACCACTTCAATACCAGGTAGGTATGTTAGGCGGCGAGGGTCTTGCTGCGTGAACGGAGGAACAACAATTAGCAGTAGAGGTAGTTAGTGTGTGTGTAAGTAAGTAAGTAAGTAAATATACCGGTAGGTAATCGACGTGGGCATTACCGGTACCGGCACCGGTCTAAGTCGGCGGCTGTAAGGGAACACAGGCAGTCCACTCACGCTCTGCCGAGCGAGCAATTCGTATGTACGAGTCGAGTCCAACGAGGACAAGAACAACAAGAACAAGAACAATTACAAGACAGAATCAGTACTGGATCGGCACCTGCTTTCTGGGCGACGGATTTGGATTTGGTCGGCCCAGACAGGCAATCCGTCAGTGCGATCATGACAATGGCAAGTACCGCGCTGCAAGTTCGCACGTCACTGAGCGTCTTAGTTTACAATTCCGAGTACCTACCTGACCTACCCTACCTACTTGCGTCCCTTCCTTACTTCCGCTTGTTTGGCCCAAGGACGGGTCCCTCCAAAACGCATATGCCCCAAAAGACTCCACCGTCAGAAACGCTTGTCCACTCTTTTCCTCCCCCCTGCCCCTGCTGCAGCCGAAGCGAGGGGCCTTACACTGGCAGGCCTGGTAACTACCATGCATAAAGGCCTGGACAGAAGCCTGGATGTCGCTGCTGACAGAGAAGGGGATGGGCCTAAATCCGTGGGTACAGACATTAGCTAGGTATGCAACGAACTTAGTTAGTTAGTTACCTTAGGTAGTTAGGTGGATCTGCAGCAAATTATCTTGAGTTTTTTGACCGAGCACCAAAACTGTATATCTACTTACCTAAGTAGTAGTGTACGTACGTAGTAGACAAATTGGAAGTTATTATTATGGTTGCGCATCTAACTCCTAACTCGGTAGTTCTGGTTTCTCAACACCACCGGACCAAGTAGAGCACTACAGTATTACAATACAGTAACAGCACACACTACACCATGGCTCCTCGACGTCAGCGAGTTCGGCGTTGCCAGAATCAACTCAAGTGGACATGAGCGAGTGTTGTTCCATGTGATAGGCTCGAGCCCTGCGAAAACGGGGTCTTGGCTCGAATCTTTATGCCTCAAGGCTTGGGGTGGGTTTTCAGCTATTCTCATTGTTTTCTTGCTCTCTCTTTTTCTCAAATGTGGTCCGGTTACGGGAACAGTCTCGGAGGTCCATACGACGACATGATGATTCCACACAAATATTTACACTAGAACTGCACAACATACCATCTTTCCTAACAGAGCTACAAGGAAAACCCAGGGCCGTCCTATGGAATCAGGAATAGCATACTTAGTATGAGGCGGTTAACCGCCTAAAGGAGCACTAGTCGCCGAGGACGCTGACTGAAAAATACAGGGATGGCCGGGGCCCTCCAGATGGCGGCTGTTAGTCCTCATGTACTGTACTTCTAGCGCTTTCTTCAATGGTGTAGCGTCCTGCGAGAGACGAGAAAAAAAAAATTCATAATGCAGCCGTTTTGAAGACTGCAATGATACCAGCACGGGTTGTATCACGGAGGCTAAGTCAGGTAGGCAGGTGTTGTTGCGGTCCGGAGATGTGCTCGATATGTGAGCAGTTGCATTAACTATGAGAGTCATGACATTCTTCGAGTGGTGGCGCAAGTTGCCTGCACGACATGCTAAAAACAGTCGTCTTCGATCATCTCACTCGATGCTTTGTCCATGAAATTCAGTGCCAGTTACAAAGATACCGGGCAATTGTTATGCTTATGCTTATGCTATCCTCAGCCAAGTCACAGGTTCTATATCATTGGTATACATACCTTAGGTATAGGGTATCATCGGGTGGGCTTGCTTTCTCAACTACTTACAAGAGATCTTGTGTTCGCAAAAGCTGAATCTGAGCGGCCTTGGTATCAACCCAAGGTCTGCATGCCGCTCAATGAGTTGAGCCTCTCTATCGGTCCTATTGGCTCGAACCAACTAGTTCGACATTCTAGAAGCTTTCCCTCCCCTAATGATGAATGCAACTCTGATCCTCTTTCCTCTTTGTCCCCAATATTGGTCATTCCGTCTCCAACCGCCTTGTGTATTGTATTACTTGTAGAAGGGGGTGGGATACACGACACGGTAAAGTTCAATTGATGAGAGAGTTGGGGTTTCCATCCCGCGCCGCGTAAGACGTAGGATTTCAGATGTCCTACATACTTGTACTACCTATCAACCTTGACTGCGGGATGCTCAAGCGAATTCTCTCCCTTATGAGGCTACTTCTCTCGGAAAGCTTCCCGTTCTATGTGCAGTCTACGGTATGCACCCGTCCCATCAGGAGCCGCTGGTAGCCAGTTCTCTGACTACGTTGTAGAAAAACGTGGCTGTCTAGCTATGCCGTCTTTTGACTGCTCCATTGATCGTCGGC
The DNA here is from genome assembly GCA_007182795.1 of Xylaria flabelliformis. Lineage (NCBI taxonomy): Eukaryota > Fungi > Ascomycota > Sordariomycetes > Xylariales > Xylariaceae > Xylaria > Xylaria flabelliformis. Next base: position 507,691 of record VFLP01000025.1, on the reverse strand, counting down.
TCTCTCCAGCTTCTCTCTCGTCTTGCTTCTCATCCTTTGTCCCGAGCGGGTCCCTGTTCAATTAAGGACGTCACGGTTGGATATTGTAGTACAGTAGCGCTGGTGAGGTCAGGGACTACTTTTAAATGCTAGTCTACTCCCTCAATACCGCTCTATACGCTGCCAGCTTATCCATCTTAGAAGTGTGCATGGTCTCACAAATTGTTATGCCGGCCGGGCATTCATCTGAACAGGTACATGACGGCAGAAGCAAGGGACCTGGACTTTTGTCCAATACAACCCCCACGGACAGAATGATGTTGGATGAGGGGTGTCTAGTGACATTCTACTTGCACAATTGGAAAGCATTTGATCCGGTTATATCATCTGAAAGCCAGTAAAAGCCAACACAAGCGACGAGTCTCATGAGTGGTCTCAGGTTACATTGATCCCTCTGGCCCGAGAATCCGTGACTCGTAAGGCTGCTTGTGCCTAGACTAAAGATGCAACCCGTTAGTAGTTATTGGGTTAGATACTGGCGCCTCAACGATGTCAGCATCTTCAACTTAACGACGGCTCTCACTTTCAGAGACGGTATTCTCGTTTAACTTATTGGCATATGAAAGTGCCCCACGTCTTGCAACGACGCCGGTTCGTGTATTAGGTACCCCGTCGGCTGGTCTAGCCTTAAGCTTCCCCTCCATGCCTTTATTCGCCTAGTTTGAGTTTTTTTACTAGCATCTTTCCCGGCCTTTTTTAGTTCCGTCTCCTTGGATTCCTTAAATGTCGCTTGGTACTTGACCGGCCTAGCTGGTAATTGGTCTAGGGATTCTAATGCTGTACCGTGCCTGGGTCCCTGGGCTGGTCGATAGTTGCTGCATTATAACACTGCTGAATGGAGACTTGTGAACATGGGGTGCCAATAAATATTCCGTCATTTGCCAACAAGGTGGACCTTCGGAGAGTTGATGTAGAGATAATTAATAGACAATTCTGAAGAAAAAAAAAAAAAAGCAGGGCTATAAGCCGCGACTGTGAACATAGGTATGGAGTATTTAGAGTCGGATATCCAACTGTAATTAGGATGCTAAACTACACTACCGAGACATATTCGTCGAAGAGGGGCTGTTCGTCTAGGTTCAGGCTTGTTGCTAGAGTACGGCAAAGAATCGGGATGATTTGTATGGAGTTAAGAACGAGCCATGCGCGAAGGAGGCTGACGCCAGTCTCAGGATAACTACCTCCGCTGACTTAGGTATAGTGTAGAACTCCACGGAGAGGGTACGATCGAGAAATTGCTATAAGTACTAGGTATGCTGTAGCAGTTGACGGGCCTATACGGGTGCGTTGGATGCTGCTCACTCGAAAGGTATCCAGAATCTGCAAATTATCTAACCCAGACTAACCCAGCAGTGGGCCATCGAAGAGGTATTATTAGACTATAGGCTGAATCCCTGGCGAAAGCTTGCACCTAGTCCTTCAACCAGAGCGGTGATATTGTAACGGTGCTTTCTCGCCTACCGGTTATTGAAAGCGTCGACAGCAATGCTCCTGGAAGAAGAAACAACATCAAGCGTGCTACAGCCAAATGTTCCGATACAACGACAGGCATCATATGCGGTCGCACTGGCCCCTGCCGCGTGTGCCATCCGCATCACGAAGATGGCAAGCCGCTGGCCGTCGAGTGGGATGAAGAGCGTGGGCGTCGCTCGACGCTCGGTGTTAATTTCCAGTTGTAGGTATACTGCGTAAATATGCAGCTGAGAGGAACGCGCTCCAATAGAGGAAATGAAATGGCGCGTGGGGGTCTACCCCTGCCGTCATGGCTCCCTGCCTCCTCGTCTGGGCGCGGCGGTGCGGGGGCACACTCTTGACTGAATTCCCGGCCTTTCTGTGGAGGCTCTTGGCCATTCCCATTTTCTCTTCGGAGTACTCCGTAGTTCAAGCAAGGTGTGGACCTCCCCTCTGGTGGCGAGCTCATTTGCAAGCCAGATCTGGGATACACTGCGTCGAGTGCTCTCTGAATCGTCCGTCTATTCCGATGGCACACGACCACGTGAGGCATCATGGGGAGGATCGATCGGTTGCTTCTGTCCTTGCCGATTACCTACCTCTTGGTCAGCAGTGGCCGCAAGATGACGACTGTATGCCAGCACCCTCTTGTGTTTAGTGGAAGAGATCGTCGGTAGAGACGATCAGCTCTTCAGAAAGGCAGAGGACGTGATATGCAACCCATAGACACTGGACTGCCGTGTCTCTGGCCTGGTTGACACTTGAAGTGACAGGTCGGAGACACCTAAGAAATGCTATCATGATAACGTTTCCTCGGGCCGCTGGTAAGGTCAATGATAGGCTTATTGATAGGGATCAGTCATTACTAGGCCTGGGGCCCCTCATTTGATAGATAAAGTGCGTAGATTGAGTGATCGTGCCTATTGTAGAGGTACTGTACGGTATCTAAAGTATCAATATCAATTGTAGGAGGCCCTTGCTATCTCTTCGTGAAGAGCACTAAAAGTGATTCTTCCTTTTGTATCACGCGAAATAACGACATAGCGTGTAAGCCCTTATCAGCCTTCGAGATTCGAGGCTTCTGTCTGGTTCAGCCCCTGATATCTTGTACGAGATACCACCTGAATTATTATCGGCCTCTTGTGCTTGCATAAAGGTATAGTCAGCCTCGCGGTCTCACCGACATTTGTTCATCCCGAGTTTGGAACAGAATGGTTATTGTCCCATTGATCAAAACCGACTTCGAGTCTGCCGTCCTTGTTCGTGCTCTTCGTACTCTCTTGAGAGGATTGTGCGACCATAACCGAAGATGATGGGAGACAACGGTATTGAAAACCGCAATGCGAAGCGTCGCGACAGACAGACATAAAAAGCGAGCTATGCGTCACTGGCCTTGTTGATTCCACGGCTGCCATTACGTCGCTGTCAGACTTCCGCACGAAAGTTCGCTATACGGTAGCGTATGCTCAGCCCAGAATCCAGTAGAAACAACCTCTACTCGAATCTCCACGTTAACCTTGACGATCACGATTGCGACTACGATAGCGTATCGGCCGTCGTCGGCCCCCAAAACACCTGAATACTTGTCGGTGCAGTCAATCATCTGGATGTGAGGCTCTCAGAGTTGTGTAAAATAGTTGAATTGAAAAAAGGACACCTCTAACCCCGTCCACAGACGTAGTCTATAGATGTGGTTGGCTAGCTACTTACTTCCCTAACACTGAAGATGGAGGACGTATTTTGGGGCCTGTTGAATATGATGTCTACTTGGATCAAGTCCCACCCGACGAAGTTACGACAAAGGGCTGCTTTCGAAAGTGCAGCTTGACGACATCTCTGATCAATCTCTGATCAATCGACCAGAACCTTACGTATACGCTAGACTACGAAATCAGGGGTATGTCCCAAGTTTGTTGCTGGCCATTTACCTTGTGTTAGCCTCGTCTTGAAGTAGATATGCGGCAGTCAGCTATCCACAAACACCCTCAAACTCCAAGTCGATGACTGCATAAGACCATGCTCAGGGGGCTCGAGATCGGAGGACAGAACAATGTCGCTGTCTCGTCTCAGGGGTCGCAAAAAGATCGGCCCTCGAATTTCATGGATAGTGAAACCAAAAAGTCCGATTCCCACTGAATCCTTAACGTCTACGATCACTTCTCGGGGCTAAGGCACAGTGTTTCAAATTGCAGCAACGTTCCGTCACTCCGGTGCACCTGTCTCAATACACACGAGCGCAGCGATTATCGACAGTCTCTCTGGGACGTCTCTCTAGGGGATAATCATATTGGCGGATATACACAAGCGCAAAGGGCGACTTCGAGACACGCATGTGAGTCAATGATAGAGCGACAATCTGTTCCAATCCTAATTTTAACTACGGCTAGTATCCCTGACAGTATCACCGACCTCGCCGTTACTGAGCAATGGCAGGAACAGCGGTACCTCTACACCCGCCCTCAAGTCACGGATCCGACAGGCGCAAGTTCTGTGGCCAAACAATATCAATAGCAGCAGCGTGTTCTTGACGTTTACGGCAAAAGGACGTACGCTATCATCGAGTGGTACCCCTATCCACCCGCGAGCAAGCGATGATTTGGCTGCTGAGACTTCGATCAGGAGCATCTACGGCATCTACAGAAACATCGCATGCAACGGTCCGTCGAGCGGTCCTTCCAGATCACGACCCCATCCACCCCTCGGGTACAAGAGAGATCACAAGCGGAGATTACACTCGAACCGATAACCACGATCAATTAGCCGAGAAATGCGACGGAAGCGGACAAAAATTACCCACGCGCGCTACCCAGAAGGTCCTTCGACGCAATAATATTCGAGCTCGAATCTAGATAGAAATGATGACAGACGATACGTCCTCTCAGCATCTACCTAGAACGACGGCGGGGTCAGAGTTGACATATCCCACTTAAACACCAGTACGCCAGCTCTCAGCAGACACGGCTCGCTGTCGAGGCCTAATCTACAGAATCACCGATTTTGGGATAGTGGACGGGCGTAGCCTCTGGGAATTCGCACCAGGAGAGACGACGGTTTGGTGCATGAACAGCCTACCAACCCATTCTACCTCTTATAACACCCAGCGAAAGGTTCGACCACAAAGCCTTGAGAGCAAGAACGAAGGAGCGGTGGAATAGGGGCAGACAGCAGGAGAAGGGGTTCGCCATGTCGGCGTCATTTACTAGGACGAGTATTCCCTTAGTTGGACCGCCAACTTCGGATGATTCGTTTACAACGCAATGATCGGGCCATAAGAACGGCAGGTGAAGTTTTTTAAGGAATGGTGTTTTGATTCGACAAATATGTGTTCATGAATATTATTATACGTACAACATCAACCGCAGCGCCTCCCTAACCTCATATGCTTTTCCCCCGTCTTTGAACATGTGAAAACACTAGCGAACGTATACCTTGCTAGTCCGACATAATTAATGAATGAATAATCCTAAGTAGGATTAGTGTTATATCTAAGAAAATATAATTCCTATCTCAATCTCAAGCTTTTATGCCCGTCTGTCATGCTAGCTTCGCCCCTGCGCATGTCCGCCTTGTGACTGCAAAAGACAGGTGAAAAAGTGCTTGGTATTATAGCATACCAGCAACAGCAAGGACAGCGCCAAGCCCAAGCCCCATGAAGACGGTGACGACTGAGCCCTCAGCACCAGGACCCGCGAGACGAGGAGCCGCATTAGGCGTGGAGGATGAGCTGCTACCAGTAGCCTCGGCCAAGACACCAATGAGAGAGGAAGTGGTAAGCGTGCCGCTGATAGCAACGGCGACAGTGCCGACGCCAGTCTCAGTAGTCTGCTGGCCATTTACATCCGTAGTGGTGACGGTGACAGTCTCGGTCTGAGTCGGGCCCCAGCTCCAGCCCGAACCCCAACCGACGAAGCCGTTGAAGCCGCCGAGGCCATTCCAGCCACAGTTGGGGCCGACGAACCAGGGGGAGCCGTCGAACGCACACCCCGTCACCGTGACGACACCTCCGGACCACGTCTTCGACCCGCTATACGCCGAGGCCCAGTCGGACCAGTACTGGCTGTAATCGGTGCCGTTGGGGCCGCCCCATTCGTTTCCGGGTCCGTGCCCGCCATAGTATCTACCTCCCCAGCCACCGGGCGCGGCCCACGTTACGGGGCCGCCGGGGTAGGTGAGTGTCTGCACACCCGTGCTGCCGGCACTGGTACACGATGCGTACCGCGAACACAGGGACGAGGACAGCGAGCTATAGGAGGTATATGCTGTTGATGTCGCAGTGCAGGCGTCGCTGATGCAGTCCCCGATGCTGCTACCCTTCCCTTCATCACAGTACTCGGATTGCTGTGGCCACCAGCTTGTGGTTGTATCGGTAGGGCCAGCCCATGCGGAGGAGAGGCAAGATTGCTTTGTAAAGTTCCAGTCAGTTCGTGTTGAACATGGACAGGGATCACACTAAGCATGACGGGAGAACTGTCGAAGGAAGCTTGTTTATAAACTTACAGCACACTCAGGCGCTCCATTCCACCACTGTGCTCGAGTGAGAGCAGGTGCTACAACCGTGACGAGGGTTGAGGACTTCATCTTGAAGGGTGTTCTATGTCCGTTTGACTAGTATAGTGCGCCGAGGTCTAAGTCGAAGTCAATTGGTGTTTGGGCGTAGGTCTGTGTGTCTCGAGATGGTTGAATAAAGATAATACAAGACACGTCGTAGAGCATATATACTTATATGCGTTTGGCAAAACTTGTTGCCAACAACATTATTGGATGTATTAGAGGATAAGATCTGAGCAACTCGTCACAGCCTGCGCAGTGTACTCGTCATCGCACAATTTGTGCACTCTGGGCATGTCTTACCCGGGTTGAGCTTGCGAGGCGAAGACATCACATTACTTACGTAGACAGACGTCAGGTCAGGTTCGGGCTGCCGCCGTTAGACTTGGCAGCGTAGGCCTCGATCAAATCGAGCCCCGCGAAGACCATACTCAGCTCGAACTAGAGGTTCTGGCTGAAAGGCGAAACAATTTAAACTGACGACACATCGTGCGGAGGATGTCTGACTGCTGGCTTGATCACACGGACGGCGAACAAGGAACGGGGATGTTAAGCCTGGCATATAGGGAAGATGCGGTGGCTTCATTTTGGGTTGAGCCGCGCGTCCCTGGGACAGCAATAAAAGAAGGACCCGGCTGAGCGCAGGTTGTGCCCGCGGATATGAAGATGTGTGCCTGACGAGGAGACTCTGCGAGCGAGCAAGGGGGTAGAGTTCATGGGCTGACCGACTAGAGCAAGGTTTCACAACCGTTGCCACGTAAATTGAAGCCATGAAAGCGCTTACCCCGGACTACCGACATTCTAGTATGCGTGCTGGCGTGGTACGGCATACGACTCCTCGCCTATAGGTAATTATTAGAGCGAGGCTATGATTCAGATTGGAGTGATATTCATGGACCTAGCGAAACCCTAGCTCTGGATATACTTTCCACTAGCTCAAAATACTGGTCGGCGAGGCCTAGAAGCGCACTGGCACTTGTAAAACGAACACACTTTAAACATCTTCGACAACGATAATGTCTTAGATGAGCTGGGCTTCGTCAGTCAAGTTGTTCTGCAAGGTTGGGGCTTCATGGTCTGCGGGGATCGATGTTGGGGAGCTCCGAGAGCTGACCGGTGAATTGCCCTGGAACCAATCAATGATGACCTAGGCAGTCATGCTGGTCTCGAAAGGGCAATTTTAGAAATCGTTCCGGGACCGAGGAATTTGACCTGGCCCAGGTGTATCCTAGCATACGCGTCTAGGGAAGAAAGGTTCATGTGGTGATACTGCAAGAAAGGCAAAGAAGCTGGGATCATTTTGGCTCTACTTTCGGTTACGCACCTAGCATACTGTACCGTCTACACCGCCTGTGAGGCCGTGGACGCGGCCATCGGTCATCAGTCTTGGTTATGGGCTGTCTTTATGTACGATGGCGTCTTTCAGGCATTCGAACCTCGGAATATACAGTAGTAACTATATTTTAGAGCCAATTATGTCAGTAGTCAAGTGCTGATTTGATGTCTTGAAGACTGTAGTGATTATTTCCTACTGGTAATAATCGATTCTGTGCAATATACTTGGCAAGAATCAACTTTACTGCGTCGTTGATCAAAACCCGGGATTTCTTCTAGCATGTAGCTTAATACCACAATGTTATACAATGGCCATTCTCACCTCTCCGACAGTGATTAGTCTCATATCCTCATGTCAATGCAAGACACTCTCATGATACTCCTATTCCCAACCCACCCAACCCCCCAAACAAGATGCGCGACTTACGCGAGAATTGCCCTCGAAGGCTAGCTGCTCTTCCATGTGGCGCGATAATGAAATGCGCCTCGGATAGCACGAAATAGCATCTGCTGAACAGGATGAGGAGTCCGTTGGCTGCTCTGAATTTTTTTCTTTTTTTCTTTAGAGCATTGTGCCGAAGCTCCCGTCTGTCTGAATTCGTTTGCGAGGGGTGCCGTCTTCAGTGTTCTTGCGATGACGAAAGGTAAAGCCGACAAATAGGCCTTTGCCCATCTCTTCTTCTCGGTCGGCCATGCTCTCTAGGGCCTGCTGTTTGTCATGAACTTCCTTATACTTAGCCATATCATCTTCATTGCTAAAATCATCGAAATATCCCGCATCGGTTTCGGAGTCAAGCTCAGGAACGAAAGGGGCCTTCGATTGTCGTAAAGTCTGCCAGTCCACTTCGGAGAAGTACGGGTGTTGATTAATGTCCTCGATGTTAGAGAAACGTTTGGATCGCGAGTTGATACATCTAAAACTGGGTTAGTTTTGTTACATAGGAGATACAAACTAATTCGATAGCTTACGTAGTGATGAAATTCCAGGTGCGATTGCTGAGGAAGTAATTGGGATCTTCCCAGACAGGACGCTTCAGCACTTCTCGCCAATGCTTTAAGTTGCGCCAGGTCTCGTCAGCTGTGGAGCCAGCAAATGGTGGGAACCCGGTCAGAGCCTCAAATAACATGCAACCCAAGCTCCAATAATCAACAGTGAAGTCGTATTCCTCACCGCGGAGGACCTCGGGAGCCATATAATCGGGAGATCCTACTATGGACTTGGCATAGTTCACGTCATTTTCACGCATTGTCTGGTAGCCCTCACGACGCTCAGCTACGGTTCTCTGATCCATAGCCTTGCCAAAGGGAACCTGGGTCTCGGATGCCTTTTCGAGCCTAATGCGCATCGAGTTGATCTTGGAAGAGGCGACATTGCCAGCAGCTAAACCGAAATCAGTCAACTTCACATGTCCCGTAGAATCTACGAGGAAGTTCTCGGGTTTTAGATCGCGATGAATATAGCCAAGCTTATGGAGGGCATTGACGGAGCAGAACATCTCGGCAATGTAGAAGCGAGCATGGCGGTTGGAGAGCACCCCTGTGTTGTTGAGCAGGGTTCTGAAGTCTCCACCGGGGACGTATTCCATGGCAAGATAGATACTCTTGTCATCCTGGAATGAGTACAGAAGCCGGACCAACCACTCGCTGTTGGCGGTGGTCAAGATGTCTCGCTCTGTCAGTACGTGGCGAATCTCATCAAGCTTAAACAAAAGCTTTTTGTTCATGACCTTCAAGGCGCACACTTCCCTCGTATCCTTCTTCTGTGCAAGGAACACCTGTCCATAGCCTCCTTGGCCGACCTGCGTAAGGATCTGGAAATCGCCGTGCCGGAGCCGTATTCGACGCTTGCGCAAAGCTGCACGTTCCCGCCCAGCATATTTCTGCCACAATCTATCGTATTCCTCTTTGTCTGTTTCTGGTGGCGCTGGGATTTCGGACTTAAAGGCATTTAATCGATTCTGTCGAGAGCCGACATATGTGAGAAGATCGAAGTAATAGTCTAAAAAGTCTTGGGGAAGCGTTAGCCTCGCACACAGGGAGGTAAGTGCAGCGACGTCTTACAGAGCTGAGTAACGTTGACCAAGCGGCGAACAGAGGGCTTCTTCAGGATCTCGAGCTCTTCTGGGGTCAGTCCACGGGCCGTATTAAACTTCTTAATGGTTGGCGTGTGGGGTCTGTTCTCTCTCGGCTGGTACAGTTCATGGCGCGACAGAGCAGCCTGGTTGTAGTTCAACATGGGGATACGTGATCGCGAAGGTGGTGTATTTTCCTGGCCCTGCTTTTTGATGGGAGTGTCAGGTGACTGTCCCGTTTTGTGGATGATGCTGTTGTCGACACCGGCAACAGGCGAAGCGAAAGGGTCGTCGGCGGGCTGTATGTTGCTCTTGGTGGGCGATAGGGGACTGCCACTGCCACTGCCACTGCCACTACCACTACCCTTGGGTGTTAACTTGAACGGACTAGCGAGCGTGCTCGGGTTGAGCTTCAGGGCATTCTCGAAGGCGACGGGAAGCTCGTGGGCACCAGGAGGGACGGTCCTCTTGCTTGGACTGCCCTGGGGTGTGGAAACGGGTTCAATGAAGGTGTTTTTGGCCGGGGTGCCCGGGCGCTGCTCGTTTGGAGACCTGATGTCTCTGGGGCCCTGCGACGGGGGAAACATGTTTGAGATGAAGCTGGCCATGGTGGTGAGCCCGGTATATTTGGGCGCGGAAGGACGGTCGATTGCCTAACACTGGACGCTGGACGTTGGAATATGAGCTCTCAAGCACCACTCAAATGAATGGTTGAAGCAGAATTGAGGAGAATCGCGGAGGACAGAGGTCCTCGACGCAAGGTGTAGACCAACGAGGGCGGCACGATCGACGGGTTACGATTGCGCAGAAGCAAGGGAGGATTCGCGTGGGTTGCGTCCTGCAACATGCGGGTAATGGATGGTCAGAATGCTGGCGCTATGGATTATGAGCTATGTATGCGCAAGTATTATTTCTATGGCATGTATGAACAGAATCAGAGAGCTAGCATTGCTGAGACGGGTACGGGTGGAGGAGTAATAAAGCGCGATTCGGTATCTACATTGGCATTGGCATTTGGCGGGGTAGAACTAAGTAGATCAAGCTTTCGTCAACACCGTCCGTCACCCCGGCAGCCGCCATCCACATCGTCACAACAGTGAAACATAACTGGGGTTGCGCCAATGTTACCAACGTCCTGGAATCCCCACAGTGCCCGCATACTTAGCTGCCTCTACAACATTCCTTACTTTCTGTAACTGCACACTGTGGTTGGGGCAGTTAAACAAAAGAAGGCGCACAGTCTCACTGTGCGAAAATACCGAATTACTGTAGAGAGATACCTAGCCTGGTAGGTTTTCATTCTTCTGAGACGCTGATTGTGGCGTGACGTCCACTGTCAATAGCAACGCGCTAGGTATCTACCTAAGTATCGGCATTCGGAACATCTATCTCTCTCACACACGTCCCTGCTTTTTGCTCTCCAAAATGGTTAAGGAGCGCAATTTCAACCCCGTACAAGCCCAGCGCAAAGCTGAGAAAGCCAAGGCAATCAAGAAAGGTACACCATCCACGAAACCGTGACCAACCCAAGAGCACTCTTTCTTACTTACAGCTGGTTGCAGGCAAGGCCGAGGCTACCAATCGCCGAAACGAGAAGCTTGCAAAACGAAATCCCGACAGGCTTCAAAAGCAAATCGATGATCTAAAACAGATAACGTCAAGCGGCGGGAAACTTACCTCGCACGAGCAATCCGTGCTTGATGGGTTGGAGCGCGACCTCAAATTTGTGGTCAAGGCGAGAGAGGCCTTAGGCGACAGGGCCCCATCATTCGGCCGCGGTGGCCCAAGGCCCGATGGACAAGATAGTCGAGTCCTCGGTAAGCGGAGAAGGGACCGCGACGATGCTTCCAGCGACGACGAGAATGTGCCGGATGACGTGAAATCCATACCGATGCCCCGGGACACTCCGCCCCCTATTCCGAAAGAGATCCTAGATGCGTGGTACGCGAAGCGTAGAGCTGCGAGGAATGCAAATGATACCCCGTTGGGTGAGCGGGCCGGTCGACCGTCGCACCAGCAAGAAACAACGCCCGCTCCGGTTGAAGCAAAGACAGTATACGAGGCTAAGCCGGCGGTGCGAGACTTGCGAAAGGAAGCCGTCAGCGCATTTGTGCCCAGTGCTGTTCGGATGAAGTTAGACAAGAGCAAGGGCCGAGGCGGCCTGATGGAGCCCGAAGAAGCAGATCGCTTAGAGAGAGAGGGATATCTGAAAGGAACGTCCGAGGCGGACACCGGAACAACATCTACAGCCCGACCTCACCAAGTCACCATGGAGGAGGTGATGGACGAAGATGACTAATCGGGATAAACCGAAACATGGCAATTTCGTGTTACTTGTTCCTCTTGAGAGGCAATTACATGTGGGCATGGCCAATTATCTGAACACCGTCGCTCTAATGAGGAAATGTCATGTAAGAGTTTCTGTTGTCATGTAAGATGTTCACCAACATTGATCCTTTCTGTATCGCCCATGCCAAGCAGCTTAAAGAAGAGTGCGTACATATATACTAATTCATCTCTTGCATAGAATTCGGGAGCTGGATGGATTTTGCTGATCCTTAGATCCAATTTCGGGCTATCTCCAAGCCCATGGAACCGCTTAAAATAGACGGTCCCCGTCGCCGTCTCCCGGGATCATCTCCAGTTGTACCCGGCAAGCGCCTTATACCTAATCAAAATTTCGGGGTTTGATCCGCCTCGCCGGGCATGTCTGGGTTGATTGGCTCTTATTACTACACTTAGCGTATGTGCGAAATGCAAGTGCTTCCCTAACGTAATGTTTATGAATAATGATGTCTTCTTCCCGCTTCAGCTTTCCCTTAGTGGGTATTGGCGGGGTCTTCGAAGGGCGGACGTGGGGACGAAAAAGTCTTGCCACCAACAATCGAATTCCGATTACGGTGAGATCCATGGCCAACCCCCAAATGTCTTCGGCCGGTAATAAAATGCGGCATCCCTCTAAGGGCTAGCATTGTGATCGCGAACCAGAATCGATTGGGCTGAAGATTGTGCTGTGGGCTGGGTCATCGAACGGACAACGACGAAAATTTTTCCATGAGGTTTGGACAGAAAACAGAACAAGACAAGGAATCGGATGCATTGATCTTTGCTTCCTCAACGCATATTACATCTTATACCAGCTGAATAATCGAGATGGGGGTAGAAGAGAAAGCCATGCCACATGATGTTCCAAGCGTGCCCAGTCCTACGTGCCTTTCTGAAAAACACGATGTTGACTTCAGCACAAACCCTGACCCACAGATGTTTGTCGTCCCAAATGACAATCCATTGTCGGGCAACGCAACAGGTGACGAGGAATCCGGCCGTGCGGTGACTCTTCTGGGTGAGGAGACATATCCGGAAGGAGGACTGGAAGCGTGGCTCGTAGTATTTGGCTCGTGGTGCGGTCTTGTTGCTGCGTTGGGACTTCTGAATACCCTCGGGACTTTCCAGACGTACGTGTCCACCCACCAGCTTTCAGAATATAGCGAAGGCACGGTGGGCTGGATTTTCAGCTTGTTCACGGCTCTGTGCTTCTTCTGCGGCATCTACATCGGGCCTCTCTTTGATAAATACGGTCCTCGATGGCTCATCGGCCCAGGGAGCATCGCAGTCGTTGCCAGCGTGATGATCACCAGTGTGTGTACCAGTAAGCCAGCCGCCTCTGTGTCACCAATAACCTCCCAATTCACCTTGCTGATCCGCGTCCCGTAGAGTATTGGCACTTTCTGCTTGCCTTTGGGGTTCTGGGCGGGATAGGAACCTCGCTTCTGTTTACTCCTAGCATCGCGGCCATAGGCCACTTCTTCCACGCTCGCCGCGGGCTTGCTTCGGGTATAGCTAGCACAGGCGGCGGCGTGGGTGGTGTCATTTTCCCACTGATGCTTCAAGCCTTGTTTGTCCGTATAGGTTGGGGCTGGTCTATCAGAGCCCTCGGCTTCCTGAGTTTGGGCTTGCTTATCGTTTCAAATATCTTCTTGAAGAAGCGACTTCCGGCACCCAAGAACATTAGCGCCCATCCGGATTTTCGCATTCTCAGAGAGAAGCCGTTTCTGCTTCTCACCATTGGTGTATTTCTCCTCGAGTTTGGGCTATTTATACCACTGACTGTGCGTAATTTCGACATCAGTTGTAATTGGTAATCACTAACTTGGATTGTTATAGTATATCTCGAGCTACGCACTCGCCAATGGCTTTAACGAGACCTTTGCCTTCCAATTGCTGCCGATTTTAAATGGGGCGTCTGTCGTCGGCCGAGCACTTCCAGGGTGGTGGGCCGACAAGATCGGGCCATTTAATTCGAACATGATATCCGTCGGGATCACGATCTTTGCATGCTATGTCGTATGGCTACCGTTTGGCAAGACGATACCCGGACTCGTGATCTTCGCCATTCTCTTTGGGTTCTCCACCGGCAACAATATCGCGATCACGCCCGTCTGCGTAAGTAGATTATGTCATATCCAACATTACGGCAGGTACTACGCCACCTGCTATACTATTGTTTCCATTGCCTGTCTTATTGGAATTCCAATTGCTGGCAACATCGTCACTGCCACCAACGGAGAATACTGGTCTCTGATCGTTTTCACTGGCCTTACGCAGGTATTGTCTTTTACGTTCATATACGCTGCTAAAGTTGCGAGTATCGGCTGGAACCCGTGGACTATATTTTAGCGTCGAAAGCGGTTCTTTGAGAGGATCGATTGGATTGCGAATTATCGAACCGCATGGCCATGCGATATTATGGTTTCAGTGATGAACCAGCATTCGAATAGATTCGGGCGAGGATATTGATTCTTGGAGACTATATCATGGAATAAATAGAGATTTAGCTTAAAGCGGCACAGACAACTAAGATACAACTAAGACAATAACTTAATTATCGATATATGACAGCACAATAGCAGTTAAAGTCGATATGAAAAAGGCGCGTTTCCTGATCAGTGCTAAATATAGGGGTATCGGTAACAGTGGGTCTCAGCTAAGCAGTAAGTAGTTAACTAAAAATAGCTGAAGAGCCATGAATAATTGTCAAGGAGATAATACAGTAATTGTGGCAACTGAAGTGATGCAAATCATGCAGTATCACAAGTAAACCTATCTACCTAACCTAGGTCTATTCTTGCCGTGGCGCACCGGGTTTCATCGCCAGCAATATGCCCGTCCGTTCACCCGAAGGCTCCGCTGCGGTTTACACCACAAGGAAGGTACTTACCGGCAACTACAGTGCACTAACTACCCAAATCGGTAATTAACCGATCCATTGTAGATTCTGGTCCAATCGTGTGGGACGTGGGACAAGGAGGGGAAGCATGGTGGTGCCTCACCAACAACAAGGCTTACCTTAGTATCTATCTATTTCTTACATACGCATCCGCATACGTATACTGTAGCATTATCATTCACCATGAGCGACTTTTTCCCCGCCGCCTAGCTGACTCGGTATTGACTAAATCCTACCAAAGTCCAGATACAGTAAGTCACAATGCTCATTAGTCTGATGATACCCGATACCCTGGATGAACGATAAACGCCGCTGCATTCGGTAAGCTAGTGCTTCCTCTGCGTCTAGTTACTGCGGCTTCAAAAAACTACCGAAACTGGAAGTCCGGGGGCCGAGGTCAATTGCCTCACAACCGCCCGGAAGCCTCATAAGTCTCAGCCCGACAGCCCTACCTTTATCCTTGTTCTCGCCCTTGCCTTCGCCCTCATAAGCTGGTATTTTGTGCGATAACATGATGCAATGAAATGCGTTGCCCTATCATATACCCATTTTGATTCTCATATCTTACTGCCTATTCTCGCTGCCGCAGAATATCATCATCACGCATAGCTCACCGAATATCCCATATCTCGGCCTCACCCAATAGCAACTTCTAATACAATGGCATCACAGTTAGAATCAATAGACCAGTCGCGTAGCACGGCACCTGGAGACCCATCTGCGGCGCTCAGTCTCTCTTTCAATATTGCTGAAAACCGGCCTGCTTCACGATCATCATCTGTCTCGTCTGCGTCATCACAACACAGCATGGCCAGCGACACAACTCACTCGTCAGCCTCGTCCTACCAGGTCGAGAACGCTTACTTCAGCTCTAACCCACCTCCCAAGGCCCTACGCCAGCATGTTGCCGCCGCGGAGGAGTTCATCAACCAGCACGCTGCTGAGAATCGGCGTGTCGTACTCATAACTTCGGGCGGCACCACCGTCCCGTTGGAAAAGCAGACTGTACGCTTCATCGACAATTTCAGTGCCGGCACACGTGGCGCTACATCGGCAGAATATTTCCTTGAGTCAGGGTATGCCGTCATATTTCTGCACCGCCAGTTCAGTCTACTACCGTATAGTCGACACTATAGTCACTCAACAGACTGTTTCTTAGACTTCTTGCATGAGGCCGAAGATGGTAGCGTTGTGGCCAATCCGGCTCATCAACAGAAAATGTTGCGCGTTTTGCGCAAGTACAATACCGCCAAGCGTCAGAATCTGCTACTGATGCTGCCCTTCGTCACCATCACAGATTATCTGCACGAGCTACGAGCGGTGGCACAGCTGATGCGCCCGCTGGGTCCAAACGGACTCCTATACCTTGCAGCTGCCGTGAGCGACTTTTTCGTCCCTCCAGAGCGCATGGCCGAGCACAAGATTCAGAGCACAAACGCAACAGATAAGCTACAGCCAAAGAAGCAACAGCAGGGGCCGACGACAATCACGACAGAGAAGCGAGGGCAGCAAAGGGGGAACGAAGAGGACGAAGCGTTCGATAACTTCGACTCGTCGCCAGCAGTGCCACGCAGCAAAAGACTGATCGTAGACTTGGACCCGGTTCCCAAGTTCCTGAAGAATCTCGTCGATGGTTGGGCGCCTGAAGGGATGATCGTATCGTTTAAGCTCGAGACGGACCCGTCTATTCTCGTTCATAAGGCCAAGTACTCGCTGGATCGATACCAGCACCACCTCGTCATTGGCAACCTACTCTCCACCCGTAAGTGGGAGGTTGTATTCGTCAGCCCTGGCCGCGAAGATCAGTGGATCCGCGTCCCCATCGCTCGCCGTAAGAAGACCCTTAGCGGTAGCGGCGTTGAAAATTTGATTGGCGTTGCGGAACGGGAAGGAGGTAGCAAGGCCTCGGAAGAGAATATCAATGAGCCCATGGACCCGGCCACTTTACCTGAGGGCGAACCGGAGATGGAGATTGAGAGTCTCATCATTCCTGCGGTGGAAGCGATCCATGACAAGCACGTTGAATCGGTTATGACGAAGAACCGCAAACGTGCTGCGCAATTGACGTAGATGAAAATGTATCAGGATAGGTAAAGGCATTTGGCGGCACTTTGATTTTATTTTTCTATACCTGAAATTCCATATTTACGCTGGTTCAGGTCGTATCTGCACTGAGAATATAGTTGGATAGCCTGAACTCACTAAGGTCGCGGCTCAGCGCATCACAATAATGGCTAAGCCTGGTGACGGAGGTGTCTTAGCTAATAGCGGAAATATAGGATAGGGTGCGGGCGTTAGAATACAAATTCTCATGTTATACCTATTAGATAGATACTCAGGGAAACAAAGACTTATGTCCCAAATAAGAATATCCTAGCTTCAGGGGGGAATGTCTGATATGCGAAACAACAAGCTTACCTGAGCTCTCTCTTCTGGCAACCGCAACTTCGTGCAAGTATCAACTAGGAGCTTTAAATCTCCATCATAGACACATGGGCTAGTAACTGTTCTTAATTTCTCTATGTCGATGTTAGCAGAAGATTTGTTGAATGTAGGCTTATATTATCTTTTCTATCTTTAGTGTATTGATTTTTTCGTGACAGTTTAGTTGGCCGACTAATTTGTATTTCCTGCAACATCCTTTACTCCGGCTTCAATTTATGGTTCGCGTAAGTGACGCTGCTGATGAGCTAGTTCCCGACTATCAGCATCGTATTCCATTGTTGAATGAAAGATTTTCTTGTCCATCGGGGCGTAATGAGTGAATATGTACTTG
Source organism: Xylaria flabelliformis (assembly GCA_007182795.1). NCBI lineage: Eukaryota > Fungi > Ascomycota > Sordariomycetes > Xylariales > Xylariaceae > Xylaria > Xylaria flabelliformis. The sequence continues at coordinate 490,242 of VFLP01000025.1, read as the reverse complement.
GGGTACATCGAGGTGCTAATATTCGTCTGCGGCTGGGTTTGAACAACATTGCATTGGTTCGGCATTGCTTCGACAACTTGAAAATACTGCTCTATATGACTATCTAAACTCCACCATAGCGTATACCGGATTTCCGGATGAGCCTTCTTCTCAAGCTTCGTACGTTATCTTAATTACAGCGGCAGAAACAGAGGTCCGGGCCATAAACCATGCATTCTCCAAGCTCATCTTGTTTTCGGCATCGCGGGCGCTGAGTAACACCTATATAATAGCGAGCTAGGCACCATAAATGTTACAGGTTTCTGAGAAACTAAGGAATGAGTCGGCATGTTTAGAATGCAGACTAAACACCAAAAGGGATGGCAATCGGCGCCATTGATGATGTGACAGACTCGTTGGTCACCCACGCTACTATCAAGGAGATGGTTTTTGCTCTAGTAGAAGAGTATCCGCATTTCAGATCCCGGGCATTACATCGACAGCAACAAGTGGTCTTCAAATCCAATATGACCGCTACACCCACAGCGCTTCTTCTGAGCAAAATGATGTGGGTAAACTGGTTGAAGCCCACAGCTTTCAGGGACTCCTGTCTACCAAAACTATTATCAACTGCGTGTGCTACGCTGGGCATCGCTCGTTCACTGATTTCCTCGAAGATTATTGGTACATTTTCTTTACTTGAAGTTCTACAAATTGCACACAAGTGTACATCGCCTAATATATTCAGTAGTTCAGTGAATGTGACGAATGAATTACCAGGCGAGAAACATATCGCATACAACTATGGCTGGACGCCATATCTCAAAGAGTCGAATTCCGAGAACGACGTTACGTTAATATTCAGCGAATACCTTGCAAACAGCTCCAGCTATTGCAAGATAGAGTGACTATCGATTTTTGAATCTTCATGCTTTAACTTTTCTATCTCATTTCATTCGTCGAAACTCTATTTCTCCTCCTTTTTCATGCGTAAAGCTAATAACGGACTATTCTAGTCAGCCTCCATTATTTCTCGCAACAACGACGGTATTAATAATTTTCACCCCATCTCAGAGCTAGATAATGCCGGTAGGAACGTGGTCCTGGTGCTCATCGGATCTGGTTTGAAAACTGTAGACACGAAACAGTGCGATGACCCTGTCTTTGTCGCCCATGTACCTGAACCAGTTCCCAACACAAGCCAATATATTTACCACCCAGACCAACTAGCAGGGGCTATTGATTGCGTGGAACAGGTGTGTTCACCTTGATCAAGCTTGGAGGCGCAATGCTAAATAAATGTGGGTAGATCCAAATATATAATCCAAATAAAAATCATGACTGCACGTCCTTGGGGGGTTCAGCTGATCCTTTTAGAGAAGCGTCGCTTGGGTTATCTTTCAAGACTATACAGAACGCTACATTAAACCTTTTGACCTAAAGACTTATCTCTCTTTATTGGATCGGAGGAGACGATTCGAGCTTGCTCGCCAACCAGCAGCTAATCGTAAAGACTCTGTACTCTTCTTTGCCTAGCAACCAACGGCAGATTGAAATGCAAGCTACTGCCATGGCGGCTGTCCAATATAGTCTTCTGTCGAGAATATCTGACGCATATCTCGAATACAACTCGAGTCTTTCAACACTCACTTCTCCCGAGGATCTTGCTGTCTGCAGTAGATAGCGCACTCGCATCAGCGCTGGCTTTGCCAACGTCTCCGCGCTCAACCTTATTCTTGTTTTGTCTGTGGGTACAGCTGTTATTCTTACAAATCTTTGTTTGGACCTCCTAGTTGAGTTACTAGCGAAGTTTTCTCCATCGGTGAAGTCTGAACAGGTAACATTGATCTGCAATGATGTGCTACACCTTCAGAGACTGTCATACACGGCTCAGGAGCTGCTTGTAGGGGAGGACAGAACCGCATGGATCAGTATAAATAAACCCATCCCTAGAGTTGAGAATAAAGCTCTTCATGGCTCTCTTATCGAGCACAAGGAGGAACAGGTGGCCTTTGAACTGCGCGCCGGAAAACTCTCAAAGATCACTCCTGACCTTCATGAAACAGAAGATGAATGAGTCGAGCGCTAGCGATTACAACTACTGTATTAGATCAGTGCGCCTAAATTTCCATACCTACGGAGGCAGAAGCTATATAGTAGCCGGATAGTTGAATATTGTTACCTTGACTAGCAAACTCTCTATCAAAATCCTATTGTCAGCTGAAGCAGGGTGGCAATCAAGTCAACGTATATCAGTTCAATCACAATCAACTTAAAAGATAAGGTAACATACTACAAGTGCAGCGAGCACTGTTAATTTAGATGGCAGTACCTGTAAAATCGCTATCTTCGTCATCAACCAACATTCTATCATACTGAATCGCAACTCGATATCGACCGCCAATTTGATCCGCTACGTAAAATATGCTGAGTATAGCTAGACAGATACAATGATTGCTGCTGAGAAATAAATCCTAGGGGTCAATAATGGGGATCTATTCCGGCCCGCCGTAGCGGTCAATGAACTTGATGATTTTACTCCCCGTGTCGCTTCGCTCAAAGTCGTCAATGCTTTCGACGAATCTCAGCTTAAACCTGTGGCTATTCATATCATAAACGTGGAGAAAGGTAGTAATCCGATTGGTGATTGCCTCCTTGGTTGAGATAGTGTCCTCATCTTGTGTCACGCAGAGAACTCGGACCTCTAGCGACGACTCACGAGATAGCTCAATCTTGCCTATAATCACTTGCCATTGTAAGATAGCACGCTCGCTACTCATAATGGCTTCTAGGTTCTCGAATTCAATATACTCTCCATCCCAATCGAAACTGAATCGGCGATCACGGCCTGTGAGGCGGAGAATACGGAAATGGCGCCAACTAGTCTCAGATAGAAGAGCACGTGCGCGATCGGGGAGAGGATGGAGCGATCCAACATCACCGGTCACGTAGCGCACAAGCGGATTTCGAAGACGAGAGAGAGAGGTCTGGACGACGATTCCGCGCTCACCATCAGGTAGAGGGTTGGGGATGGAAGTATCGTCCTGTGTGCATGTAAATGGGAAAATTTCAATAAATGTTGTACGCGTGTCGAAAATAAAGTCGATAGAAGCTGCGGAGATACTTTCCCCCGTTATGTCAGGATTGTTACCTGCCCACGGGCCGGCTTCTGCGGTCGCAAACATCGAGCAAATCTTGATTGGGCCTAGGACCAGTCCTATGTAAGCTCGCTGTGCTGGGGTGAGCAGTTCTGACGTGTAGATGACTTTGTTCAAGTTGATCCTGTTACGCTTTTCTCGAGGGAGAGTAGAGACATGGTGGATAATTTTAATGATTTGGCTGCTATCGCCAGTCAACACGTTGACGTGGTATTTGGCAAGCAACGTGGGCACTGCGTGCACCGGCACATTCTTGCCTACGCTGAGAGCGGAGGCCCCGGCATTTTCCAAGACTTCGAGTGTGAGGTCCAAAGCTCTAGCCAACTATCAATTAATGGTCTTTCAATGTACAAGAGCTGTTTGCTTACCTGTATAGTTCACCAGCACTATGCACCGACAAAACCCAGTCACCGAGAGTAACAACCCCTATCTCTCGTAGAAACTGGCCATATCTCGCTCTCTGTCTGCGGTTTTCGTCGGTATCCGTTGCGAAGAATAAGGGTTGACCTCCAAAGCCCCCACCACTAATGCTGGCGTAGATGCTGTGGCGGTAGGTGTTCGCAGAACTTGTGTCATTAACGAGTCTCTCAATTGTCCTATATCTTCAGAAAGTTAGCAGTGACTTGTAAAAGATCAATAGCTGCTTACAGATGCTTCTTCCAGAGTAACGGAAAACCCTTCAGGTCCAGCTCTGCTGAATGCTCCGCCGCCTGCTTTCTGGCAATCTGAATAGCAGAGGCATCCGGCGGATACTCTCTTTCTCGATTGTAGAACGGGTGGATCTTAGCAATAGCTAGTACATCTGTTAAGGAGTAGGTTTCGAGATCCATAGTAAGGATTTTTGGGATTATGTGTCGTTCCAATTTTAATTGACAAGCCGTGCTAGTCACTTTGCGAAAATAAAATCTAGTTGACAATCTGTTTGGGAGCGTCAGATATCAGGGAAGTCTTATAATTTGATACTAGGGCTCATCCGTTTCTATCTGTTCTAGACACAACATCAATAACCTTCTTCGTGATGAGACAATTTAGTAATACTAACGGCCGTGTTCGCCGCCAATGACCTGACTGGTCGCAAGTTTCGCCTGAAGTCTGAAGTATTGGAAACAATTACCCAGCTCTGATCTAATGCTACCGGCAAATCGCAACTGAGACACCTTGCTTCAACCAGTTGCTAGCCAAGATTTTAGGCGTTTGGTGGCTGATTTCACGGTAAGCACCGGGCAGAATCTGAATCCTAAGCCTCTATCTTTCCGTAAAAAAATGGAAACTTTCAGCTCAGCTCAATTGATTTGTTTTCTTTTTTAACAGACTAATTCACACAGCAAATGCTGTGAGACACATCTACATCCCAGCGTATATTGACATCAAGCTCGTCGACGCGCACAGTGGTCCGCTAGGGAAAGCCGACCTCGGAGAAATGCATAAGTATCTTTTGGCGTCGATATCCCTTGCTGCTGGGCGCTACTGCTGCAGCGTATGAGTACGCCCGACAGACCGGTCACGCGCAGTCCTTCAATACAATGGCGCTGTTAACGCCGCTCGTGTGACTCAGAGAGTCTGTGTCTCTGTATTTATACTCAAGGAGCCAATTGGAGCTATTTAAATGTTAAAACTCATCTGCATATTGAGACTTGATATGTAAAGTACATTGGGATGGTGCCTTTCAGCCAGTCAGTTGTCTGCCAAGTTAAATTATATGTGAAGAAGTAAGCAATATATTGGCTGTTGTCTGGAAGTGCGAGCTTACCGTTTCCGTACCTATATAATAGCGAGCCAGGGGCCATAAATGTTACAGATTTCTAAGAAACTACGGACTAAGTTAGCATATTTAAAATGCAGACTTAACACTAACAGGGATAACAATTAGCGCTATTAATAATGTAACAGACTTGTTAGTTACTTACGCTGCTATAAAAGAGATAGTTCTTGGTCTAGCAGAAGAGTATCCGCATTTCAGATCCTAGGCATTACATTGCTTCAATGATCTCCGGACAATATTATTGGCTCATGACAAGCGCATGCTTGGTATCGTAAAACAGGAGTTGCGATATCTGGTACAAGCGCAGGTATTGACACCAGATCAAGCGCACATCTTAGATGAAGGCATCGTGGATACATTTATCCCTGGCTCTCCTCAGATACATTCGCTGCTACAGAAGTCAAAGACTTCTCTAGATCTAAAGAATGAATACATCCTTAAACAAATTCGAAGCGGGAAAGGGGCTGGTATCATATTTGGAGAAGACATTGCTTCGTACGAGTGGGAAACCATCTTGGAAAACTTGCAATCTCGAGCCCAATTCACAGAGAAAACCTACGTAGTTCAGCGAAAAGTTGAACAATGCCTATACGATCTGGTATTGCATGCATCTGGAAAGAAGGTGCATTATCCTCTCGTTGGGACTTGGCACGTCGTCAACGGAAGGTTCTGTGGGAACTTGGCGGTCATCTGCTAATCGCATCTGCGCTATAAGCTCTGGAGGTGCAATAGTTTGGTCTGTAAGCGAAACCCTCAGTCACGATGTCGACACTACGCCACGAAGCAAACACAGTTCAAGGAACAAACTGTAATGGCAAAATGGGCAAATGAGAGCACGCTTACCTAACAGCTTTGCCCATTTAACCATAATGTTTTCGTTTCATTCAGTGATAAATTCTTTCGTTCTTAACGAAGACACAGTCTTTCCATGTGCGAAGCAGCAAAGTTACCCCCATGCGGATACACAAGCTACACTCCCCAGCAACCTACATGTAACGCTCCTATCTGCTATTCTCGTTCGCACTCATCGTTTTCTCATTGGCGGCTTAGGGATAAAGAATTTTGGAGACCGCTACACGCATCTCTATAGCCACCGAGCCAACCAGGGATGGGCTTACCTGACGGAGGTTATAGGGGGTTTAACATTTAGAAGAAATCCGTTTTCACTTTCCCATTCCTCTCACCTCCCCCTTCTACTAGCTATGCGATACTTCCATGAAATAGAATAGCATGTTAAGCAATTAGTCCTGAAGTCAAAGTAGTGACATGGGAGTGGAAATTACTGACTAGAATTAGGTTCGAAGCGGTTGTCTTCAACATCTCCGTCATCGAACCTCTTTTATCTGTCTCATGATTTCTCGTAAAATGTAGGGCAAAGAAAGTCCCTATACACTGCCACCATCTATATGCGGAAACTCCCATGTCATAGCCATAGCCGTATTAGAGCAAATACATCTCCTTAACAGCAGTGTGGTCTACTAACGAGCTGATGGCCATCTCGGCGCCCTTTTGGTGTTAAGTTCGCATTCTAGATAGGCCTACCGAGTTCTTAGATTTCAGGATCTGTAAGGCTTAACCCCAGCTCGCTTTTAAAAAGGGTTTTTAAGTGACCATAATTATGAGAAAAAAGGGATAAACTTCAACAATGTGTAACCTATAGCTCTGCAACTGAATATATTTGTTTTGGTCGCTACAAATAAAAAAAAAAGCGTATTTAGGCTGTAAAGGAGAGCTTTTTTACAAATGTGGTATGTAAATATAACTGCTGTCAAGTTCAGATAGTAATACAAAGTATTTGTTTTCAAGTCATAAAAGAAATATTGAACCGGTGTGGTATTCTAGAATATTTCCAGTTAGAAACAACTTTTCACAACGGTTCCTTCGGCATTGCACTGAAACCGAATTAAACAATAATGTGTACGAGTAAATTTGCGAGGAATAGCTATATAGTCTTTTCAATATTGGGAATCAAACCCAAAGGTACGAGCTTTATATGCTGACAAATGTACTGTGACGTATGCTGCGGGGTAATAAGTCAAGGCTTCACGAGGGCCCTCGGTTCTTCGACTTCTGCTTGTATTTCGTACTAGTCATTTTTGGGGGTCGATATTCTTTTCTTCACTCTTTCTGGGAGTGCAGCTATAGTGTGGATGAAGGCAGTTAGAACAACTTTGAAGGCTAGCTCTGATTATACTAATATCGTGCTTCTCTACCCCACAGAACTGATATTATAATATTTGTAGAACAGCCCTCGACGATTATAGAAAAATGGAGACGAATGGAGACCAATCGGTAAAGCAGCTTCCGCCGATAAAGTTACCGGCCGGCATCACGGAGGACTACATCGACTGCCAAGAATCATGCGGCCTCACTTGGCATGTATTGAAGGCTGGAAGCCCGGGGAAGCCGCTGGTGCTGTTCTGTCATGGATATCCGGAGCTTGCATATTCATGGCGGAAAGTCCTCCCGCAGATTGCTGATGCCGGTTATTACTGTGTTGCCATGGACCAGAGGGGATATGGCCGGACGACAGGGGTGCAACAATCGTCCCAGGAGGTCGACTTGAATGATTACGTCTTCACTAACTTGGTGCGCGATTTGGTATGCCTTGTCTACGGGTTGGGATATACAGAGGCCTGCAGTATTATAGGGCATGATTTCGGAGGCGTCAGCTCGGCGATGGCGGCCCTGATGCGGCCAGACGTTTTCCTGTCAACAGTTCAGCTATCGCATCCGCATCACTCCCCCCCGACGCCGCGACTTGGAGACCAGCAAGTAAAGCCGAAACTCGACGTTCAAGCGGAGTTAGCTAAGCTGAACCCCCCACGCAAGCACTACAAGTGGTACAATTCAACGCCGGAAGCAGCGTCGGAATGGAATAATCCGCCCCAGGGATTGGAAAAGTTTCTGCGCGGGTATTTTCATCTGAAGTCTGCGGACTGGACTAAGAACGATCCACATCCCCTCAAGGAGTGGAGTGCACAGGCGGTTGCGGTGATGCCGGAGTACTATATCATGCAGAAAGACCACTCCATGCCCGCTACTGTGGCACACAATATGAACGGCGAAGACTACGCCAAAACCGAGCAGTGGCTTCCGCACGATGAGCTTCAAGTGTATTGCGACGAATGGAAACGCACGGGATTTGAGGGTGGGTTGAACTGGTATCGTGCACAAACGGCCACAACGCCACAATCGGCTCGAGACATGCTACTGCACGCTGGCAGGAAAATTGAGGTACCGTGCGCGTACATCAGCGGCAAACAGGACTGGGGGAATTTCCAACAGCCTGGAGCCATCGAAGGTTACGAGGATACCAAGACGGTCAAGGCAGGCTGCTTCAGAGGTGCCACGCTGGTGGATGGGGCTGGTCACTGGGTGCAACAAGAGAAGCCTGAGGCCGTGATTGCGGCTATTCTCTCTTTCTTTAAGACTCTATAGGTAGTCTGGAGGTGCTCGCCCGTCGTCTTGTTCGACCAGCTGGATCGGCTCTTTTGGGCTTCTCAGCGGGTATGCTCGCTCGGTATCAGAGAGGCAACGCGGTCCCCGGGATGCGTGGCGTTTGTTATGCTGATGTGGCAATGGCTAGTTACGGGAACCGGCAGAGAGAGATATATCAATCAATATGGCGGATAACTGGTGATTTGTCATTTATCAAGCGACGAAGTTAAATCACACTTTGACCTTGACGGGTATGTACATACGGTTCAGTAACATACGTGTAAGTAAGATTGTTGGTGCAGGCTGTTTCGCCAGTCCGCGTAATATATGTAGGTAGGTTTCGGGTGAGTGCAGATTCCCTGTCAGTTTTGATATTCGAAAAGCATGCACGTACCGCCACACCGGCAAGCAGGCATCCGATAAGACAGTGGAGGGCCCAGTGAATGCGTTTGTCATAGGTTTAGGTAGGTAGTAAGGTAGACACCTCACAGAAGTAAGGTACGTACGTACGTAGGCAAGGCAAGGCATGGACTGCCCGCTGGCCAATCACGACTTGTCCTCCGAAGTCCTCGCCTTCCTGCCTTCCTGCCTTCCTGTCTTCCTGTCCTCCTGCTTCTCTGTCCCTGCGTTCAAGTATGGAAAAAGTAACTCTCTTTCCCAACAAGCCGTACTAGAGAAATGGTTAACTCATTGGCCTCCTAAGCCAAAGATTCTCGGTTCGAGTCCGAGGTACGGTGTTCCTTTTTTCCATTTCTTTTGCCTCCGTTTCTTCAACTCTTTCCATTCCAAGTACCTACCGAGATAGACTTGATCATTACCCACACGCCTATAACCCAAGTACCTACATGAGTAGGTGCATCGCAATTCAAGCGAAATTTAACATGGAATTTTGATAGCCACATCTGTGAAGTATGATTCCGGCGTCTGCATACAAAAACGACGACTGAAGGGGTATCATGTTGTTGCGATGGCTCCAACTCCCACTCCCAATTTTTGGCTTGTCCATAAACCCCCCCCCCCCCCAATCCTAAGAAGGTGATGGCCAACTCACTTTATGCACACTACCTGACCATCAACAACACAGTAGAAGGCATCGTCGCCTTTAGCCCACTCCCTCCAAGCGTTTGGTATGCGTGCCGCCACCCCTTCAACGACGTACCCCTGTTCAACTCCCTTCTTCAACTCGGATGACGACTCCAACCGCGATGCCATGTTCTCACCCCACCACTCCCGGTCGGGTGCGTTCGTATACGTGACGGCAGCGGCAGAGGCCGAAATCCCCTCGGGGTCGAAACCCGCTTTTCGCGCGAACTCCCTGCCTCGGCCACCCTCCATGGTCTTTCCGGCATTGCTAGCGAGTCGCTGCATTAATGCGAGGCACTCATTTATCTCCTCCGTGCGAGGGTGCACTACGACACTCGACCAGTCCACTTCTCGCGCGCAAACGAAACCCCCAGGCTTGCACACACGCCGCATCTCCTTCAGACCCCGGACGGGACCAAGCTCGCCGTCAGCACCTGGCAAGTGGCCGAGGACTTGATGCGCGTGAACGAGGTCGAATGAATCATCCTCAAAAGGTAGCTTCAAAACATCCCCTACCAAGAACGATGCGTTGGACACCCCGCGCTGCTTAGCTAACTCGGTTGCGGACTCGACGGCGGTGCTGCTCGAGTCGACTCCTGTTACGCTCCCCTCTGGTACGTGGGCTGCGAGATCAAGAGTGATGGTGCCTGGCCCGCAGCCAACATCTAGGATGCGCATATCGGCTTTTAGTAGAGGCAGCACGTACGCCGAATTCTCTGCTGCTGTTCGGCGAGAATAGGAGGCAATCATGGCCTGGTTATACTGTCGCATATCCATGGTGTAGTGGTGATTAGATCTCAGTTCATACTAGAATGACAATTTTGACTATAGGAAGAGAATCGAGCTGATGCTGAAGAAAAGAAGAGAGCTCTTAAAGGATATAATACCGACCACCAACATCCGTGTGCGGAACCGGGCAACGTTCCGGCGTGACGTCACTTTGCCCGAAATGCTTCATTAATCTACCTAAGTTAACTAGCTAGACAGTGCCAACGAGAAGTCAAGGTGATCGGAGCCGTCTCCGGCTCCGAAGCCAGTACTAACAAAGATTTCATACCACCTAAAAACAGTGTCCAGGCTTCCTTTCCTAGCAACAATATTGTGCATAGACGCGGCTGTAAAAGACGGAAAAAGATGTAAGATATCGATTAAGTTTCTATGCTTGAATTTCTTAACATACTAATTATCATGTTATGAACAGTGTTGTTGGCAGTATGTGAGATCTTTGTTAGTACAGGCTTCGATCCGGCTGGTATGATGGTGGTACTCTCGATAAAAGATTCAAATCACTCATTGGTCTCTCTTCTGGACATAGTCTGTCCGAAAATCGAGTCCAGAATCCTGTCGCACGATGCCATACAGAGAGGAGGAGTCCAGCGGACGCTTCCCGTTCTCCTCCGAATACATCTTCGCCCTCTCCAAGTGCCCGAGCGCAGTATTACCGACTTTGAAGCTTACGCCGGCTTGTTTAGCACTGTCCACCCCGTGCCCGACATCTTTTAGCGCAAGGTTTAGATCCGACCACGGCGTCTCACCATTGGCGGGAATGTAGACTCCGGTCGTCATCCGGGTCGAGATCGAGTGCGCGACGGTACCGAAGTTGAGCCCCAGAAGTTTCTCCAATACGTCGGAACCCAAACCTGTCTTCTCGGCGAAGACATGAGCTTCTGCGATAATCTCCATGAGGCCTGCCGTTATGAAATTTCTATAGTTGCGTCAACACGTTATCAATGAATGGGCTACCTGTCCATTGCAACAACATACCCTGCCGTCTTTAACAACGTCGCCTTCTCAGGCTCTTCCCCCACCTGAAGGACTTCTCTAGCAATGACACCCTTCACAAACGTTTCAATCGTCGCGTATACGTCTGGCGACCCTGCAAAGACAGCAAGCAATTTGCCTTGTTCTGCCACAGGCGTTGCGCCAAAGACGGGCATTGCCGCAAAGCGTGCGCCACATGCTTGCAGCTTCTGTGAAATCTCCTTTGTTGTATTAGGGTGAACCGTTGTAGTATCGATAATAGTCTTGCCAGCTATTAGCTCAGAACCAGATGAAATGATCTGTCCGATGATCGATTGCACTGCTGCGTCATCGCTTGCTGAGATAAAGATGACATTGCTACGAGCAGCCAGTTCTGTCACAGAAGCACAACGCTCGCCGCCGAGATGTTGTAGGCCATCGCCACGAGAGGCAGTACGATTGTAAAATCCGAGGGGTTTTGCGGATTGCGATTGTAAGTATGCGTGTACGTTCTTTGCCATTGCATTGCCCATGCTCCCCAGACCTATCCAGCCAAGTTGCAACGAAGGTGGAGTAGACGATGTGTTGGCCATGGTGAACAGAAACAAGGTGATAATACGGTGAATTATCAGCTGCAGTCTTTGTATTATTACGGGCCCTATGTTGAAAATATTTGTTTGAATTTATACAATGTTAACGAGCTGCATTATAGAGAGTCTGCTCTTAACATTCTGTTACCTAAATCGCCTACTTGTTCTGGTGCCGGCGTCCCGGGCGACCCCGCTCATCAAATGACTGTTCGGAGACCCTTGAAGGACTGATAAAAGAACATGCGTCTCATATAAAGACAAGCTAGACACAATTCTGCTTGGTGCTGTGTAGCTTCTAGTGGGGCTGAGAAGTAGCGGCGTCAATCCATTCTACTAGGTAGACTACGCTCAAAGCATTGGGTGCTGTTAGACTATGTTGTATGTTATGCACGCATGTCTTTAACATCGCATAGATAACCATGAAGCATATTTAGGCCGATATTAGGTCTGTGAAGCGGATATGGCGAGGAATCGTGGGTTCTGGGAATTTGTTATTCATACTCTTTGATTCATTCCACTGGCCAGCTTTGGGATATCCTGGGGCTGGTTTGTTCTTAAACACATAACATCCGCCCCTATTCTTAGAGGCTTCTGTCTGAAGCATTCATCATCAACCCAAATTGATACCTTCACCTTCATCAAACACATATCGTCCCTTCAACATGATGACTCCAACTGATGTATGGCTCATCTGCCTCTTGGGCACGCTCGAAACTCTGCACTTTCTCCGTTTCATACGAAATATCAGTGCTACAAGTACGACCACAACTACGACAGTCATCTGGATGTTATGGGTAGTTTGCACCGGTATCATCGGAGTTGCTCTAACAATGGAGGGTCTCATGGCCATGTTAGACCAGAAACCTGATATGAAACTCGGCCTTCCAGTAATGATTGCCGTCTACGTGGCACATTTCAGTATCATGCCCAAGTACCTCACTGATAATGCATGTGTCCATATATCCCGCTTCTTGGACAGATCAATCACTTTTACATGGATAGTTGCTCAAGCTGAGTATCGTTGGGCCGTGTGTACTGCGTTGTCACGGTACATATCCTAGCAGGACATATCCTAGCAGGCGTCAGATTGGCAATGGACCTTGAGACCTGGTGGTTAGTTCCCCTAAACTACGCGTCACGTCCTCCATGTTGTCCACCACTCTTTTGGAAAAAAAAAAAATTTCTCCAGGCGCTACCTTACTGAAGCCCAGAGACTATTACCGCTGTAGTGGAACCGGGTCAGGTTACGTTGATCACATACACATCCTTATCGAGACCTAAAGACAACAAATCCGGATAAACACGCTGCTTCCTTTCCATGATCGATACTTGTGGTTACAGGTTTCAAAAAGTTACACGCGCGGAGAACAGAAATCCTTTGCCATTGGAGGCTAAAGGGTTCGACGACTATTTAAGACTTAATCTTGTCGATTGCAAAGAAAGACTTGAATACACCTCTAAAGCACGTGGGTATTTCAAGTCGGTGAATCTCTGAAACTGGAATTGCCTTTCACTATACAACCGAGATTACGTGCGATAACTCACAGCGCTCATGCTTTACCCCGCAGTGGTTATTCGAGGGAATTGATAATTCAAAACGAGACAGCTCTTTCACATTGTCTCATGCACCAAAATACCAAATCTTGCACGAGGTAGTAAGAAACTTCAGTGATCTCTCCTCTACTCAGATGTTGAATACGACACAAAGACAAAGAGAGACTTCATATATGTTCTCACAACCATAAGAAGCTCCGCGCAAACCTAGAGCTAATGAATAATGAAAAGAATGCGTTAATTAACTGCTGTCCATTCAAGGAGTCTTAGTTGCTAAAAATGAGGCACTTCTACTGCCAGCTCTGAGTAGCTTGTTTATTACGAATTAGCTATGACGTCTGAGAGAATAATGTCAACAAAAAATCCTATGCTGTCCTAGTGAATTGAGTATCTAAGGTGTTACTGTAGGTTTTCGCCAAACAGCTAACTTTCAGAACCTGTCCCAAACAAAGCTCCCGAATCTCTCTACTTATCAAGTCTTCCTGAAACTATACTCTACCCTGCCCTGCGCAAGTTCTCACATCGACTGCCACAACTTTCAGCTTTCACGACCAAAAAGACCTCTACAACCTACAAGATCAGACCCTTCTCGCCCATCATGCAGTTCTCCATCTCCTCAGTTCTCATTCTGCTTTCCCTGGCCCCTTTCTTCGGCCTCAACGTGGTCGGTGCGTGGTCCGCCACTTTCTTCTCTGAGGAGATCGCCTGCGGCCAAGCTACCGCCAACGCAACCTCTCTTGAGTATCAAGGACCGGATCTCGATGACACCTTGATCCCACAACTCATGGCGTGCCTGGACCTTGGCTCGGAAATCGAAGACCCCCTCGTTGACTGTACCGCCCATATGACTCAGTCGGATGAGGGACCAACCGGCACCGGCGACGTAAGTAAATCATACGTCCAAAGCTCATGGCTTCTACTTCAAGCGCCTAGCTACTCACTAATGCCTGCGATTCTACAGTGCGATGTCCATGCCGGATTCGTAGGCAAGTCTGTCACCGTTACTAACATGCTCTTCTGCCTCGGAGTAAGTAGCATCCTCTGCAAGCTATGCCCTTTCAACGCTATTTGAGTCGGATAAATTCATTTCATCTCCTGCTATCTCTCCTATGGAGCTTCCTCCGTTCTACTCTTATACTACGCACCTAGGTCGAGGTTCTTATGCTGACTGTAAAATTTAGTGGGAGCAACCTGGCTGCACAGGTGAAACTTACTATACTTGGACTCCTGACAACGACAAGCAGGCAGACGGCTGCCACCCAGGCCTCCGGGTCCGCAGTTTTAAATGCCTTCAGTAATCAGTCGGGATAGAAAATTGAGGGCAGTCAATACGGAAACAGTAGCGCAACCACTCCGGCGAAAAGGCTATAAGCATAAGCTGCCTCGTTAGGCTAGCTATCGTTGTAATCAGCACCTGTCCGGCGGGTTATACTTCCATGGCTAGGTAGAATGAGCGCGTAATAGGCATTTCACAACGGCATGAATAGAAAATTCGGGATCACTATATATATATTTCTCTTTAAGTGCTAGTGATACTATAGAAATGAATGCTTGAGACCTTTATTACCAAGGAAATACGCCTTCGTATCCGTATTCTAGATATTTCCCTGCATCATCGTCTTTCTTCCCTTGCACCATCTCGGTGATTGGCGCAGCGCCCACAGCAGTCGGCTTCTTACCGGGAAAGAAGTCGGGTGGAGATAGATTCGAAACCGTAGGTCCCGGCCCGTACAGGAAGATCTTGAAGCCTTCCTCTTCATAAGATCTGACCTGGCAGGCGAATACCATGTTCATGGCAGCCTTGCACACTCTGTAGGGGATGACCTGTTTTTAACACCAGAGTCAGTAACATCCAATGCTTGGTGAAAGTCACCCGCGGTTTCGGGAACTTGTTCCAAGGAAAGAATATATCCGGTAAGGTAACTCGTGACTGTCGAACGTGCGAAAGGGAGAATGGAAGACTGTAGCGACGAACCTGATCCTTAAGACCAAAGTTTTTCCTGGCTATATGATTGCCTATGGATCCGGCACCGCTGGTCACGTTAATGATTCGCGGGGTCCCAGTTGACTTCTTGAGTAGAGGAGAGAAGTAATCGCTCATAAGCTGAGCTCCCACTGCGCTCACTCGAAAACAATCGACCATCTGCTCAGCGCGGGTACCTGGCCCACGAGCAATGCCGGCATTATTTACCAATGCGTCCAGTCTGCAACCAATTAGTTAGTAATACAGTCGACAAAACATTCAAGGTAGTAACACAATAAGTATTTAGAGTAAGGGGAGCAAAAGCATACCTTCCATGCTTTTCTTCAACCAGTTTCGCCGCTGCGGCGACGGACTTCTCGTCTGTAACATCGAGTTGTACTAGCTCTACGGTTCCGGGCAATTTACGAGATTGGAGATCTGCGAGAGCAGCTTCGCCCTTCTCTATTGATCGTGACCCAAGCAAGACATGGAAAGAACCATCGGCTAGAAGCTGATTGACCACCTCAAATCCTATTCCGCCATTGGCTGTGATCAGATTGTCAGCATCAGCTTCGAAGAGATTATGAAAGAGGAATAGAATGCGAACCTCCGGTAACTAGGGCCAAACGTTTCTGGTCTGCCATGACTGAAGTTACTGAGCGGGTGTTTTCTGTGTGCGTTGCGAGACTTTACTGATTAGAAAGGCTCGTCGTGATCTGTATGAAAGCTAGAATTGCCATGAGTTTATATAGTGAGAGAAGTAAGTACGTCAAGTGTTACATTAATAGAGGCACCATTATCTGGACACTACTATCCGGAGACCATCATTTCTCAGTCGAGGACGCTATGAAAATATTGCTCTAGCAGGCACTGATAGCCTCAGATGATCGACCCTTATGCATTGCTGAGACAACCGTCCGATCTGATCCTGCCCAGCACCAACGCAACTGACCTATCACAACTTGCGATTGTACATCTCATCCGCTACCGTATTAGCTTCTGTGGCTAAACCTGCCCCACATCATGGGAATACGCGTATTCACGCCTGGTGGAGTTAGGAGGTTTAACTTCCGTCCAGTTGCCCCGGCATTAGCGGAGTTGTAATGCAGATATTCTCAAGCCATCGACGTGTAGTACCAATTTTTTGAGGATGCTAACCCAATTAGCCCTTTAGATAATGAAGCCAAGAAGGTACGTTTTATTTCATATTTATCTCCATTAGTATAAGTGATTTCTCAGTGTCAAGTCCCAGGCTAAGCCTGGCAATTATTGATTCTGCGACACTACCTGTTCATCTTTATAGTTTCTGCCGGCACACAGAACATGTAATTTCTGTACTAAAGCTATTTCCCTCTCAAACGCACAAATTAGTCAAACTGGAGTTTTCGAATCCTGAATCAGAGGCATCATTGGCGGTGAGGGTAAACATGGCTTAGTCTATGCTGACAAAATATGTGAATTTAGATAGCGCTATAATTGGTCTGGAGACAATTGTGTGTGTATATTACATGCGGACACTAATCGCCGCTATTATAACTCTCTAGTCCAGTCCCCGCTTAGAACGTTTAAACCAAGCACTCCTAATATCAACATCACCTTCACTCCCTTGAAACATGAGTTCTCGAGGATTAAGTGCTCGTTCAGGCGACTCAAACGATTGCTCTCTTGATCTGCCCCGCTGTCTTAAGCGTTTCCGGTGCGGTTCGATGCTGTCACTCCGCACCTTGTTCTTCATCTTTGTGGGATCGACAGATGTAACGTCGTAAACGGTAGGGCACGGATCTGGACTAACCACGCCGGAGAGGGGCCGAATATGCAGCATATTCACGGGGGCCGGTGGTGAATAGTTTGACGCTTGGTCATTAGGGGAATCGGTACTCCGCGAGGGGCGGTTAGCATGTGATTGATCGTGGTCTCTCATACAAGGTATGTCATGCCTAGGGGAAGCAGGTGTTATCGGAGTTAAATCTTGACATGTTGACTGTTCACCAGTATTGACCCTCGGACGTAGACTGCTATAGTCGTCATTTCTGGATGCCGTGCTCCCCGCTCTAATTTTGGTATCAAGTTGGTCGAAATACTCAATTTCTTGAACAGACGGAATTTTGGACGATGGATATTTTGAAAAATGCTGATCCGCTTTGTCAGCTAATATTGCCCAGCTGCCAGAGCCATTTATCAACGGTGCCGACCCCTGGTCATCCAATACGTCTTTGAAGAGTGGCTCTTGTAGCGTTGGTAGAGATTCCTCAATAAGTATGACTGGTGAAAGGTCCGAATGCCCGTCACTAGTGTGGGGCTCTGAAGGGCCAGAGGAACTCTTATCATCGTCGAAGAGCTGTTCCTGGCCGTGAACCGTCTCGTTTTCTACAGGTAATGGTGCAGCAAATTCTTCCCGTGCTCGGTTCCTGACAATTGGAAGGGAACTTGCAGTCATGTGTTCATTTTCGTCGAACGTAACGAAACTTCCTGGCTCTGGTGTAAGGTCGGAAACAATTTTGCCTGGCGGTACTGTAAGGTCACCTAGCATTTTTATTTGTGGCGCTATAAGGATGGGTTCAACTGGAACTTGAGAGGACTGGCTAGAATTGCGCAAATATTCTAGGGTGTGGGAAAAGTCTGTAACATCTCCTGAGTGGTCCTGTTCAAGTAGATCCGGAGTTGCTGGTTGCTCGAGCTCCACTTGATTGTATGTCTCTTTACCATATCTCCTTGAGTTTCGCTTTGGAGATGTAGTTGATAGCCTTGAGGACTGAAATGTAGATTCCGAGTCTTCTGAGTATCTATTAGAAGGAAGACAGACAAAATTCGGAAAATTGTTGAAATACCGACAGTGACACCTTCCTCTTTCAATAGGTCGTTTGGTGTGTAGCCGTTCCCATGCCCACACTGTGAGACCTCAGAGCCTTCACTCATTGCGTCGCTTTTACTTTGCTGCCTGGTCTCTACGTTGTGGATGATAGGAGTGTCCAGCTGATCGCTTGTTTGTTGAGTCGGAGTTCTTCGCTCGAGATTTGCATTCGAACGTGGTTCGTGCTCTTTAGTATCCTCAGTTCGATGGTCTAACCGATTTTCTTGGGGGATAACGGCGACCATGTTGTTGGTATTAGTAGTTCCTAGCTGGGAGTGAATGTCGGAAAATAATTCCGTGTTTTGGGTAAGCTTGTGTTCTCTTGTTATGCGTTTTGTTTCTGCAGGCGTCATCACACCGCTATCTTGCGCTGTCACATCTTCCATACTCATCAGTACAGTAGGTATTATCCGCGCGCCGGTAGTTGCCATTTCGTTACCGTGTTCTGGCAAAGTACCGTCAGTGCGATTACTGTTGATTTTTTTACATCCTGAATGCACAACATAAGGCCAAGTCATTACCTACCGCTATCGTTAGTTACTGATGTTTGTACCGTCCTATTGAAGCTAGTCTTTCCAAGTTTTGGAATGTCCTTTGATCCATTAGACACACCTCTCTTTAGAGCCTCCGCGAATGATACCGGCAAGTTCTTGGCGAAATTCTTCGCTACCTGCGAAGGACCGTCAGACCTTTCCTGGAAGGGTAGCTCACCGTCTTTCTTGGCCTCTAGCGATTTCGTCGGAGAATCTGTAGCAGACGGTGGCTGGGGTTTTGAGGGTGCGTCGGGTTTGTTGCTCGTTTCGGGGTTCGCATCGGCAATTTGTGGAATGATAGGAGGGTCGCCAACGATACCATTCTTCTGAATGCCATCATGTCCCTTCTTCTTTCTTTCCCTGTTTCGCAAAGGGGCAGTGTGGATAGACTGTTTCAATTGCTCGTCGAAGCGGTGATTTAGTTCCTGCGAAGTAACTTTTAGCCTATTGGAGCTCCTCCGTGTTTGATAATCTCACTCGTCTTTTCTCATCCAGATCACGCAACCTTTTCTTTCCATCCTGGATTATCTTTCGAGCTACTTCCTCAATCTCGTCCATGTTTTTCCATGTCTCGTCTTCAATGGAGACCGCCTCATTGTCATATTCTTCTTGCCGCTGTGTGTCTTCGTCAATGTTAGTCTTCTCCAGTTCTTGGTCCTCTTGTCGGCGTCGCGCTATGCGATCTTCGTCTTCCTGCTTCCGTTTCTGTTTTATCTCCTCCAATTTTCTTTGGCGCTTTGCCTCTGATTCTTGCCTCTCCCTTTCAAATGAGGCCTGTAGTTCTGCTAAAAGGCGCTCTCGCTCTTGTTCTAATTGGTCGAGTTCATCATTTTGCGCGGTTGTAGATAGCTCATTGATAGTAATGCTTATCTCTGACAGTGTATCCTGTATTTGCGGTATAAGAGTTGCGACATCCATTTCGAGCTAGCCAGTATATAAAACCCGTAATGTTTTTAGGCGTCGGTAATTGGAACAGATGTTGATATCAGGCGCCGAATTCACTCAAAGCCTGCGAAAGAGTAGTGAAAATGATTAGCGAGGACAGGTTTAAAGTGTATCATCATTGCAAAAGTATCTAAGTAACACATTCTGAGTCCATGACGTTTACGAAACACTTATTAGATCATTTAGACACATACACTCTCCCAGTACGCAGAATAGATGTATTCGGCTTTTTTTATAAGACATGAGGATACGGATACGCCCATTCTAAAGCCGTGAAGCTACTCCACTTCGTTCAGCTTGATTCTAGATATTTTGAAAGAGAAAAGATCCCTTCGTGATTTCATATATTAGCTGTACAATAATTTCAAGCGCGAAGTACCGATATCTGATTTATCATGCCGGATGATGCGCTTTGCGGATAGCAAGTCTGCCCCTCAATATTAGCTAAACTTTGTCAAGCCACCGTAATGCTTGCATCATACTACACCATGATGTTGTCACCTTTGTTGTAAACATTTTTTCACTATGATACGTCTCGGAATACCAAGATGGGCGAATTCACTAAACTAGTTTATACATGACGGCACAAGATCAAAACTACGGTGTGTCCCGAAGAATGATACCATGTCCAGATTTCCTGGCCATCCTGTATCCAACATCTTCTAACATAGATAATAACCCAGTTACAGTCGACAGAGTGTCAAGTCGAGCCAAACTATTATAATGCAACACTACAGCAACTGGAAACGATGCCCGTGAACATCATTACAGGACTAGAAACCGCCAAGAGCCTAAGAGAATACTAAATTAAGAGTCATAAGTATAATTGCTACTGAGTTGATTATTTAATATGTCGTGTCCGTAGCTATTTGTCCCATGAAAGGCGTTGCTCAATTTTCGTCTCATACCAACAGGCTAAGTCTAAATGTAGCATTGGAGCCCCTTTTAATCTATGGAATCAAGCCCCTACAACATGATATCTTAAGTATCGATAGATTTTGTAGTATTTGTGTAGTGCTATATACAGAAAAAGAACATAAATGATAGACCTGGCGTTGACAAATTTCGAATACATCCTCCACCGATATCTGTTCATTTTAACACCCATCTCATACTATGCTTTCACCCGTTGTTCGGCTTTGCCAACCACTTCGATCACCGCCCTTAGGATCTACCCCGATTGATATTGTCGAAGCCAACATCCATTATTGTGTGCTGAGTGGCAGAGGGTTCGGCATAGCAGGAGCATGTCGACGAGGAGGGCGTCTTATTTCCGTCATGATGGGCTGCCCATACTCCAGCTGTACAACCTTGTGCGGTGGTCGCGTCCGACGATACCTTTTTCCTAGCTTAACGATTGACTTTAACTTTTTCCTGACGGACACTGGATTTGGTTTCGCGCATCTGTGGGCCCGATGCACCTTATCTGTTGCCTCCTCCTCATACGAGTCCTCACTCGACTCCGAAGTATCTGAACTCGATTCCGAATTCGAGTCCTCATTCGGCGCCACATTCTCCTTGTTGCTTTCATTGTTTTCACCCTTGTCGTTATCCTGATCATCCATCCTTACTCCACCCTGACTTCTAGTGTCGTTAGGGTTGGGCAATCCCTGCGTCATCCATTCATATGGCGTGAAGGGTTCAGGTTTAGTCCACGATACATCCAATTGCTCTATCAGAGTTGAGGTAAGTAAATGGTGTAATCGCGTGGCAACATCATTATCGTGTTCTCCTGTTAACTCACGGAGAAGGAAAGATAAGTAAAGGTTTTACTAACTCCACCATCCGTTAGGTATACCACCTGCAGGGCTTCGATATTTCTGGACTTTATCTCTTATAATCGGCAGGAACTCGTCCACCACCCTCCTCATAGTAGGGAAATGCGAGTAATTTGGTACTATCAACTCAGTAGCTGGGTCCAGCTGAGAATCTGTTACCTTGGTGTTGGTTTCGATATTCGGCCACTCGAAATTTTGAAGCATCTTGATAAGATCATCGGAGTAAGGTGGCGAACCATCGTAGAGAGTGTCATTTACATACGCCACTAATGTAATACGAAAATCAGCATGAGTTGAAAGCTTCTTGTTGCTCTCTATTTTCTCCTCCTATTCTACGGAGCTCGTGAATCTATCATTGATAACGCATAAGACCAGATAGAGGTTCAGGATGAGTACACGGGGCTAAAAATAGAAAAGGCTTAACTTACTAACGGCTTTACCGTCACAAATTAGAGTGCACAATTCTTTGACTGTGTAGAAGATGGCATAAGTGTCATGCCAATCCGCAATTTCGCCTGGCCGATTCCAACAACCGGGCTTAATCCCCCGATCGCCAGTCACCGCCCCGTGCCCAAAATCGCCGAGAATTAATTCAGGGAACGCATTTTCTTCAAACCCTTCCTCGGGTTCAGGGCCTTCATGTGGAAGATAATGAACAAATACTTTAAGACCTTGGGTTAACGCAGAACTTCATAGTCAAGAAACTATTCCATGAATTCAATAGGAAGGGGAAGATAGGTCTAAATATTACTTACCATTTCTAGGCGCGATATCGCGATGATGGATTGCTTTCAATAGACCATTAGCAACTTCGAGCATTTGAGGTGCCAGTAACTGATAATGCAGATCAACCTACGAATCCAATTGGGATCCTCATCATCGGTACCAGGTAACGCTCCAAACTTCAGGTACCTCACTGCCTCTATCAGTGTCAACAGTACGTGCCATAAGAAGTGTTCGGGAATATCTCTTCTTTTAGTTTTGTGCGCCCACAGAAAGTTCCAGAGGCAACCACCGTTATAAAATCTATAAACTGCGGTCAATATTGAAATGTCTATTATCGAGAACTTGCTGGGCGCACTTGAGATATAAAGATTGTGTTCTGGCGCTGAGACCTTGCCAAAGTTCCAGCTCAATGAAATATATCCTCGTACGGTTTCTGACTATGCATGACTTGGGAAGCGTTCTATCTGCTTGTGGTGCGGTTGAAAAGCGAAATTCTTCTGGCTTCCAATCTTGTCCTTCTCTACGGCCTTCATAATCGGTTAACTTCCAATTTATATGTTTGACTGGCGAGGTTTGAACACAGTTAAAAAAAAAATTACATGCCTCTACGAAGGATCTTATTGACGAAGATGCCGCCCGTTGCAATAGACTGCACAACGAAGATACGTTTCTTTAGTCTTTCCATGTAAATGAAACCTTCTCGTTCTATGTCTTCATCGAATGACCACCCGTCGTCGTTTTCTAGGAAGGAGAAGGGCAGGAACACCCCAAGATGCCGGTAAGGACGATCTCTCGGAGCCGCCATTCTGTCGCAAGTGTAGCAGTGTCAGTATCATGGGGCAATCAGTCATGACCCGGGTGAACGGGCTGACTGCCTAATAATTACTCGTGTATATATGGATTGACAAAGAGATTACTACGCGCCGGCCGCTTTCGATTTTGAATGGGTGTCTTGAAAGCTCGGTATGGCGATCTTTGTTTGGGTCTTCAGATAGGAATTACAATGCCGGTTGCTTTGTCTGGTTGAATTCGAGAAACGAAGCAGAGATGCACCAACCATAGTGGGTCTGAGCTAGGGACCCAAGTATGCTCAAAGGGCAGTTTTTGACTCGCGATGCAGTCATACTGAGCGTAGTTGCGTAGTTGATAAAACCTCACCAATGAGTTTCATGGGTTCAGAACGAGTTGTATCTAAGCTACAAATCTAACTACTCAACAGCTGAAATTTTATTCTCTCTTGTGATAAGTAGACGCCTAGTCGGTTCTGTCAATGACATCCTCGTAGTTATGTTATTTTCGCAATCGGCAAGCAACTTAAGTGGGACCCGTCACGGAATTACCACGACCAAGATGTTGTCAAGGCGGAGGGCTCGATGTCTGTAGTCACTCATCTACTCATTTCAGCAGCGAAGGAGATGCAATTCCGGATCACCAGGGTTTACTAAGCTGTGAAACACAAGGTCATCGGCGAAAGACAAGTCTTCATGAAGGACTGTATGATGTTAAGACAGGGCCTTGGCAGTTTAAACTTACTTCGAATCTATGGATCCCAAAAGACTATACTCGAGTGTTGTTAATGGCTTTCTTGACACTCGAGGGCGACTCAGCAGGGTCTACATATTTCATTTGTGTCAACTCATACCCTTCAATCGCGGTCCGCTTCAGGTTGGGCCCTCGCAGCTCTCTTAATCTGCTAGACTAAACCGAGCAATTCACGCGGAGATAGTTACTGCTTGGTGGGGAGCATTCAAATCGTGTCACGGTCCTCACACTCATATTCATTCTCCTTTGAAAAATTAGATGTTTTAAAATACATATACATTTCGCTCATATGCTATTATCCTGATGTACACTATTGTATGCAAAACTCCCACGTGCCCAAGCCGTAAATTTTTTTTACTCTACTTTACAACTCTTTCTTACCAGAAACCGCCTTCCTTTTTACCGAGCCAGGGGGTGCCTTAAGGCCCGCAAAGACCAGTGCTGAAACGATCACAAGCCCTGCCGAGCCCATCGTATACGCCAACTCCCTTCCAGCCCACCAGTACACGCTGGTGAACAAGATCGGTCCCAAGCCCCTGCCTAGTTGGCCCCAGCTTCTTAGAATTCCGAGCTTTCCGCCGCGCTCGTCGGCGCCCGCCTCAAAACTAGCTAGCGTGTTCAAGCCACTGACAACCGTAGCCGATGTCGTAGCCAAACATGTAGCAGCCACATAGAGAGAGCCGACGGTATTTGCGCGCGCGAGAATAGCAAACGCAAGCAAGCAAGCGCCCACGCCCATACGCACTGTCAGCAGTGGTGGTAGACGACGTGTAACGCCTCCCTGCAAGACTGAGGCCACCAGACCGATATACCCGAGCAGCCGTCCGTTGTTGGCGGATGTGTACTGAAATAGATCATAGGTCATGAACGGTAAGGAGAATTCCATGCCGGAGAAGAAGAGGAGGAATAGAAAGTGCACCGCGTTGAGTAAGGTATGGGAATTTGTGCGTGTGGCCAGCGTAGATTTAGTGGCCGTTTTAGGGTCATTTTTCTCTGTTTTCAACGGTAGTGTTTCCGGAAGGGCGAGGTAGAGATACAGCGTCTCGGTAACAATGAGCGACAGCGAGACAGCAGCGGCCGTCGCGAAGGGATTTGCGGCGACTGTTCCGATCGAACTCAAATATGCGCCGAGAGCAGGGCCGAAAGTGAATGCTATAGAGAAGCATGCACCGATTAGAGCCATTGTCGAGCCGCGGTTTTGTTCGTCCGATATATCAGTTGCGATGGCAGTGGCCAACTGCACGTTGCCCTCAGATAGACCGCCGACGATGCGCGATGCCAAAAATGTCCTAAAGTCTACGGCGACGACCCAAAGCAGCACAGACAAGATGTTTCCAGCCATGCTGGCGAGAAGCGCGGTCCGTCTCCCATATTTGTCAGAAAGATGCCCGATGACGGGAGAGGCGATAGCTTGTAGAAGGGAGAAGAGACTACCCAGGGCGCCTCCCAGCAGCACAATGTCGTATCTCGAGTCGATGGGTCGGGAGAAAGAGGACTTGTAGGCGTTCAAGCCGTCAAGTATACGGGCGAGGACGGTCGTTCGCGAGCCCGGGCCGGCTTCGCTATTGCGGTAGAACTCGAGAAGGTTTGGAAACAGTGGCAGGATGAAGGTAAAGGAGATCTGCGAAAGGGAGCAATGCCATTATCATCAGCATACAAACAAGCGGCACGGCATCACCAGCGAGAAGGAGAGGAGAGGACACGTACCAAATCCAACAATAGGGACACGAAGATGACCTTGAGTACCTTCTTTCGCAGCGAGGCATCAACCGGCGCCATTGTAGCCCAGTGGTATCCGGCGACGTTCCAAGAAAAATACAATACGAAGTACAAGAAAACGAAAAAGAATAAGGGTCTAAGAAGTCATGACAATCATTAACGACGTGACGGGACAATAGCGCGTTGGCGTTGGCTACATGTGATGTGATGTAACTGATGATGCTGACTTAATTGTTGCGGCGCTTCGCTGCAAGGTACCTAGGTACCTAACCTAAAC
This sequence comes from Xylaria flabelliformis, assembly GCA_007182795.1. Taxonomy (NCBI): domain Eukaryota; kingdom Fungi; phylum Ascomycota; class Sordariomycetes; order Xylariales; family Xylariaceae; genus Xylaria; species Xylaria flabelliformis. Next base: position 464,601 of record VFLP01000025.1, on the reverse strand, counting down.
CAGCCCTGTGTATGGTGCGAGGTACACCCCACTGCCCACGGTGTCGGGTTGCGTGGCCAAGCGTGGCTCAGCGGATATGCCTGTGCCGTTAGGTGGCTGAACAGTACCTAAACGAGTAACCCATAGCCGGGGTTTTAGCGATGCCAGCCGTAGAATGCCCGTGCCAGGACCCCTGCTGAGATCCGTGCTTCTCCCGTCTTATGTCACGTCTACGTACATGGTAATCTGTATGTAGATGCGATTCAGGGTGATTCAGAGACCGGTTCTCTTGGCCTAGAGTGTGCAAGTAAAACCGCAAGTCTCGGAGTGGAAACCACTTCAAAAAAAAACAAAAACAAATCACTAACCGCAGCACCAGTCCGAAGCACGGCAACGGCTGCGAAATGCGGTCACTCACTTTAACTAGCGTGAATTTCCAGTTACAGTAGTATAGACTGCCACATTGCCCAGGCCCCCTCAATGCGAGATGCGAGCTACTAGCTAGCGTCGGCAGTGGAGGCTGTGTTAGTCAGTTAGTTAGTATTATTAGATTGACAGCGAAGGAGATATACCTGTGAGATGGATCAGATCAGTATCCGTTAATTCGACTAGTTGTCGAATTCCTATCCGTCTTCGATTTTCGAGTGTATGCTTACATTACCCCTCCAAGGCGATCGATCGTAGAGATATGTAGGTAGGAAGGTCAATGTATATTTCGGTTTCGGTATCGCGTCGTGATTTTCTAGTATATAGGTAGGTATAATCGACTGTTCCAAGTCGTTAGAGCCAAGTTTATAAGGTGTTATCCACTATATTCCCGCGGCCTTTGTGTGGGGCAGGCTCTATCTCGGTACGATTGATGTCCCGATATGCTGAAGTGTTGATTGGTCAGTTCGGACAACATTACGGGAGAGTGTTGATTGGTCGGTTCGTACAATATGACAGGAGAACATAAGCATTCAGCTCTGTTACCCACGGACCCGTCAGAGCACGACGCACTACCTAGTTACCTAGTTCGCGATCGAATTGCCTGGGGTGTCACCGCCAACACGGATACGGCAGCAAGGGTGTAGGTAGTTCGAGGGGCTCAATGCTGCTTATTCTGGCGCCTGTCATGGATTTCATCGCTGGTTCACGATCTCGAATGATGACTACTCCTACTCCTGCCATGACAACCCGGTACATTTCAGAGCTACTACTAGGTACTACCGTGATAATTTCGCTACTTTCGATCAAGACTGAGTTTAGTTGAAATTACAGACGCTATCTATATGTATCAAACTATAGCTATACCAGTCGATTAATATAGCTTCCATGATCGTTCTGGAACATTCCAATAGCTAGGCCATATTCATGAATACCTACATGATTCCAAAGAGAAAACAGCTATTGGTTGATTGTCGAAGCGAGTAGCCTCAACAAGTAGGTTTCATCGAGAGGTAGATACTAAGCCATAATACTCGATCTTCCTGGCGTCGGCCGGGGCGAGCGAATTGCGGTTCTTCATTCAAGACAAGGTTGCAGGTGACGAAATGTGCTGCTGCGAGGCAATGCTTCTTTTATTCTCCTGTCGAATATCGAGGAGTCGATGACATAAACACGGCCAATGATTGGACACAAGAAACGGAGCCGGGAACGGGTAGGACCCGAGAACGGGAACCGCGGAACAGAATCCCCATAATTGAGCTTGTGTTTTTGAGCGTTGCCTAAAATCTAGTTGGGCTGGTATGCTACAGGCCGGTAATCTACATGGCCATAAGATTACAAGGAGTGGTTGTTCGCGCTGGTTTAAGCCGAACGGCACAAAAGCGGGTTTCGCTCTACACAGCCGATTTCCGCGAGATGCCCCAAGCCTCAACGCCCGCTCAGTTGGTCTTGGAGACGACAGAACAATTCCAAATTCAATTGCACATTGTTGCGGTCGTACTTGCAACGACAGAGACGGTGTGCTGGTACTTGAGACACCCATGCATGCAGAACCCTGGCTTTTCTCCAGAATCGTGTTACTTAGTCATATTATACAAGGAAGAGATTTACTTGCCATCTCTTAATAGGAGGGGTGTAGGAGTTGAGGGCTGGCTAGAGTATAAGAGATCAGGAAATCCATCAGTGTTACTGTCGTAGTTTTCAAGCACTATCAGTCATTCAAAACCAAGTTTCAAGACCAAGTCAAGATCTTCAAAACTGCCATCTAATCAAAATGAAGTTCACTGCTCTGTTCTTTCCCGCCGTCGTGCTGGGTGCTGCTTGCCCATATGGCGCTTTCACACCTGAACAGCCGACTGATAGTATGTGAAGCATATCAATTTTCCTATGGTTCCTAAATTGGATGGAGTTTACTAACTCATGTATAGCTCGTGGTGTTTGCCCCATGCTCAATGCCCTTGCGAATCACAACTTCCTGCCTCACAATGGTCGAAACATCAACGAAAACCAGACTGTGAATGCATTGCAAGACGCCTTAAACTTGGACAGGGATTTCGGTAAATTCCTCTTCACAGCAGGCCGTCTGTCTAACCCCAAGCCCAATGCGACCACTTTCGATCTTAACCATCTCGATCGTCACGACCTATTCGAACACGATGGAAGTCTGAGGTATGTTACTTTCATGAATGAATTTACCATATAGTCAACTGTAAAGAGTTTCAACTGATGGAAGCCGCACAGCCGACAAGACGCTTTTTTCGGCCAATGGAGCCGGTTTAACCAGACTGTCTGGAACTGGACCAAGCAATATTACACCAGCGACATTCTGGATGTCCAAATCGTCGCCAACGGCCGCGCGCAACGCCACACGCGTTCGAACCTTACCAACCCCGACTATTCGCTGTCAGAAGTGGGCTACCAGTTCAGTGTGGCAGAGAACTCTGCTCTCCTGTCCATCCTTGGAGACAAGTTTACTCAGACATGCCCCGTGAAATTCGTTGACTACCTGTTCTGTAAGAAACCCTCGACTCGATTCCAAAAGGCACAAGCTGCGACATCTCAGTTCTGCATGGAAACTGACATATTTGCGTGCACAATAGCAAAGGAGAAACTGCCCTACGAGGTCGGCTGGAAGAAGCCAGACACTCCTATCAGTTTGGCGGATCTGATCAAGACATTCGGGTACGCAGTCCAGAACCTTTCATTCCTCCCTTAATTTCTTCTAGCGATCTACAAATGACATGAACGATTTTATGTTTACAATCCTTACTGACTATTGATCTTGAACAGTGATATTGAGAAGGCGACCGCGTTCCCCCCTCGCCCTGCGGATGATAACAGCACCGCGATCTTTAACTAGATGTGTGGACGGCAGAAGTTCCAATATCGACTACCAAGCACACGATGCAGCTAGGTAGCAAGAGAAGGACTGGAGTAGAAAGCGTGTTTTATGTGGTTATTGGGTTCTAATTAGCCGATGCTTCTCGTTACAGCCAAGCAAAGACGGTCGGTCATCCAATTCAAGAGCCAACTATATTCACAGCTAGAGTGCTGTCAGTTGTGTGGCAACGACATCTGACATTTCCTATTATGATTTTGCTAGAGTTATTGGGTCGGCTGCTTAGAATTGTTTTGTTTCTTATTGTGTATATTAGTTAGTAATCTACTAGCTTGAACGAATCCATTTGATCCTGCTAGCTTCTAAGACTTTTGCTAGTACTGTTACCAGCACAAAGATATGATGTGATTATAAGCTCCGCGGATTCCGTAGACGATATAATGACTACCGAGCTCATGTGATAGTGCGGATTATTACCAGATTGGAAAAGGAACTGCCCTCCTTGACCCCCTTTTCTTAAAGTGGCAACAGACCTGGCTAGCCACACCTAGTTCACAACCCACCCAGGACAAATTCCCCAAAAGAAGTCTGTCGATCAGCTTGATCGGAATTCCGGCAGGTTCAACAGTTAGAACAGCGGCAAGACGAATTCACAAGCCAGTAGGTGAGCCCAGCCGAGGTGGGTCAGTGGTTATTAACGACAAAGCGGTGTGTTTATTTCCCTCAAGAGATGAGTGACGTCTCATTATTCCAGCAATGATAGCCAACTACTAGGTTCTACAATGGATTGCATTTTGTATGTTTGGCTGCAGCCTAGTTAGGTTTGTCCCTGTCACCATTTATAATCCATCGTCTGTAATCTATTACTACTATCTTGTAGTAGATAGTTTGTCCTTCTGTCGCCGCTTACCATCCTACTGTCTTGCAGAAGTATAGCTTATCCGCTAGTATGCAGTTCAACGATTTGCCTAAGTGTGCCCCTTTTCCAAGTTTATACGATTTCTCTTCCAATATCAACTTATGACACAGCACTTAGTATTAATAGCTGGGACCTGGCTCTAACGTTTTGAAGAATTGAGCACTCACAACATTCATTTGACAATTATCTCATACGAATATTCTCGACAGAGAATGAGTCCATGTGTAGCAGGCCGAAGGGGCAGATAGGCGTTATTCATTTTTGAACCACCATGTCTTACGCGACCGTTGCTATACTATACTTCATGCACTAAAATACTTAGATGCGTGCCCTGACACCTCTCATAGCTGCGGAAATCGGTTTTTGTGATTAAACGCTTACTTTGGGCAGCGCTGTAAGATGAAGTCGTGTGCTTTCACTCGCATGGCTTTCACTTCAGAAGATCGTAGCTACGGCTCAAAAAAAATAACTCGTTGATATGCCAAAATGGAGGAGCACATCCCCTTTACGTTCCCGGGCGCATCACTGCTCGTAATTGGAACCAAAACACACAGTTACACTCAAAGAGTTGGATACCAGACGTCCGAAATAGCAAAGCTGATAACAGGGGAAAAGTTTCACTGCTAGTAGGGATACCCTTCTCCCCAATCAGCCCCAAGGGCCGCTATTGTTGCTCGTGCAAGTTTTCAAGAAGATAATCCAGGCAAGTGGATAATCATACTCAAACAGACTATTTTCTGCTACCCCAAGTGCACCGAGTTACGTAAATTGCTTTGCAATAAGGTTTCGCAGCCTATTTATGGAAAGGGTACCCTACTTAGCATCGGTGGGCCGATCCGTTACGATCCGCTAAGCCTTGAATAAGTGTTTTATTAGACAGGATGTTGTACACATTTTATTATCATGTGCACCTTATATGATAGCTAACATACAATTACGACCGGTAAGGCCTGCCAGGTATGAGCTCACTTCGTCATCACCGCGTAAAGCACGCTCTATACTGTTTTGGCACCAGCAAGATTCTCCTACATGTGAAAGCATGCCCCAATCCAGGTCTGCGATTTATGGATACCCTCGAGGGCCTTCAGTGTACTCCGCGGAAGGAATGGCAACCACTAGCTAGATGATAGATCTAAAAGCTACACGAACACATAACACTTGCCAAGGCTCAAGCACTTGAATGCAAAATTCCCCGTTTACATAGTCAATGGTCAATGCACACTTCCAGATAGGCTGAGACTGAAGGAGCGGTATTGTCGTCATTCATCTTCATATGATACACGGATCATTCCTCTACCACCATAACCTGGAAGAACAGCAAGTGCTACATCAATATAGTTTAACTCGACCTGCTAGGGTGCATTAACATGTAAGTTTAGTACTATTGTAGGTGCCATTGTCGAACAGGAAAAAGCTGGATAAATCTTGCCCAGAATACAACTACTATCGTCACCATGAAAACTTAATATCAGTAATGAGTAATAGCAGGAGTTTCAATGGGAGTTTTGGGTATAAATAAAGCACATCTCCTCCCATCTAGATCCATCCTCCACAACCTCAACAATATCAACAGCAACAGCAACATCAACATTAACATCAGCATAATAATAATTGTAAAAGACTCCGACATTATCACTAATCACGATACTATTCCTTATAATAAATCCACTATTGCCAATATTACCTAGCTCGACGTCACTATTTTCTTATCCAATCCGACATCAGTATAACCCAAGCACACATATTTATCCCCAACTCAAGTCAGGATGATGTTCGTCAACTTCCTCGTCATCATCTTCATCGTGGCGCTCTCTGCCACTGGATTAGCTGTCTCTGGGCCAGCTGCCACTGAGTCAGCCAATTCCACCGAGTCAGTCACCACCATTGGGTCAGCTGCCACCGAGTTGGCCGAGTTGAATATCGCCAAGGCCAAGAAATGCCACATGGGAGGTATCTACTGCGGCACATATCTGCTCAAGATAGGTAAGACTCACCCTGTCTCTCCCCGCTCGGAAACACATCATTACATTCACGTCACTCCGATTGATAACAACAACTGTTGAGAGACGGTAACGGTTGCTAATGCACCTGATAGGAGATTACACCACCAAGATGATAGTCCGCCTTCGGGCCCACAACGTGTCCACTGAAGACTACAATATCAAAAACTCTCTGTGGGCATGTATAGAGCACGACGAACTCGAGTACATAGAGCTGTGCAGTGTCGGTTGTGTCGGCGGTAGTAAAAGGGAAGACTACTGTGACGCGAGGGGTGGTTCCAGGAAGAGGGATGACGAGGAATTGGTATTCGCGGATTCATGAGTTTGTTGTAGCATTTTGAAAAGGATAGCAAAATATTGTAACTTTATTATCAAACAGGATTGATTCCAAAGGCGTGACCTGTTTTGAAATTCTCAACTTGGGAGTTAGTTTGCATTTGGTCCCAGTTTTAGACGTCTGTATCGTACCGAAATCATGTCCGCTGTATGAGCTATTTCAGCAAATCACCCGTATTCGGAACACTTCAATGTTCTGCTCATGAAATGGACTTTTAGTTTGAGTTTCCAGTCGCAGAATCAAATATATAAGGTGGCTCAAATTATGCTAAATAGCCGGAGTTGCTCTGGTTCCAAGAGCTGCATAGTTTTGATATGCGCTGGATCCGTATAGGTTGGTTGTAGTTGAATAGGTATTCAGCACAAAAGAATTATACTTCTCCTCACCGCCACTCAACTAGCGGCGCCATCATCCATGGACCTGCAGTGCCCCCACCTTGTCTACCCTTTATTTTCAACTCGAATTATCAAATGAATAGCTCGGGACTCTCGGTCAGGTCACATTGACTGACGTAAGCCAGTCTGCAGCAAAAGGGCGACGGTACTAACAGACAGACCAGCATATTCGTGTCGCACAGTTACTAGCTAGGCGTATCATGCACCTGCCTTCGATCTCTTATGATGGCCGAAGGAGAACTTCAACTCGGTGCGCGAAGGTGCTTCAACCTTGCCTGGGCTATACATTGCAGATCTCTCTAATTCAGATGCGTCTCCTCCTACCCAGTTGATATTCTCCAATCCGTCCCAATCTGCCAACCTTTTTCCCACCGCATTCCCTTCTACACTTACCTTTTACCTCGGCTTCGTTATCAATTTAATGACGAGGCAATGTCTCGTGTCAATTCGCCATGGCTTTTAAGTTTAGGGGCTTTGGTGGTCGTGGTCACAGCGATGTATTTAGCACCACTTGGCAACCTCACAACCCTCGTGGTTGATGTAACCCAGTCCATCTTCACCGCCTCACCAACGGCATATGACTCAGTCAATGATGTTACCTACGTTGGAACGCGTAGACCAGGTGTCGACCATTTCCTCAACATCTTCTACGGCGAAGATACGACCGGGCCCAATCGGTTTGCCCCTCCAATACCGCTTCGCCCGGAGAGAGGCACTATTGTCGATGCCACCCGCTCTGGCGCTTGGTGTCCTCAAGGAATCGGAGACGTGCTTCCTTTTACGAGCCGTGTCGTGAATATTAGCGAGAACTGTCTGAGTTTACGCATATCTCGGCCGCGAGACACCAAAGCGAGTGCCCAGTTACCTGTTGCTGTCTGGCTTCACGGAGGTGATACTCTCTTATCTGATGTTTCGTTATACATCTGATCTAGCACCAGGCTGATTAATCGTTCATCAAGGTGGGCACGCATTAGGGTCTGCGTACGAAGTGCTTTATCAACCTGATGGTATTGTGCGTCAGGCTGCTCTAGACGGACAGCCGTTCATCTTCGTGGCTATCAATTATCGCTTAGGGTGTATGCTAGAATTCAACCCAGACCCTCTCAATCCAACACTAACTTGTGAAGTTTTTGGCTTCGCCACAAGTTCGGCTATGATAGCTTCAAAGCAGACCAATGCCGGACTACGTGATCAGCGTGCGGCGCTTGAATGTAAGTAACGTAACGGAAAAAATCCAGAATTGTATACTTATACAATCATATGATATCTAGGGGTTCGTGATAACATTCAATATTTTGGTGGTGATCCGCAGAAAGGTATATCCTGACCCTTCCTCTCTTATCTTAATTGGCTGATTTTTTTCGTGATTATAGTGACCGCCATCGGACAAAGCGTAGGAGCGAGCGACATCGCCCTTCATCTCACCTCTTTTGAAGGGGAACGTGGCGTGCCATTTCAACAAGCAATGTAAGAACCCCGTTTATTTGCTAGATTAATCTTCTACATAAATGACTGACCCAAATCTCGCCAGAATGATGTCTGGTGCTGGAGGCACAAACTTTAATACGCTTTCAGACCTCGTCGCGAATAATACCGCGACTGTTGCTGACAAGGTAGGATGTGTCATTGCCGGCGACAGTCAATCACTGCGGACTTTGCAGTGTTTGCGTGAAGCGCCGGTCGACCTTCTCACAAATCTCTCGGTGACCGCTTCACGGGAAGCACGCCCACCCTTCGGAGAAGGATTTTTCTTCCCAACTTATGATGGAGACATTGTCCCGGGCAGACCCTCTGTCCTAATTCGTTCTAATAAAGTCGTAAAAGATATACCACTCATAGGTTCCTGGGTTACCAACGACGGGGCATGGTACGCTGCCCCTACAATATCAAGCGACGAAGAAGTCCTAGGCTCTTTTGGGCTCTGGCTCACAGGACTTTCGTCCTCGACACAAATGAAGCTCCTTGAACTATATCCTCTCGAAGATTTCGTGCACATGGTACGTCCTTCATATGATGGCTCCATCTCACCGCAGTACTATCGCGCAGCGCAGATGAATAGAGACCTCTGGTTCACCTGTCCCGTTTTGGACTTCACGTGGCAGTATGTGAAGGTGAGTGGAATTGATCCATTCAAAGTCGCACTATATGAACACAATGCCACCCGATATACGCCGGTGTTCGAGTCCATGGGAGTCCCCATGTGGCGTGTCGCGCATCTCAGCGACATACCCTACGTACTCAACGTGAAACAACTTGGAGGAGGAGCAGATAACACCCCTCAACAACTGGAACTCGCGAAACAGATCAGCCGAAGCATTGTATCGTTCATCACATCAGGTCCAGATGGACGACAATCCGGTGTGCGAAGGGCAGAAGACATTGCCGGATGGCCGCCAGCATTTGTTGACTCCGCAGACACGGAGCTCCATAGCGAGTTTCCAAGCCAAATTTCAATCAAACTATTTGGTGGGCCGTATGGGAATACACCAGTATCTATAGTGAAGGGTCGAGAGAAGGCTACCAGCCTAGCAGGAGAAGCTAAGCAGGTCATGGAGTGGGAGAAGCTATTCACCCGGTGTGAGTTTATTAACAGCGAGGAGGTGAGGAAGGAGATTGGGGTTTAATGTTGCCACTTGTTCATTTCGCACATGCTGAAATATATCCTGGATAGCGGAGGTCATGACATGATCTCTTTTTCTTGGCTAGCAGTTCAAACTTAGAATAGGGAACGATCTTGGCAGCAAAAACATGGATATGAAACTGAAAACTGTAGCTTGTGCAGGAGAAGCCAAACGTAACGAAATATTCACCGCTAAAGCGTGCTAGAGATAATCAAGAATCTCAACTACCTTCATATTTGTTTTGCTACATAGACCAAAACCTAACGAAGAGTAAGAACCCTGCAGCGTATATTCAAGGATGAAACCTAAACGCGGAAGGTCATCGGAGGCCCGCCACAGGATTATAATCGCCCAATCTGTGCATGAAAAGGCACATAATACCGCCCAGACATAGTATGTACCAAGCAAAATAGACACAGGATACCGATTAAATCACTTCACTCCTAGTTCCTCTGACACTCTCCCACAATTCTTCCACGAGAGGGAGAACATGGTCGGGCAGTGGACCCTTCCGAATGAAAGCCACATTCTCAACGATCTGCTCAACTTTGCTTGCGCCAAGTAGCACACAATCATCATCTGTCAACTTTGAATGATGAAAGATCCAGCGAATGGCCACTTCAAGCGGCGTTAAACCCACAGCTTTGGTCTCCGTGTCAAACTTCTTAACTGCGCCCAATACGTCCTCAGTGCCGTACATCTGCTGTATGTGCTTCCCCAGAGGATTGTCGTCTCCCATCCTCGTCCCAGCATGCTGTCCGTTCACGAATTTGCCTGTTAGGAAACCAGCAGCCACCGCCCTATTGGATCCAATGTTCTGTCAACGAAAAGCTGCACCTATTACATACGTAGGTAGCAGAAAAGGAGTATACTAACCAGAATGCGACGAATTTCACATTATGAGCCCGTAGAATTGGCAACAGCTTTGTCTCCATACCGCGAGATATCACATTGTAAGTTCCCTGGTAATAACTCGGTTTAGACCACCCATTCTGTTCGCAAAGTCGGAGCATATTCTCAAGCATCTCCGGCTGCACGTTCGATACCCCCCACTATAGTAAGAAATATCATTTAGCTGGAATGGTATTGAAAGACGTAGTATCGTGTGTTTAATATTAGACACTCACAGCCTGGCAACGACCTTTCGCCATCTGCTCCATGAATCCTTGAATCTGTTCCTCAAGCGGTGTGGCGGGGTCGCCACGATGCACATAGAGTACATTGACCTGTCGATAGTGTGAATGGCTTGCTTGCATAGCATATCGACATAAATATCAGATATCATAACGCACTTACACCCTCAGGCCTCTGGAGACGCTGCAAACTTGCGTCAGCGGATTTAGAGATGGCCTCAATCGTCAAGTCACCGCTTCCGTCCGTCGCCGTATCCGTGTACACCTTGGTATCGATTACGAAATCATGAGTCAGCTCTCTCGCCTCGCCGAGAAGCTGTTCTGATCGACCGGGATTGCGGGGAGGATAGCGAGCTCCCGTATCGAGACGGGAGATACCAAGATCCTGAAGTGATCGCAGAAGGTGTTGGACGGAATCTACATCTTGGAATGTACTCCCGTCCAGCCCAAGGCTGCTGGTCCCGAAAATGATTTGAGGTGCCATTTAGAGAGCTCGTGATTACTTAGTACTCAGTAGAAGTAGTGTGTAGCGTTAATATACACAAAGACAGCATAATCAAGGGGTTTAAATAGCCATTTATTTAAAGTCACAAAAGAGTTGCCCATGCTTCTTCTTTCACGCATATTTGTAAGCCGTTCGTTGCGCCGTGTCGTTTAATATCCCACTAGCGCGCGAAGTAACTCCCTTCCTGATGGCGGGTGAAGACGGAGGGTGGGACGGAGGATGCAACGGAGGGTCACTATGTGGATCTTCAAATTGCAGAGCCCGGCCTCCAACTCCGGCCTCCGCTCCACGACAACCTCAAACCCCGATGATGAAGGCAGTCTAACCTATCTACTTCGTACGCCAACCGACCAATTTCAGTAATTCTCTATGCCTTTCAAATCGTAGATGTACCCTTTTTCCGCAATAAGTGGAGTGTTTAAGCAGCCAATTTTTGGTCCACCTGAACCTGCACGTCGTTTCGTCATTACCTCTAAGCTTCTCGCAGCTTGACGCCATCTACGCAGTCTTGCCATCTCAACATTTTCATATAAAAACATTCAACTGTTGCAATGACCACCATGCCACTGCCAATACCAATCCAAACTCCATTCAGTTGCAAACCAGAAGGGCCCAGCTCCAACCAGATGGCAAGTGGAACAGCGGCCAAATAGTTCACAGCTGTTACTACCCATGCAGCAACAGATTGTCTTCCAAGACCACGAAGCATTCCGTTTGTGAAGCAAATAAAAGCATCGATTACTTGGAACGCGCTGACGGCTAACATGGTGTTGGCAGCCATGGCGCAGACGATGGGATCATCCGAGAAGAATTGCGGCAAGTGGTGTCGCAGGGAAAATATAACGAGCCCATCAAAGCAGCCGATCGCTGTGAAAACGCATCCGTACAGAACGGCCGCTCGGCGAGCTGAAGTTAATAATCCAGCTCCAATGAGATGACCGATACGGGTGCTGATCCCAACGCTCACTGAAAATGGAATGTGCCACGACACGACAGATATCGTCGTGAGTACCGTCTGGGCTGCGAGACTATGGGAAATCAAAAGTTAGAAACCGCGATCAACCCCAAAGACCCAGCCCCTTTCGAGGGGAGCCATGTAACACATAGGCTATGCTAAATGGGAACGGGACACATACTGGTTCGTGCTCAAGTACGACGTACTAAAAGCTACAATCTCAAAGGCACCCCATTCCGCCAAATTCACAAGAGATCCTGCAGCAGAAAGCTTGATCACGGGTCCCCATTTGGAAAATGATAAAGCGGTGCGAGAGAATCCTCCCCAGCATTGATGTGACCACCGCCCGGCGGGACTCACAATATAGAGCACGAGTAGGGTTGGGCGAAGATTATTAGTGAGTGCGGTGCCAAGCGCTGCGCCTGCAAGGCCCATTCCCAGCTTGAAAGCAAACAACCAGCTAAGCAGAGCATTTACTGGGGTACACACGATGAGAATACACACTGAGACGCTTAGGTTAGCACTTGTCTTATTGAGAAAAATTCATGTCTATTCGGGGTCGAGATTACTTACTAGCGGCTTTAAAGTTTCCTTGCGCTTGAAGAAAGCGTTTCAGAGCCTCGAATGACGCATATCCCGGCATACCGATTATACTAACCCGTAAGAAAGTTCCAGCCATAACAGCTAGGTGATGTTGCTTTACGAATAATGACAATATCCACGGCGAAGCAGCCCAGATGGCTCCGATTGGCACGGCAGCAAATGCCATAATAATCAACATACGCTGCACATGCAAGCCAACACCAGTGAGACTACCAGAGCCGTACGCTTGAGCACACAAGGTATCTAGGGCAGTAGCCATGCCCTCAAACGCGGCAAAGCCAACAATGTTCATCGTAGTCATGCCAATACTAGCGGCTGCTAGGTCATCAGCACTCAGACTATTATAACAATAAGTCAATAATGTCCATTTATGATAAGAATTACCCGGGGTTTCGGGAGTAGCGAGTACAGAATATGCCCACTGAGGCAACTCGTGCCCCAAAAAGCCACTAAGTGACTTCAACTGACTTACTGTCCGGAAATGAAGGTGACGATGATACACCATGAGTATTGAAGAAGATATGTGGCAATTAGTGGTACACAGTACCGCAGAAGCAGCCATAGTTCTGACCACCGGTCATCCGTAGTCGATGAGACTATGGCTTGGGACGACGGATCAGCCAAAAGCGGTGTGGACTCAGAGGGTGGGAGATGTTCGACAACTCCATCACGCACCTCGTCCGATGCTGTAGAGTGGTGCACCATGTTTTCAATGGATTTTAGTATATGCCCCAACTCACACAGAAGGTTTTTATTATTGATGATGGGTGGTAAGACCGTCAGATGCTAGGATGCCGGGAAAAACTAGCGGCGTTTTCAAAGGTAAATCGACGACCCACAAAAGATATCGATATTGCTAGCCAAAACTAGCCTATAACTTACCGGGACTGGTGAGGATTTTCGACGTTCCAAGATCCTTCTGCAAATGCAAAGTCCGCACCACTTACACTACTAGGGTTATCAACACTGGGCAAGAACATCTACACTATGCAGCAGATACGATGGAAGCAAATTAGCGAGACAGTCGTTGATGGGAAAAGGCATGAATCAGAATGAGCCTTAGGGAAGCGTCGTGATTTACGTTTCGCGGGAGTTCGTCGGAAGACACATCAACATCACGGACCACTAACTGTACAGCGAGTCCCATACCCCACTCTCCAGATACTTATAAATCATGCAGGTTCCCGTACTATGTAGCGCCACGTACATCCGTATATCCTATCATTTCGAAAGGAAAGCACTGTCTAGCTCGATAATAGCCGTAGGCTACCTTCGTAGCGAGGATTCGTACAGGAATGCCCTTATTAGGCAGGAGTAATACAACGTATATTTCCATCTTTCTTCTCTTCATCGGAAGATGGCCGTTCATACCCTTACGGATGGGTTCTGTCAGGACCCTACACTTGCGGTAGGCAATAGGCACTCATTGTTGCAAACGCTTCCGTGGACACTATCTGATTATATATAGGTGGTCTCTCTGTGTAAGACTGTGCCTTATAACAGGTTCGGGTGAGCAGCGCATAGCTAGACTTCACTCCTGGCAGTACCCTCAACTCTCAGTGCTTCGCAAGTAGTCCCATGATCGTGGCTTAACCATAAGCGATCCGAACGTATGTATCGGCTCAAGCTCTAATTGCGAGCTAGTTCATTGTTATTTGGTGATGATCGAACCGGTCTCGGGCATTTACCATGTTGAATTTATGGCCGAGCACATTCTGGTGAAGCTAAACGCCCCATGTAGATAAGCTTTGAAGTTGACGATAAGCTAGGAAGCTCAAACGATAAGTCATAAAGAGTACAGTAGATGACTTAGCCATGTCTTAGAAATTGATAAGTGAAGGGTTTTACGCTAATACCAAGAACGCGAGACTTCCGATTTCAGAAACAAAGGTCAGATATATCGTGTTACCAGTCTTTGATAGGCCGCCTCAACACTACGCGTACCGAATATTCTCATATAAAATTAAGCGTATTACTTATGAAGTCTGGATCAGGCTGGCATTGGCAATCAGTTGATCATTATCCTACCTAGCATAACACAGACATCTAATTCGTGACGTTCCCTTGCCTTGTCTAGCTCCCATTTCTGAACTAGGACACATCAGGCTCATGACCCGCAGATCCGTAAAGGGTAGGCTGAGATTCACTTCGAAATAACACCTATATTATGAGAAGTACTTATAGACGACGAACAAAACCTAATAAGACCATCCTGTTATGTTTTCAAAATGCTGACACCCAATATTAGAGGAGCCTCTAATTATTCTTTTCTCCTATTTTGCCTGGGGAGCCCATGACAGCCCAAAAGTTCGCTCCATCCATCTGCTCAAGGAGCACGTCTAGGACTCCGAGACTGACTTTATAGGATGTGTATAGCCATACGAATGTGAGATTTAGTACGAAGCTTCTGTTTCCCACCTGTTCATATTGCCTTGTTACCCGGAACGAAGATACAAGCAAAGATCTACAACTAGAAGCGAAGCTTCTTAAACATGTGATCCAGTAGATCTCCCACCTTAGATAAAAGGAGATAAGGTTCTCATGACCCTCCTATGCTGTACAATGTTGTCGCATGTTATTTCACATTTTCTAGTTATGCAATACGAAGACCTTCGACTTAACTTTGAATTTCGACTTTACAGGCTAATGAAAGGGATGGCGACAAGGATAAGTTGAAAAACGATATTAGTCTAGACCAACATTCTTGTGATCAATCGAATCAGAGATGCGTCGTAAACTAGCTGCAGAATTACTTGTATCATCATTAATATGCTAGACGCTCTGTAGGATCTGATTGTCCGCAAACGAGGTCAGAAAATCATGGGGCATCTATATCCAGAGCAAACCCAGAGTTTAGTATTCAGTATGCTCTTCTGTGTCAATCGTGAAGTGACGCAGAGAGATGCGTACGTGGAAACTTGGCTACTATGTGCGGGATACTCGCAGCGGGGTCACCAAAAAACCTTGTAATTGCAGGGAATGTGTGAGAAATGGGATGAAATAGAATACGTAGGACAAACCGGCTTCGGGCGGTCTAATGCCCACTTCCTAGCTCTCACTAGATGGCTGCCAACAATATCAACAACACCAACTAAACTCAGCTCCTGCATGTGAGACGCTGCCTTGGTGAGCTGATTGTACTAGTGCCAAGTCTCAACTGTTACACTACTGTAAGAATGGCGAGCGGGGGTCGCGGACATGCGCCTCTTCTTCACTCATTATCCTAGTATAACCTAATACCGATATATCTGTTCGTGAGCTATGCATGGTTCCAGTACGAACTTACTACAGTAGCTACGAATACTTATAATACGAATACCTGCAAGCCACATCCAGAATGAAGCTTGCCGTCTTCTCCGCCAAGCCCTATGATAAGTTCTTCCTGAACCAACCGCGGGCGGCCGCCTCGCTCGAACCCGATACCAGCATCGAAATCGCATATCACAACTTCGCGTTGAATGACGAGACTGTGTCCCTCGCTGCGGGCGCCAGTGCCATATGCGTCTTCGTTAACGATACGCTGTCCGAAGGTGTGCTCACATCTCTGCACTCGCTAGGAGTGCGCGCCATCCTGCTGCGCTGTGCTGGCTACAACAACGTGGACCTCGAGGCCGCCTCGCGCCTTGGACTGTTCGTCGCCAATGTGCCCTCTTACAATCCCGAGGCCGTGGCCGAGTTCGCTGTTGCTTTAGTGCAGACTTTGAATCGTAATACACACCGCGCCTACAACCGTGTACGCGAGGCCAACTTCTCCCTCGACGGCCTCCTCGGCCGCACGCTACATGGCAGGACCGTGGGCATCATCGGCACGGGTAAAATCGGCGTGGCGTTCGCGCGCATTATGCGAGGGTTCGGCTGCGAGTTGCTGGCGTATGACCCCTTCCATAGCGACGAGTTCAAAAAATACGGCGAGTATACCACGCTAGAGGATCTTCTCTCCCGCGCCGACATTGTTAGCCTACACTGTCCTCTTATTGAAAGCACACGCCATATCATAAACGACACGACACTGGGCCAGATGAAGAAGGACGCGATGCTGGTGAACACGTCCCGCGGAGGCTTAGTCGACACCAAAGCTGTCATCGATGCGCTGAAAAGGAAACATCTCGGTGGACTTGCGCTCGACGTATACGAGCATGAGCGCGCATTATTCTATACTGACCACTCCGGCACCATAATTGACGATGACGTCCTTATGAGGCTCGTCACGTTCCATAACGTTATCGTCTCAGGACATCAAGCCTTTTTCACGGAAGAGGCACTGCTTGAGATCGCTGACGTTACTCTCCAAAACCTAGCAGATTTCGTGCATGGGCGGGAATGCGGGAATGCATTGGTCCAGCCTAGCCAGGAGCATGGTGCAGCGCCTATAAAACGTGCCAGGAGTGACACCATTCCAATTCGGATTTAGGTGTCCTGGGCCATCATTCAGTATAGACAAGCAGAACGGCAAATTCGGTAAGGAAGAATAGATAGTCAAGCGTCAGCTAAGACAGAGCCGACTAGGCTGGAAAAGTACGAATTTCCTAACAGCAGTTGAACTTGCAGCTTAGCAAATGACAGATATGCCTTATAAATGGATGATGATCACCCCCCTTCAATATGAATTACATGGACTGTAGCTATAAGTTGATAACGTGTTTGTGGCTTCATTGGCTTACCCGTATTAGAACAGTCCAGGTTCCATTTCGTATTGGTGTTATCACAGCAATGATTCCTGCCATCGGGTAGGTTCTCTACCTGCTAGATGCTTCTTTATGTAACCACGTATCTCTCCTTCTCTACTAAGACGCCATCCTTATCAACGCGAATTTGCTCAGACCAGAACTTGACTTCAACGCCGAATTCAGTCACATCCGGTCCAAGAAGTGCGCTCGTGCTATTGCTCCATTGTTCCAGGACGACGTTCTCATCGGCGCCGTACCATAGAATAGTGTACGCTTCCTGGTGTGGGATGGGGATCTCCCTAAATTCAGCTAATGGAAGGAGATCAAGGCTGACTTTCGTTGAGCCGTCCGGCTGGGCCGTCTGTGTGACGTTGTCGATCAAGGAGAGTGGTTCTATAAGAATTGAGAAGTGAGCAACCATCGCTTGTAACGCTGTTTGGCTATAATGGGGAATAAGGGGTTGGGAGTATGGACACGCAAGGGCATAAACAGCGCTGGAATACGTACTGAGGAGCGCTAGCCAGAGGCCTTCCAAGCAGGCGTAGCAATAATTTGGCGAATAGATGCTACGCATCGTGCAGTAGTCATTCGTAGGGCGATAACTAGTCTTGTTCGTATCCGAGAATCTAAAGGGAATATAGTGAGTAATTACGGTCGCCTCGAGAATTATCGCGAGATGGTAATACTTACGTGGGATATAACCCATGATATTTCAGCTCAAAATTAAACCTGGACAACGCGATACGTTTTAGATATTGTCAATATGACTTTATCGCAGCAAGGAAACTTACTCTTCCTCGGCGACGCCGTATTCCAGTACTTCAAGGTTGCAAAGCTGAGCAGTTCCTTCTATCTCCTCATTCAACAGCGTGAACGATAGCTCATGTTCCCCGGGACTCAGCGCCGAGTCTATCTTCATGTTGTAGATGTATCGGTCTACCCCAACTTCGGGGTTAATTTCCCATCCTACGTCCTTCCCGTCTACCTCAACGCGCAAATCGCTGCTTTCTGTCATGCCGCTATTTGAATTCAGGGTTAGTCGTTCGCGTTCAAGATACACAATAAGAGTTACAGATCTGCCGTGATAAAGGAGGAAATAGTTTATACTCCCAAGGCAGATCAAAAGGGGTTAGAAGCACTAACGAAACACTGAATTGAAGCAGGTAGGTATCGTAGGTCCCTGCAGAGGTAAAAGTATCGCTCCACTTCTGTGTAGTATTTAGCAGCGTCCACGGATACGCCTGTATCGGCATATTGGTGCGTTGGATCTTAGGTTCGCTTGAAGGTTCAGTGTACCACTGTTCCCACGGCACAGAGTCTGGAGACTGAGCAGCGTTGACACCAAAGTAGGCATACCCTCCCTCATACTCCTCGCCGACGTCGATTATGGAATGACCAAGCTCGTGACGGAGGACTGCGGGACCGTTAACGGGTGAAGCGGTTACGACACTGAGGTAGAGGTTCAGTAGCTGGAACGTTGAGACAAGAAAGACTCGAAGCAATGTACGACGTACGTGAAGTCGCCACCTAGTCCTCCATATAATGGGTCATTTCCAAGAAGAATTGGGTAATCGCAAGCATCTGTAGAATCGCATGCTGCGCGGGCTACTTCTGGTTTATCGTAATAAACACCACGGAGCTCAGTGCCATCACGGTAGAGCCCGTATACGGTGCTGTTCCCAAACGTACCATTAGCGAGTAAGAGAAACCCGTTCTGAGCAGAGATGTACTCACTCAAGCGGTCTCCCGCCAACGCCAACACCACTCTTTCATTATAATACGTTAGATGACATGCTACTCTGCCTGTACCATAAGTCGCAAGGGTCACGTACCTCGGCGCTGGGCGAAAATCCAGCCCAGAAGTTCATTAAAGGGACTACGTCTGCGAAGGTCTGTCCGTCCGTGACGTTCATGGCAAGGGCCATCGCATCCGCGAAGAATTTGTCCTTCTCATCCTCAGTATCTACAGCATCATGTCAGTAAGAAGACTACATGCAAGCCTAGTATTAGATAGTATACACTCACATCCATCACCGAAGAATATAAGGTCAATACGATTACTTGAAGGCCCAGTTACGATGAGGGGTTGAATATCAAGAGGGGGTGGCGCGACATCCTGTCTCGTCTGGATTGTGCCGGCCTTGCGTTTTGCGAAGCTACCTTCCCATTGATGCTCACACAGTTGTGCCAGAGCAATGCCGGCGGCAGTAGTGAGTACGATTAAGCTCTTCATGGCGGAATTGGTGATGTTAATAGGAAATCAAGAAGCGACGCACGAACTGCTATTATATATGACCTCACTCATAATAGATCGCCCAACGCAGTGATACACCCAAGAGTATCCTTCTTGGCATACTCCAAGAGTTATCGTCATGTAGCTTACCTTCCGGAAGAGGCATACCGTTGATCTTGGTGCGCCTAGTCAATTGGTGGATTTTCAGTACAAATCTCCAATTCATATCTTTATCTGTGTGAGTAGCTACACATCGACCATATCGAGATGCATCAATCGCTTACGGCAAAAATACTCGCGTACTCGCTTCTCTGACCTATCTATGAAGGAGAAAAATCAAAGAATAAAAACTGTATTCACCCATGAGTAGTTGCCTAAACCATCTATATGACCATGGCCCAATTACGTCCAGGTCGACATAGCACATTTTAGACTTAATGTAGCGATCATTGAAGTCATAAATTGGTTCTATATATTTGGATTGAACATCCTATGCGGAAATACAGTTGACACAACAAGGGTTTCCAAATTGTGTCAAACTAGATCCGGGCATGAAATAGAATGTTGAAGTTTATAGACATTATAAATAGTTCGTAACGCGTAACAGGTAGCGTACAGGTTTATCGCGTCTTATATCATCTCTCACGCACCATCTTTAAAGCCCACAAGCACTCGTAGCAACCTGAACGGCGGTGGCCTCAACCCTGCCCAGCGCAACAGCCTGTCCATTGGTAAGAGTGTTCATCGCCGCAAGGGCGATATTGAATCCTGCGCCGGCGTGGTCCACAGCCAGGACGTTGACGCTCCGTCCGTTGTAGGTGAGCTGCCAGCACGTTCCGCAGGCCGCGGAATTCCAACCAGCGACGGCGGCCGCAGCGCCGATGTTGGGGAAGCGGGGGATCTGTCCCTGAGTTTGCCATCCGTACCGTGTGATCAGCCCATTCGCGCCGTCCGAGCACGATACGGCCGTCAGGCTTCTTCCAGCGTCGTCATAGCCTTGGTCGTAAGCCACTAAGGTTTAAATGTGTTAGCTTGGTAATTTCAGGGGATGGCGAGTGGGTGTGACGTGTATATCCGTATGAGGATGATGAGTTGAGAGGGCAAGCGACTGAGAAAAGCATTGAGAGTCAGTAACGGAAGAAGACAATGTAAGCCTACCTGTCACAGCTGAGGTAGCAACAGCCAGGGTGAGAAAGCTGAAGATATTGGAGAGCTGCATCTTGTGTTGTTTTACTCGTTGGGTTTTATGATGTAGGTTGAAGAGTGCTCGTCGAATCAAAATTACAAGAGGCGGCTGGAAATGGTGGCTGGCTTCTTTCTTGTTGTTGTTCTGGATGTCTAATGTCTGAGGCAAGAAAGGAGATGAGATTCGCATCCAACACCGTCCTTATATATTGCTTTCTTATTCTCCCCTTGCATTGTTTACATCTTACGGTATGAAGTAGTATCGCGCCACAACTCTTCGTATTAGAACGACGAAACGGAAAGATCGGGCACTCGCAGATCAGGTTAGGTAAACTAATGTAACGCCGCAGGGTATCCCTGCTGAGAATCTCGTGAAATCATCACTGGCTTCCGGCTACTGCTGCAGCAACCCGCGTGGTATATGTCCCATCGTCGTCCCGTACAGCTTATGTAGCTTGATACGAATAACAAACGGGCTAAGGCATGTGTCTAGGTTAGGGTACATGCAGGGCATTTCTCGCAACTATTTTTATTTTCTTCTTGACTGATTCTCTTGTCGAGTAGAACCCATTACGTTATGTTTATGCCAAGTAGCCAAAGATCTTGCAACCACAACGCAATCAGTCGTAAGATGTCTCAAGCCTTCACGCCCTCGTCCAACATGCCCTTAGCTCTCACGATATACAGTACACACAGCGTAGGCCGCTATAAATCTCGTATTAGGCCAGCTGACCTGTGGGGCTAAGACTTATGCGCACTGCCGATCCGCGTTGGAGATTCTTCGTATTTGCCCCACGACCCTTACAGGAGCCCAACCGCTTGGCTTCTAGTTTACTACCTATTAGGGACATAGAAGTTCCACCACTACAGCCAGTTAAGAATTGCAGGTGAAAGGGAAGCATACCTGAGCTGTTACATGTTAATGATTCAACATAATATAGTAGGATAGTCCCTGTCAGTGTCTTCCCCATGGCGGGATGTTGCTGGTTCTATCTATACCGCACATTCATCATTGCTCGGGAATTCCATTAGATTAGAAAGCATGCACAAGATAGATGGGTTAATGAATTATTACTATATGTGTTTATGTACTTGTCACCTCCCATTAACTTCTCATCTTGCTGTTGTATGTACGATAGGTCTCGCCTTTCGTAATAAAAGCATATCCGCCTCCGGCCCAAGGCTATGCAAAGTACAAAGGAAAAAAGTATAAACTGCTCAATCTCCTAGACTGGTCTAGAGATTTCGCCTCTGTAATTTGTGAAGAGATCGAATATGTAGGTATCATTAGTTTTCTGTGAGACAAGCACCAAAACATTTGGGTATGGGTATCAATCTAGCGCGATGTAAAGAAATAGCAGACAATATCAAAGCAGATTCAGTGGCCTCAGCTTCCCAGGATCCGCAACTCCCGTGGTTAGTCATCGAAGAAGGACGCATCATCGAATTCTTCCATACGAGCATCATCGTCGTATGAATTGGATTGCATCATGGGTGGCGTACGTGGATCTTTGCGTTCTCGTGGAGGAGGGGTGCTCGCAATGGGTATCCTCTCAGCCTGCCGAGCCATTACTGAAGGCCCCCGAGCTCTGTTAGCAAACTGCTCAGCAGTGTAGCGGCGACCGGTGTTTCCAAACGCTGTGGGCTGTGATTGGCTTGGCTCTGCCAGAGGGGTGCTGCGAATTCCCGAAGCGGGTGGGGTCATTAGACCGGAGAGAAGACCGTTCTGAGAGCTCACTAAGTTGGATTTCGAAGGAGTTGCGGCCCGACCCGCAGCGGGTGATGACATAGCACCGGACAAATTCGAGGAAGACTGATTCGATCTGCGCCAACTGCCCCAAGCAGCAGCGATAGGGCCTACTGCTTGAGCGACTCTCGGAGTTGCTGCTTTCGCTATTGTCGCAGCGATGTTAGGCAAATTCAGAGCTGAACCCCCGTTCATAGCACGCTCGCGTTCTTGCTCCTCCATTTGGAGATTTGCTTTAAGACGAATGGCCGCATCTTTAACTGCTTCTTGGTCGTATCTGTCTGTAGAAAGCGCTGCAATTATATCCTGCAGATCGCCATGTCTCACGGCCAGTAGCTCACGCAGCCATGTAATTTCATCATCCCGTTTTGAGATCTTGGTGGCGGCTTCAGGATCCAGGTCAGCCACTTGTTGTTCGAGCTCTTCGATTTGCTGCTCGCGAGCTTGTAATTGCTCCTGTAGAACCATGATGGACTCGCGAAGTGCCTGGGGTGAGATCTTTTCTGGAAGTTGCATGGCTTGTGCCAGCTGCTTGGTCTGGCCAGCAGGACCAGGGTGGGCTGCAGGTTCCGGCATGGCAACAGCCTTGGAGGCCTGCGCCGCGGCTTGAGCTGCAGCTCTGGCTGCCTCCTGGGCTATTTGTACTTTTTCTTCCAGATGTGCAACACGGTCCTGTAAGTGCTCCGTCTTGGATGCAGATAGGCTAAGTCGTTCTAGGAGATTTTGCTCTGTACGTTGGGCATCTTCAGCTGCGTTGCTAATTTGGCGCTCATACCGGGCCTGAAGATCCTCAAACTCGTTTTGGTGCTTGCGAGTCAACTCTTCAAGCTCTGTGGCTTTGGCACTCTTGAGAGCCTGAAGCTCGGTCTCTTTGGTATACTGTGCTTCTTCGAGCATCATTTCGTGATGCTCGTTTGCAGTGTCAGCATCCATTTTAACCTGATCCAGTTCAGCCCGAAGTTTAGCAAGTTCCTCTTCGTAATCCGTCTTGACAATGTTAACCTGGTCACGAGCAGCTTCTAGTTCAACTGCAATAGATTCGCGGACTTGCTCAGCCTCGATGGATGCCAAATTCCTGGCATCAAGAACTTCTTGCTGAGCACGGCGAACCTCCACCGCCGCTGTATCCTTAGCCTCTTGGATTTGTAGTTGGGCGCGTTGAATCTCAGCTTCTACAGAATCCTTAGTCTCTTGAATTTCGAGTTGAGCTCGTTGAACTTCAGCGGCTGCATAGTTCTTGGCCTCTTCGATCTCAAGTTGAGCGCTCTGCTTCTCGGTTGTTGCCCTGTCGCGAGCTTCTTGTGCTTCTCTTTGGGCACGAAGCACTTGTTGGTGGAGGTCATGGTTGTCATTACGGAGGTCAGTAAGCAATCCCTCGAGGCGCTTGCACTCGCTAACTGCCCTCATACCTGCGCGCTCTCCACTTTCAAGCCTCTCGACTTCTACTTCAAGTCTCTCACGAGTTCGCGCCTCGGCCTGTAGTCGAGCATCGAGAACTTCTTGGCGAGCTATGAGAGCTTGTTCTTTCTTAGACCGTCGTGAGTTTTCTTCAGTGATCTCCTGAGCTGCATGTGCCATGTCATCTTGCAGGGAAACAAATTTGGCTCTCCAGTTATTCCTGATCCGTTCGTTCTCCTCGAGCTGAACGCTAAGCGTGTCAATGAGCTTATGAAGATGTTTATTCTCGTTGACAGACTCAACAAAATCATCAGCTTGCCGGGCCGCTGAGTCTCTGGCTTGCTCAGCTTCAGAGCGCCAATGACGCGCCTCTTGCCGCGAGTCGCGAAGCTCTGCGTCTGCAACATTAAGACGATTCTTAAGCTCGGCCTGGGTTTGTTCAGCGTTTGCCTGGGCAGCATCGAGGAGGGCAAGACGCATCGATGTCTTCCCAGAGGCTTGCTCAATGCTCCTAATCTTTTGGTCACGGTCCTCAAGAACAGCTCTGAGACGATCTTCCTCTTCGGAAGAGATTCGGAGCAACCGCTGAATTTCGGAAAGTCTGTCCTCGGCTTCTCGACGAGCGGAAAGCTCCAGTTCTGTTTTGCTTTCTTGTGCCTTTAGCCGCTCTTCCAAATCATGTATTCTCTGATCAAAAATGCTACGATTCATGATCTCAACCTCGACCTTCGTCTCGGCTTGTTCCAGTTGTCGGCGAAGTTCAGCTGTGCGGTCTTCCGCAGACCGTCTAGTGGCCGTCTCAGTTTCAACTCTAGCTTCGCCAATGCGAAGCTTTTCTTCAAGTTCTTGGGCCCGTGACCGTTCCACATTGTACCTTAACTCTTCATCATGTAACCGTTCCTCTAGGTCATTTACCTTCAACTGCATCTCGATCAGTTTTTTGTTCGCTTCCTCGTCATCTTCGACGACTAGTGGCGGCGTTGGAGGAATGTGGTTCTTGACGGCTTCTTCTACAATGTTCTTGAGGTCTTCACCACGGAAGTTAGGCAAGCTCTCAGTGATATGAAGCTTCATGTCCTCAAGGGCCTTTATAACTGTTGACTCCTTAGTTTGCTCCTCCTCAACCGGCGCAAACTGGGCGGACTCTAAAGCACGAGCAGCCTGATGCTGGTTCATAGCATCCACGACAGCGATACGAATTTGCTCTAGCCTTCTGTCCCTCTTTGGGCTCATTGATCGACGCATGGGAAGTTCCTCATCTTCGTCATCAGCATCGCTTTCTTGACCGTCTGCAGAGAAGCTACGCCTATCACGCCGGCTAGAGGGTGCTCTCTGAGATAGTTCACCTAAGACTTGCTGTATAACACTCAAAGTGTTTTCAAGGGGATCAAGACGAGACGCTAACAGTTTGCCCACCATATCATTGACATGCCCGTCAAAGTAATGAACACGTTGCTCGAGTTTACCCTGTTCACTTGCACTGAAGGCATCATCCCATTCGCTTTCCGGTAGGTCTTCTCCAGTATTGAGGCGTTGGACTGGCGCATCAAAAGACTGAGAGAGCGCACTGTGTGATGGGTCAACGAAAGGATCCTCAAGCTCGGTTGATGGTTTAGGTTGCATATTCTCCTGAGACAAAGGTTTGTATTGCCGGCGATTTGGGCTGGGAGCGTCGCTCCGGTCAGTAACGGTAACTGGTATTGTTCGAACGGGACTAGGCTGGCGCCATTTGGGCGACTCCATGGTTCTCTTAACGCCCATGGTAGGATCATTTTCGTTGATCTGTTGCATCACGGCATCAATCTCTTCAAACGTAAGCTCATAGGTTCCATCGTGCGGTGGATGAGCGCCAGCATCTGAAGGCGGGCTAACTGGAAGTGGCTCGTAGCCATGGACCTCTGATGCCCCTTCTGGATGAATGATCGGTGACGCAAGTTGACCTTCAGAAACTGGAGACGGGGAAAGACCACTTGCAGGAGCTGCTTCATTGATAGATCGAGGGGATGCTGAAGGACTGGAAGCGTATCGTGATGCCTTAAGACCCTTTGAAGGTGGAGGCGGCGAGGCAAATCGGGAAGAAAGCAATCCTCTTGTCGATACAGAGGCTGGTTCTGGAGATAGTTCACGATCCTGCTGTGCCTCTTGCCTTTTGGCAACACCGGTAGCCGGGGGGAAATCCGGTCCAGGTGTTGGCGAACCGGCACGATCTTCTTCCGACTCGTACGAAGGCTTAGCTAGCTGTTCTGGTTGCGTTGTAAAATCTGGTTCGAACGGTGTGTTGACCACCTCCGGAGTTCCAAACATGAAACTTCCAGGAACGAAAGCCTGAGCGGTAGCGGAGAAGTGTGGCTTCCGTGGCTCCTCAAATACCGGTTGTTGATCACCGAATGGCCTAGCATTGTTGAAGTCGTATATCTCCGTCTCATTGGTGAACTCAATCGGTTGCCAATGAGCTTTATCCGGGTCAGGAGATGTTGCCGATGGGCTAGTTGTAGCCTTTGTATCATTTGACTCGGATGGAAGCTTGCCGTCCGTAGATTCGGAAACAACAGTGGACGCCAATGTGACGTCGGCAACATTCGCAGTCTCGTCTTCGTCTTCTTTCGCGCCGACAGTGATATACTCAGTTCTATCATAGGGATCATAGTCATCTGAGACAGAAACCTCTGATCCCGTCTTCAACAATACCTCAGGCTCTGGCGTAGGCTCCGCAAATCGTGGAATATCATCCCCATCCTCGTTATCCCCGTTTCTGAATTGAAGCTTCTTCGCACGACTGGCTCCGCCGTCGGTCCGCTCCTCGCCACCTGGTACCACATCAGAAGCAGAAGCGCTAAAAGTTCGATCCGGTGTGTGTTGACTTGGAGGCCGCACAATGGGAATAGCTTTCGACTTCTTGCCTGATGTACCATACTCAGAACTGCTGAGGTCAATGTTGCCAAATATCGACCTCGGCCGAGTTTCGGTGTTTTCATTGCCAGAGGCACCAGCACTAGTGAGCGATGAAGCGAATGAGCGCATAGGCTGAAATGCCTTGGCATCTGGGTTAAACTTCGGACCAGAGGTAGAAAAGCTGAAATCGCTCTTGTGAGGCGAAAAGACTGGGGCGGTGGGATTGATCTTGCCCATCGTAGATGATGCGTTGGATGGGACACTGAAGTGGCTCGAGGTTGCTGATTGAGGAATGGCAGGCACGAAAGCTGAAGCTTGGGACGATGCTGGAGTGAAAGATGGGGCCTGCGGATTCCTACCGCCAAACACGAACTGGCTGGGCGTGAAGTTGCTTTTAGGATTGAATTTGAATTCAGCTGCGGCAGCATTCAGTTTGGTAAGAGAGGGCTTGCTATTATGGCTACCTTGACGCGAATGTAAGTTGCTGGGAAGGAATGACTCGGACTCAGCCCAAGGATTACTGGCTATGGACATCGATCGTTGATGGAGCTGATTCGCATAATCGAACGTCTGCGCCGGTGTACCAAGATTGCTTGGATTCGTTTCAACGTCATATGCATCGTCAGTTTTCATAGCATCGGTGACATTAGTCCGAGGTTTTGGAACGTTGCCTTCATCCGTGCTGTCACGTACTTCGTCATTCTCAAAAAACGGGTTCTGGGATAGCGAGTGACCTCGGCTGTGAGGCTGTGGGTGATGCAACTTAGGTCCTTCGTCAGAATCCGTGCCAATACCACTAAAATGCACCGATGGGCCTCTTGCATGTAATGGTTCAGTTGGTGCAAAATTATCGATAGGTATATCAGTATTCAAAGGTCCAGCCTCGTTGTGTGGACTGTAATCCTCATGCTCCAGCTGTGAGCGGAACTGTTCTTCCAAATGATATTCTGCTTCGTCAATTTCCTTCTGAAGGCTATTGCTAGCATTGTGCTGTATGAATTGCGTTGGTTCGGGAGTTTCAGATGGACTCTTATCGTAGGGATTCGTTTGGGTTTCTTCTTCTTCCTCATCCTCTCGTACCTCCTGCAACCGTGGTGATGCCCTCGCAGAATCTTGTCTATGAAGAAATTGATGAGGTAACATTGGATATTGCAGAGACTGGTGTCTTTGATGTACGCCTATTGGTTGTGACATACCGTCGGGTGAGAAAGGCGAGGCTGGTGACATCATGTTGAATGGTGAACCGCTACGACCTAGCTGTTGCTGCTGTAGTAACATTTGTGGAGACCATCCCAGCGGTGACGGCTGACCAGAAAGATGGAACTGAAGCTCATGCGGCGATATGGAGATCGATGCGCGAGAGTTGAACCTTCCAGGGACCGGATGGTTGAAGGACACAGGCGAGGCAACTGCAGGAATTGCTGGGCTTTGTGAAGCCGACGGGCCCCCTGGGAGGAACAGCGTCGGGAATGGGAAACCGTGCGGGCCATTACTTGCAGCAGACGACGTAGGCAACGGCGGCGAGAATGGGAAAGATGGAAACTGGTTTGAAGCTTGTCGGCTCATGTTAGAAGCAACGGGAGACACTGACGGTTGAGGAGCTGGCTCTTCCTCGGCAAATGTCACACCAAGCGCCCTAAGCTTAGCTTCTGCGAGCTCATTGACATAGTCCCTCCACGCTGCAGCTTCGTTAGTTATGTCTCAATATCAAATATAGGAAGGGAAGCTAACCATTGAGATCAGGTAAAGTGACATGGTATTGCCGAAGCGATCGCTCTTTCACGATATCTTCCATCAGAGGCCATTCATCACGACTACGAGAATCATTCGCTGGCATTCCTCCCTGGTGATGAGAATCCAAGTCAAAGCCTCTGATATTATATCCTAACTGCTCCCAAGAACGAAGCATAGACTTAGTACTTGCGGCATCAAGAGGTATAGGAGCCTTGCCAGGCTGGCCACGCTCGTCATCGCGGGGAATCAAGACCAGAATATTCTTCCCTTTCCATGGTACTTTCTTCTTTAGCCTAGGGGTCTGCGATAGAACCGGTTTGGTAGGCTTCGCGGGAGTTGTAGGAAGCGCAGATTCATTACTTGTGCCGTGAGCCGACCCATTACTGTCCGCCTGTCCGTTTTTAGTTGGCGTTGCCGGTCTAGGCGTGACGTCCGAATTGGACTCGACAGTATGGATACTAGCAGCGTCCTGGGCGAACCCGAGTTCTATAGTCAAGGAATCCATATTGCCGAGCGTATCAGCGGCAAGGTGATTCAAGCCTGCCTGTCGAAGAGTCTCGATACTCGAACGGTTCCGAGGGTATCGAAGCGCTAAGCCCGAAACTTGGGCAAGATGAGCAGCAGGACGAGGCGTACGGGGATCGGCTTCCTCAAACCAACCTGCCTCGTTGCTTGCAATAGAGCCGCTCAGTGAAGAGTGCTCACTATCGTCTGTTCCGTCGCTAAGCCAGTGACGTTGTTCTGAGCTCGGGTCGTCAGTTGTGTGCTGGCGAATCCACTCCTCTGTAATACCACCAAGTGGCCGTCTAGCACGATTCGCAAGTACAGCGGCACTGCCAGAAAGCGAAGGATTGGGTCGCAAAAAGGTCGGCTGGGTGTCAGGAGCCGAAGGAACTGGACGCAAAAAAGGGGTATCAATTTCAAGCTGATGCAGAAGTGACTCGTCAGAAGTCCCGCTACTAAAACTCAGCCGCCGAAGGTGGTGGCTGTCGGCCTCAGGGTATGGCGAGCCCCAGCTCGTGGTCACGTATTGGGTAGCTTCGGTCCCGCGATCCGACTGCGGCGGCGTTCTCAAATAACCTAATGCTCTTTCCGGCAGCTGGGGAGCAAGCAGCGGCGGGAGTATAGGCGAAGACAGTTCTCCGTCGTCAATCGTCGAAGCGCTCGAGAGAGGTGAAGACAGAGGCGACACCCGACGAGGCGGAGAAGCCGGCGACCTTTGGGAAGACGTTTTCGGCTAACCTTGAGGTTGGATAGAAATCCGCGTTAGCTTCAGACCCGCTGACATGTGACGCAGAGGATTTGCATTGGGGAGCGCATACAGGAGAGGATCAAAACAGCAGACGAAGAGCAACTCGCCTGCTACCCTGATCTCCAAAGGCTGGTTATTGTGTCGCGTCGTCTCAGGTGCCAACAATGCCAAAGCGCCGTCGTCGAAGGCAGCAAGAAGAAAGTCCGGGTTACGGTGAGCGAAAAGATAGATAATTAATTACGCGTGGGCGGGTTCCCGAGAGACACGGCGAGTCGCTAGGCCCGCTCAAAGATGGTTGGACAGACAGAAAAGGGAATTAAAAAGGAGAGGACTTGATGCATGCATCGGGTATAAGCTATCGCTTCTCGGTGCGTTGCAGAGGAAACAAGCAAGCACACACAGGCTGATGGGAAACGAGGTGTTGGCAACTGACGACGAAGACGGAGCGCGTCGTTGGAGGGTCGTGAAGGAGAAACGTACCAGACAGAAGTGAGGAAAAGGGTCAATCTGTTGTAGAAAAAAACCACCGTTGCCCACTGTCACCAGGATGTGGCCTGCAGTCACGAAAATCTGTGGAAAGTCAATTAAGCGGAACCCGGATGGAAAATACTTCGAGGTTTAGTTTGAATGGCTGTCAACACTGTGTGTGCTTGACTTCGCTGAAGTAGCGTATATCACTTCATCTTAGCAGCTACGACGCCCCACCCGGTCCAAATTGGTGGGAGTGGGTCACCCGAAAGCCAACTATGCCTTTTATAGGCGTCATACTTGCGTTCTATCTGCCAATTTCCTTTCGGGTGCTATCAGTGCCATCAGCGCTGAGAGCTTTTTGCTGAGCTACCCAGGTACCAAATTGCGGCCCAGCTAGCACAGATTTAGCACGAGATTCGGCAAAGGGAGGGAACAACTCACTCGAGTTGGTGGCGGTGACCACGTGTAGTGCAGTGATTGCAGCATTGATTGGCCATGACAACAACACATACACAACCAAACCAATGCAACAGTCGGAAGATGGACATGGAACGCCCGCATCACCGGAAGCGCAGGAACTGTTTGTGGTTCTGCAGTAGCATCTACAGACAATACCGGGTAGGTATACTTACACCAAATACTTGGACTACCTGCTGCTAGTCCCAGTCCATAATACGATCGGTAAATGACACCAGATAGTTAGTTGGAACTATGGTGGCCTATTCTAGCAAGTTCCCACATGTACGCACGCATGCAATGGTAGCCCCAGTGCTGGTTTTCGAATATCGCAAGTGATATACTGTAATTTTCCCTATATATGGTGGTATAGCCAAGTCGCAAAGCATAAGAAGTAGAGGGCGGAACAGGATTGTTATCCAAATCGATCGTGCGAGCCAAGTACTCAGGAAGTCATCTCTTCGTTACTGGGACGCAGGGACAGACAGCTCAACTACACTCATTATCTATACTTTATCATATAGCATTTCTCCGTTTTCTTAAAGAACCATAGGTAGTCATTTGAGCATTGATTCCCAAAGAAAACTACGGGTGCCATCGCGAGACTAATACTCTATATGACAGCAGCCAAAGACGTCATAAAAAAGGAGTCATGAACGTAGACCGAAAGGATCTAATTCTCGCAGATGAAATCAAAGTCGTCGTTTCCGGCCACCGTGACCATCGACAAGAACGCGGTCTGAGTCGCCGAGGCCTTTAGGAAGCTTTTGCATTGACCTATCTTTCATCAGTCCTCACTTCTCTTAAGTCATGAGCAAGCTAAGGGCTCGGAACAGAAAGATTCGGCCGAAAACAAAAGAAACAAGAGCACAAGATATCGAGCCAAACGGAGACAAAGTAGGACGTCCGAGCAAGATTTGGCGTCAGGCAAAATAGAGTTCAGAAGGATGAAGTATGATATATGCTTACTTGATTGATCGTCACAATCGGACACGCTAATCTGCCCTTTCTGGGCACCATTTGCAAGTTCACTGCAGTCATTTTTTTGGAAGTCGCAAGTTTTATCGATCGCCGTATTGAAATCCGACTGTACCACGTTGGTTCCATCAGTCACTCATGTCTCGAGGCGCAGCATGCCTGCCTGCGTGTCATAAAGGGGTCAGGAAACCTACCACCTGCTGTCCGTTAACGCTGTACGGGTGTTGGGGGTCGTCCGAAAGCGTGATCTAACAACACTTTGTCAGCGCCGAGAACACGACATCATCTGTTTTCTAAGACAGTCAGACTTACAGGCGGCGCCTCAGCACCTCCTAGTGCCTGCGTGAAAATCTACTCGAGGGTTAACGAGCCGGGTATCATATCTAGGGGTAGATGCACATGCATTCAAGTTGCTGAGTCCTATTTGACCTCCCGACTGGTCCTGGCGTGCAAAGAGGCCTATATTAGGGTCGCGTTGCATATGGTAAAAGAGGTCTGGCTCGCCAGCCCATGCGCCCAGGATGAGGACCGCCGTGACAACAGCTGCGAACTTGATTTCTTTGTAGAACATGACTTTCAATGGGGGCCGTGGTGGGAACGGCAAATCCTCTAGGAATCGTTGTGGTACTTCAGGTAGGTGGTAGTCGTCGTCCAAACGTCAGCAGACTCGTTCATCCCATATACAGACTTATCCCTATCGTATGATTTAACCTGCAAAATTGCGGACAGTATTGCTGTCTTAGTTATGCCGTAGCAATAAAATGTGCTCCGGCCGGCGGAGAAGATGAAGATAAACCTCTTTAAAATATTTATAGGGAAAGTGAGGGATACCTAGGGATGTCATAGACCCGCCTCGAAGAAAGAGCACGAAGAGACAATAACCGAGACAATCAGTTATGCTGTCTGCCCCGCGTTCCAGATCTCTTGGATCTGGATCAACGCAACGGCAGGAGTACGCAGGTAGGGAGAAGAGGAGGTGGTGGGCGCTGAAACCATTCCGAAACACGACATCACCCACCATAAACACCGCCATAACCACCACCACCACAGCAGATACTGTTTGTCTATACGCTGCCTATACATACATACATACCTAGGTAGAACCATCAATTCCAAACCATTTCATATAAAAAGATATCTTTACGGCATACGTTTGCTTTCATTAGTAGACACTAGTTATAACGAAAGTAATGAATGATCTTGCTAGATTCTAGAGCAATGCTCATTGGCGTCTCCCTCGATGTTTGTTGGCGTTTGCTGCGTGAATGGATGCTCCCCTTCTACCTACCACAATTAACACCAGCGAACCATTACGCTGTGGCTTGGTTATGACGAAGCTTTATAACATCGACTATGTTCGACTTTCGACGTACATAAAGAAGCGTCATCATTAACGTCAAATAGACAAGAGCAATTACCCTAGACGAGCCTAATCTAAGCAAGCCTTCAAGGTACGAGTTCACGGTCGATGGAAATATATCCTTAAAGATAAGGCGACGGTTTTAGTATGGGCCAGACACGAATCAAAGGGTATAGTATTAGAAGAGCTTTATACAAAGTATTCCCTGGTCCCACTAGGGAGGTTTTAGCTAATGAATTGTTGTTACTTGTGAGCCATTTTGAGCCTCGTGCTGACGTCTTTCGTGTCCATTCAAGCTAATTCAACACTGAAATCAATCCGGTGAGATCAGGTACTGTGGGCATGACAAATTTTCTCATCATCTCCTTCTCATTCTCCACGTGAGACGATACCACTCTCGGGTTGTGAACAATATCTAATGTAGTGATACGAGGGCATTCTATCCATGAGCCAGCGCGTGAATCGCTGCTCAAATAGACTGACTTAATGTCATGTCATGCCATGCAATTCCTTCCAACTCCAACGCCGGGCTGACGAATCGCCGCCATGGATTGCGGAATCAAAAGAGTACGCCGCTTGTATAGACAATGGAAACAGATTCGTTTAAAAATTGGAAGCAGCGTTCGTTTGTGTCGGAGCGTGGTAGTTTTCGAGAGTGCTCTGGAAAGGGCTGCGAGCGCTGGCGGAGGGGCCGCTTGCTTCGCTCTTCTCCGCTGTTCCAGGGCCGCCGAAGCCGGCACCGTAACTGATTAGTTCTTCGTTCTCCTCTTGGTTTCGTCTCTTGTTGCGAAGTCTCCAGTATAGAATACCGCCGGCAGCGAGAATGATAGCGCCGCCAACACCAACAGTTACTCCAATGATGATGTTTCTCGTCATAGGACTAACGCCGCCATTGCTGTTGCCCGACCCACTGCTGCCACCAGAAAAGCCAGGGGTCGATACAACAACGGCCTCAGAGCTGCCAACATGCGTTTGTCCGCCGGCGTCGGTGGTTGTGTAGAAAACGGTCTTAGTAGAAGTAACAGGCGGTGGCGGCGGCGTTGTGTTTGGTTTTGTACTACCCGAAGCCTCCGTATTGGAGCTGTGGTCATTGTTAGAAGTCGAAGATGCGGCAGAAGTGGTAGGTTTGGAAGTCGGCGGCGTGGTGATAGCGTTGGTGCTGGAAGATGTGGGAGGCGAAGACTGAGACGATGTTGAGGATGGCTCTTCGGTCGGGGTCGGGGTGGGAGTCTCTTCTGTACTTGAGGGTGGGTTGCTGGTTGAAGAAGGTTCTTCGGAGGACGTAGACGAAGGCGTAGTCTCACTCGAGCTCACAGTCGGAGTAGGCGAGTCACTCGGAGTTGCAGCGGCCGCAGCAGCAGAGGTACTCCCATCTGCTTGGGTAGAGGAGTCGGCGTCGTCACGGGCGGCGAGTTGATGTGCCCCCACATCGTGATGGAACCATGAAGCCCGTGTTGCGATCAAGATGGAGAGGGCAACCATCAATACCTGGACCAAGCGTGTCGAATACATGGTACTCGCAGCGCCGACAATGCAGTGGCGAAAGCACTCAGTTGACAGATTGCGAAATAATAGGCGTGCTAAGGATCCAAGGAATATGCACGTGCCTTCTCGAGGTGCCTTGGTATTCGTTGTGTTTTGACTCACAAGACAGTGGGTGGAAGATGATTGTCTAGTGAACCAGCGGTGTGAATGAAAGCGAGCGCAGAAGAGGATGGCAATTCCCTATGAGATGGGCCAATTGCTCGAGCGTTAGTTACAGAGTCAAAGAAATAAAAGGCAAGGAACGAGTCGATGGAAACGAGCGGAATAACAGGCTTATGCCGTGGAGACGGGACGGGATGGGATGGGGATGACAAGAAAAGCAGCAGACATTGGAGGGAGACAGCCAGATGGTCGCATGGTCGCCTAGTCGCATTGACTTTGACGAAATAGGGAAGTGGGTCAGGACCAGGCGCGGTCCTTTGACCAGTGGGGCTGCGCCGTCACCTCGTATTATTCATTGTGGAATGCTAACTGCTCAGTATTATGCAAAAGTGCTTACACAGCCATCCGGAGGAGCCCTCTTTTCTTAATACGCTACAAATACATGTACGGTTGGTCTAAGCGCAAGTCATATTATGCGTGAGAATCCATGTTTGCCCTACATATACACATAAAAATAGGGCTGAGAGCCATCTACCCCTTTTTCCTCTCACGAGTTTGTCGTCTGTCAACAGCTGTTTTTCAACGATCGACATTGTTAAGGTCGACCATGGTTCAAGATCTGAGTGCTTCTCGCTGAATGGGTGGGCGAGTGTACACTATCCTGGGCAGAGTCGGCGGTTACATCAGCTTTACGACACTTAGACTTCAGTATGTTCTGTCGCTTTTTGTAAGCACCTCGTCCACTGCCGACAGTATGCTGGCAACAGGCAAAGTTTAAAGACCCTGACGATCAACAGCCCCGATTTTACTTCCTCGGCTCCATTCTTCGCACTTAGTGCATGTGCTGCTATGGTATAGATACCTAGTCGTGACACTTCTAGGCAGCAATACTTATAGATGAAAAACACTTCACAATGCTCAACTACACACACTACCCAACAGTAGGAAACTTGCCAGTCACCCCGGTATATGCTTCATAGTAGGTGTATAAGACATTTGGTCTGTTCCATGTACAAGTATCAAAAAAACAAGGGAACAATCCAACGGTTTGGATAGGCTAACGCCAGAAAGAAACCCAACACATCACTAGCCCCTCGCTAGCCGAATTACCTCAAACCGCACCAGGAGAAGCCAGGAACAAAGTACCTAGCCTACCACATGTACATCTTACCATCTATACTACTTACGTTCCTTAGTACCGCGGCATCGCCGGGCCTCGCACAGTTTTCGTTAAACCATTGGCTCTTCAGCCGCTGTTTCTGTGCAAAGTACAAATAAATATATCCATGATGAACTACTGGATATGGCTGAGACATTCAAGTCGGTGTACAAACTCGTTGTCTCGTTGTCTCGTTGTCTTGGAGCGGCTCCGAAATGATTGGGCACCGCTCTCCAACCTTCAGTCAGCAGTGGCAAAAGGCGTGAAACAAGACATGATCACCTACCAACAAGATTCCACGCTACAGAATGACGTACCACAGGGTGGGGGAACATGCAACGGCTGCATGATGCCCTAGAATAACCTAAATAGTTTGATGTAAGGTTGCATGCATTTCTGACATGTCAGTCATCGCTTCGACCTGAGGCGGGTTTATAGTTCGTGGCTACGTACATAACACGACAGATTAAAAGGTGAACAAGTTCTTTCTCATTTAGCTGCTTCGAGGCGTTCGGGTAAGACGACTTCGGTGCTAAACCAACCACTTGGAGACATCCAGACTTCATCTTCTGCCAATCATTTTCTGACAGTTTTACGATAGACCCATCGAGAACGCCTCGCGCTGAGACAATACCAGTCGGGTGGAATGTTGAGACATTTTTGCATAAATAGATTTTTAGTTTTCTTTCATTTTTCTCTGTATTCACCCACTTCTTACTAGCATTCGACTTGAGAAGGTTGACAGAATCTAAACTTGTGATCGCACTCACCTTTTACCCACTTGTCATTTAACCGATAACTAACCATGTGCCTACATTTAACCCAGCCTGTGATATGCAACTGAGTGTCTGGTTAAGCCGGATCCGTGATACCTGGATAGATCAAGTAGTCAGCTGTCGATACACACTCTCGCAAGTTAATACTTAAAGGGCCCATCAGCTTCAACCAACACAAATCATCGAAGAGCATGTAGGATTAACAGAAACGATTGATTATCATGATTAATGCTATGCCTAACT
Source organism: Xylaria flabelliformis (assembly GCA_007182795.1). Lineage (NCBI taxonomy): Eukaryota > Fungi > Ascomycota > Sordariomycetes > Xylariales > Xylariaceae > Xylaria > Xylaria flabelliformis. The sequence goes on along the minus strand of VFLP01000025.1, from coordinate 427,691 downwards.
TCCAGTCCCAATTCAACGACAATGTGCGCAGAGATGTCGTGCCAATGCCCAAATCTCAGACGCCCGCAGAAAAGAGTTAGAATAGAACATACGTTGATGCCCAGAACGACGCCGGCCGTACACTCGAACAATGCTGTGCAGTAACAATTCCCTCTAGGTCCACTGAAGAAACGCCACAATCGTTATATCCTTTCCTTTGATATCAAGCAAAAAAGCAAACATGATCCGGTAAGACAATGTTTTTTATCGACAACGCCCATGCATGTACTCATAACGCCCACCCGAAACCGAGACGCTCAGGAGTTTTATAGGGAGGTTGGTTTGTCTCCTGAGACAATAAATGAAAAGCATGGCCATGAATGGTATGCTTACCTTCTCATCTCCTAACCCCTTCATGCTACCAGGTGTCTCCCATCACTTAGCTCGCATCCCCTCTCACGCTATCATACCCGAGATATTGGTCTCTGACGAACCAGGAAAGGGCTCGGCATCTCGTCCTTCTCTGGGTCCCAAACAGCCGCAGGCTCGACTACTCTGTCCACTGCACGCTCCTTGGACGCGCGCTTGGAGTTATTACTGACGTTTTCGACCGGGCGGCCGCCGGCCCGTGCCTGTTGGAGCTCAACTAGGGTTCGGCCCCTGACATAGTTCTTCACTGGCATTTTGCTGGGAGGCGCGTCAGAGTCCTTTTTGTTAAGCGAAGGTTTGCGCTGTAGGCCATTCTCTCCGGTTTGCGCGTTCAGGTTAGCCGCAGACGGGATTTTGCTCAATCTTCGGTTAGGGGAACCTCTCTCGCGAAGGGCTCCGTTGCTGGGCTGAGGTCGCAAATTCGGCATGGGCTTGTTGAGCGCCAATGAGGGGAGGTGAGCTTGAGTCTTTGGGTGGTCGACCGGTGCCGACTTTACGGCAGTTAGTACGGGTCGATGAGCAAATGGGTTCTTGCCAGACCGTGGACCCCGGGTAGGTGAGGGAATAACGGGGGTGTCATCATCTTCAGACTCAGATAGGATTGGATCTGAGTCCCGAGCTTTCTGCCACCGGGCTTCTTCATCTGTCTCGTCAAAGATGGTAGGCTGGTATGCGGATGGAGCTTTAGTAGAGTTAGCTCGTCGGGGTGATAGGGACAGCGATGCGAGAGCGATTGGTGATGGAGAAGTCATATCGACATCCATGGGTGTACTACCAGCATGACGTTCGAACATAGTCTGGGCACGTCCAAGCGGTGCACGAGTATCCTTCTTAAGGAGTGCCTCGTCGGACGATTCAACAGAAAATTCGGTGATGTCAGTAGTAGAAGGGAATTCCCCATCAGTACTGGTACTGGCGCCAGCCAGAGATTGCGGGTACTCGGATCTCGCGTAGGATAAAGTCGACTCCTCGTTCTCTACATAGGCGAACGCAGCGGGCTTCTTCTGGAGTTCTTCTTGGACTCGTGCTTGCACTTCGGCTTCAAAGCGTCTCTGGAGTTCTTGAAGCTCGATCCTAACAAGCCGATCAATCTCAAGCCGTGCCTTGACTTCCCATTCTCTTCTCAGCGAAGAATCAATCTCCTGCCGAATTAAAGCTTTTTCGGTCTCGATATTTGCTATTTTCTTTTCCGCCTCCTTCAACTTTACGTCAAGAGCAGCCTCCTTCATCGCCAACTTACTCTTCATATCCACGGCCTCACGCTGGGTACGCATAAGCCGCACGACGGGGAGGTTCAACAAGGTTGCTGTGTCGGGCCTCAAATCTGGATTCACCTTCAGGCAGTCTCTAATCACCGCCATCAACTCGGCAGAGTAGATTCTGGGCAATGTTGCAACTTTGCCCTCCTTGATCCTCTGTACCAGCTGAAAATGGGTTTTGCCATTAAAGGGAGGTTCCCTTGTGCAAAGCTCGTATATGACGCAACCCAAAGACCAGATATCCGACTTGAGGGTGTATCGCTCTGCCGCACAAATCTCGGGAGACATGTAGAACGGAGTGCCGACATAAGTGGACGCGAAATCGTGAGACTGGATCATCTTAGACAGACCGAAATCCCCAAGCTTAACTGAGTTGTTTTCGCCGAGGAATACTATAGCCAATCAGCAGTGTCGTCGTCAGAAAGTTGCGAATATGACTTACCGTTCTCAGGCTTTAGGTCACGGTGTAAGATTGTGACAGCCCCGGGTGGAACTCTCGGTTTTGTCTTCGCGTTGACGAGGACATTACCGCCCACTTCTGGGGGGTCAACACCATAATGACATCGGTAAAGCGCTGTGACAAGTTGCGAAAAAACAATCCATACGAACTCCTCCTCGGCGTATTTGTCGTTGCGCTCGAGATCCCTAATCACTCGGCCCAAGTCCCCATTGCCACAATATTCCATGTATAGATGTAGATCTTGGGACTGCTTGAGGTGTTCGCGGTGATAGTAGCCGACGATGTTGGGGTGTCGTAGCGAAGAAAGGATGTGGAACTCGACGAGCAGCTGCTCCCGCTCTTTCTGGCTCATCTTCAAGTAGCTGATCTCCTTCCGGCAGAGGATCATGCCATCGACCTTTCGTTTTACCTTTCGGATCACACCGAAGGAGCCATGTCCTACAAATCAAGAAAAGGTTAATACAGGTACTGAGAATAGAACAGGCAGGTTTGTACAGAACTGGAGAGGCTTACCGATCTTCTCCAACACATCGAACTTATCGGATAACTTATCGGATTCTACCATGATGAATTGAATAACGGCGACACAGACGAGGGCAATTCAAGTACTATGCCATAGGGTAAAGAAAAGCTTGCAAAGAGGAAGGGTAGCGCTGAAGGAGAGGCCTGGTAGTCTGCGTAAACTTAAACTTTGAAAGTTGTTGTGGGAATGGAAGAAAGAATAACAATACTGGCCAAGTGAACAAGATTGTGAAGTGATGCAGTGTTTGTTACACTTGTGCACGCACGCTATTCAGCATTGAGGTTACCTCGTGGAGCTGAACCCACCTTGGTTCCAACGTGAGTCAACAAACTCAAGCTCCCCGGCTCGTGGGCACGGCAACAGCTAGGCGCCCCAGAGAATATGTGGGTCTCTGTCTCACCTACCAATGATTTCCTGCAGCAACCTGTCAATGGCGCGGCTGGGCGCACAGAGTGATCCGGGCGCTGGCCCGCTATAATAATTTAGGTAAGGTTAGCGTTGACTTACGCTCACATCTAGCCTACCTGCGTCTGCCACCCTTTTTGGCTGGGGATGCCACCAATTTTCCATTTATATACCTACATGTGGTCAACATGCGTACTTCAGCCGTTTACAGTTAGATTGCAAGGACTAGGTATACCTCTGCGAGACTTCGTTGCTTGGGCATCTGGCTGCTTGTATTTCTTAACTTAACAGGGTTGTTTCTTTACTAATCAGTTTATCAGTACAGATACTATGCTACCTAGTAGTTCAAAGGTTATATAAGCACTTCATTATATACTTGGATTTATAAATACACACGTTTCTACGTTGTATAACCTGGTGCTACGGAACACGGGCACTTGAGCTGGCTGCTTCGGCTGCTATATGTATATCATATGTATAGGCAGGAGATTGGTGGCATCCTCAGCCAAAAAAGGTGGCAGATGCAGGTGGGCTACTCACATCAGTCTTAAGTTTAATAGCTTGCCAGATCAGGCTAGACAGCACTTATCAAGCGCCACTTACACACTACATAGATATGGCCTCTAATGACAACATCCAGTCAATGTTCGGAGTTATCGGATCTAGCTTTCTCATCCTAATCGTCCAATTTTCATTCTTTGGTGGTAGCATCTTGAGCCCTGCTTGTGTTCAATCATTGATTGCGCCTGTGTCAGCCTTTCAAAGATGGTCATCCGTAAATACGAGTTGGAAGCAAAGCTTAAGCATGATCTGGAGCTTGTTCAGAGTGGTGTGCTGAGAGATGAGAACCCTCTTGATTCAAGCGAGGAATTCAATGAGCTCCTGGAAGCCTGTCGGAGAGGGGACCTGAAGCGGACTCAGGAACTCATATCAGCCGGTGTGAACTTGAATGGAAAGGACAAGTTCGACTATACTCCTCTGATCATTGTAAGCCTGTGCTGTGTTCGAGGATACGCTGGCGCCATTTGACGATTTACATAGTCTTGGGACTAGCTGACCTTGCCGGCAGGCGAGCTTGTGTGGCCACTACGAGTTGGTCGAGTTATTGCTCGAGTCAGGGGCATTAGCAGAGCGTGACACCTTCCAAGGTGAAAGATGCATCTACAATGCGCTAAATGACAAGATCCGAAACCTACTCCTAAAATATGACTATTCCAAGTCCACCGATCCTTTGCAACCGTGGGCTGCCCATATCACCTCCTTATTTGCAAGGATGGTGCCTAAAACTTCAGATATTACACTGACAGAGGGGGCCGAGACCTTTGAGCTTCACAAATTTATCCTTTCCGCCAGGTCACCCTACTTCTACAATAAGTTCAGAGAAGCCCCAGACACTGCTACGTGGAGGCTTCCTTCATCAAAGCCCGTCGAATCTTTTCGGATTGTGCTTCGCTATCTGTATCTCGGTGATGTTCCAAGGGACGTGGTGGACGTTCGCAGCAACCATACAGAGGAAGAAATACTCACTGGCATCGACAAGATTAGCAAGCAACTTGAGATACCTAAGCTGTGGGAGGTTATCTTGTCTGGGAACGATCGAAGGCTGGCAAGGCAGCGCCATCAGGACGAAGTGAACCGAGCTCAGCAACAAATCAGCGACTTCTTTGAGCAGAAGGTGATTGGTCACAAAGTGACTGTCGACACAAGGAAAGCGTCAGAGGTGAGATGGCCACATGGTAACTCAATATTCGCGGATTGTCTCCTACGGGCAGATGAAATAATTGGAGACGTTCCCCAAGAAGAGGACCAAGAATCAAATTCTATCCCCGTCGGGCCGGGTTCTGAATCAAAACCACTAAATGGAACCATTAAACGGGGGAAATCCGTTCTCTATCCGGTGCATAAAGCAATGCTCATCCGAAGCCCATACTTTGAAACCATGTTTTCCAGTGAATTCATGGAAGCCCAAGAGTCAAAGCATCTTCATATCATCAAGATCGACTGCTCGCCCGCAGTTCTTGAGATTATGCTCAGATTCCTCTATACGGAGCAGGTGGAATGCCCCTTGGATCTCGCACTGGATTTACTCTATGCATCTGACATGCTCCTGCTCGAGAAATTAAAAAGCAAGGCCGCGGTGTTGATTAGCTCACTTGGTAGCGGAAACAGTAATCTATTAATCGATCGAACGCATGGTGGCAGCGATGAAGCTGGTGTTGAGGTCGAACCTATCAACGTCTACGATGTCATCCACGCAGCATGGGACTTGCGGGTCCAACGTCTCGAAACATTCGCGGCCCGATACCTCGCTTATAGACTCGAAGACTACATCGACGAGGAGGAATTCGCTGAACTCATACAAGAAAGCGCGGCAAGAGTTAAAAACAGAGAAGAGACTGATACGATCGAGTTGCTTGACGACATTAGATATTACCTGGATGACCGATTCAGGCTGAGATTTGAGGACGCGGGACTAGACGAGATGCTGGATGAAAGCGGCGAGATAGACGCTTCGGCCGTCGAGGCCTTGTCATCGCAGCTTCAGATTGCGAACGGTACGACCGCCTTATCGGGGCCTCCCGACTCTGAGAGGACCGTAGCAGCGGCTCTTCAAGAGAGTTCAACCGCGGGTCAAGCCGAGGTCGACGCCGGTGTTAGGACGCTTGATGGGGAGTTTGCCGAAGACGAGTTCGCATCAGACGCCATCAACTATCAAGTATTGTTGCAAAAGATTGACATCATGCTCGAAAATCTCAAGTTAGACGCATAGACGAACCCAGGCTAGAAAGACAGACTTGCTCGGTTTTTTAACGCAACACATCGCACATCTCCCTCAGCGAGCATTACACGAACGAAAGGACCCATTTAGAATATTACGATAGATGGAATTGGGGATTTTGTAGAAAAGGTAGACGATACGATCCGCGGTAAAATAAATATACACTACCTGTCATGATACGAGAAGGCTACCTATTTCTAGTTGACCCTCAACCTGCGCCGTACCAGCTATTGGCCAGCATTTGCGCTGTAGGATCGCTCATCATAATATTGTGACAGTTATGGCGGCCTTGGCGCTTCGCTTACCCTCAAGGTTTGTTCCTTTGTTTCGTATTCTCGCACTCCCGCGTACAAGTCGTTTGAGGAGTTGTGGTCATCCGTGAGCTTCATAAACTCTTGTATAGTGATAGTTCCCCCCTGAATATCACGGTAAGCGAGAATCCTCAAACGGCTCGGAGCCCATAGCGCAATAACTAATCAACGTACTGTAACTTGGAACTCACAGACGCCGCGTAAGCTCCAGGGCGCCCCACCCCCACCGTTATATGCCGCCGCTAAAGTGCCGTCGTTGCCGACCGCCAAGGACCCTGCGGAGGCTCTAGTTAATAGTAATACTAAGTTTTGTAAGTACAAAGTACGTGTACCATACCACGGGGGGATGATGGATGGGGATTGGAGACTGGGCACGACTGGGGATGTATGGTCGTATGGCGTGAGACGTGTAAGTGTGCTTGAGGAAACAATGAAACTTTTCGACTCTCACAAGCAAACAATCCCCTTCCCATTGCAGGCAATGCGACGGTGCCCAGGAACATGAAGGTGCTCTCGGTGCTTGGACGCTGCTCGCAGCTCCCGGTCTTCTACAAGTTCACCATAGTCGGTGTTCTGGCCCTCATACTTATTGGTGAGTGGTCGGCTCTCGCCCGCGACGCACCTACGCACGCGACACCAGATGTATGGTGTTGATGGGGAGGCATGGAGACTAACACGGGCGTCCTATAACTAGCAACACTCCAGACCGGCCCGGTCGACTTTCGGGATCACTGGGATAAGCTCCGGCGACCCAAGAAAAATGGCCTTGCCGATGGCATTCCGCTGCGCGGTGAGTAGTACAAGCTTTCCTTTAAGCCAAGATAATATCTGGAGGTTTCTGAGATTTCTTACAAATAACACCTAATACGGCTATAACTGACTCCGGGTACTCTAGTCATGTTCATCGGCGCTTCCATGACTCTCGGTGAGCACTCAACCGGCGAAAGGGGTTATCGCAAGCAGATACGGGACTGGCTGGTGTCGCAAGGCAACGAGGTGAACTACGTCGGCCAGGTAATTTCCCCCCCTATGTCCTCCTCTGTCGCCCGCATCTCCGTTTACAGGTACTGATTTGTCCTCTTACAGAACCGGTATGGCGACTTTCTCGACAATGATGTTCAGGCCTTCGGCGCTCAACCCATCAAACCGACCCTCGACCGCTGCAAGGAGATCGTCCCCCAGACGCAGCCGAATCTCATCCTAATCAACGCAGGCTCAAGCGACTGTTTCCAGCAAGACCACTGGGGACCCGCCTTTATCTTGCAAAAGATGCGCGCGCTCGTGGACTATCTCTTTGAAGCTTCACCGCGCGCGACCATCATCATGTCGACCATCATCACGAGCCCCTGGGACAACGTCGAGGATTGCGTCACGTCGGCGAACGCGCAGATCCGACAGGTTGCGACTGATCTGATCCGCGAGGGAAAGCCCGTCGCGCTGGCTGAGATGCACCACGATCAGGGTCTCCCGAACCGTGTCGAGAGGAAGCATATCGGCAAGGACGACATGCATCCCATCGACGCCGGCTACTTCCTCATGGGCGATATATTCATTGAGAGTATTCAAGACGTTGAAGAAAAGGGGTGGCTCCGGGCTCCCGTCAACAACGGTATCCCGTATGATGGCGAGGCCGAGCGACATGCCGAGGAAGCCAAGAGCGAGAAGCAGATACCAGAGACGCCGCCGCCTGAGGAGGCCAAGACCAACGAGGTAAATCCTAATTCCCGGAGAAGAAGGCACCGTGATCCATTATTCGACTAAACAAATTGCTTCTTTTTGCGTCTGAAAGCCATAAGCCACAATTCAGGAAGTATCATTAGCTGCGACTAGATGGCGATAAACCTCGGGGCGTGATATTTAGAAAGCATGGTGGCATTTTGCATTTGATACCTCGGAGGGGAACGGTCTGGCATGGCCAAAAAAAATGTATTAATAGACGAAAAATTCTCTGATATTATAACTCGCTTAGTAAACTGTCTTTGAATGTAGTTTCTAGACACTTGAATCATTATGTTTTCTTGAATTGATGAGTGCAAGTGCAAACTGTGACGTTATATTGTTTTCCTATCGTCATCTTCATTAAGTAAAGAAAGGCTAAAAAGTACACGTCAAGACAACCACAACTAAAACTTCAAACTTGACCATTACATTCCGAGCAAGCAACCGCAAAGACAGATGCTACGGGGAACAAGGCAGAAAGAGAACTGCGCTCTATCCTTCATGGGTCAGACCCACTCCATTGGAAGAGTACTTAGCGCACGTAGTCGCACATCCTTTGTCGCCCTGCAGGACATCCAATTCCGCGCCGTCCTCAGTCTGCAATTTGGCACCACAACCGTGCACTAACAAGATGTTAAGTCAGTAAGAGTTATTCCAAGGTCCAATATACGACCCAAACAGAAGAGAATCGGCAAAGGAGAAGAGTGAAGGTTACTTACTGCATGCCTCCCAACTGCTAGTCGATGAACCGGCGGTGGTTTGTGGGGTTTTGGTGAAAGGGCCGTCCTTGGGGACATGTTTCGAATCGAAGGGGAAATCCCGGGCTACCTTCTCGACGGCCGGGGTCGCGTCAATCTCATCAATCTCATCATGAGCGGCGGTTTCCTTCTTGGTGATGACACCGGCGCCCTCAGATTCGTAAGCAGCGCAAGCGGCCTTGCAGTGATTCTTGCCCTGGCTGTGTTTATCGCCAGCCGTGTTGGAAAACTGCCACTTTCCGCCGCAGTCACTCAAGCAGGCTTCGTAGCTGGCATACCCGGCCCCTGTGATGAACGCGGGCGGAGCAGGACGAAGAGCACCCGATACCGGCTTTAACTCTCTCTTGGGGTTGAAAGTGGCAGCGCTTCCGTCCTTTACGTACTTGGCGCAGGCTTGCTTGCAGTAGTGTGCGCCCTGGCTGATATCGAAGACGATGTTGGTATGTTGCCACTTGCCACCACAGTCCTTCAGGCAGGCTTCGTAGTCGGCATACCCGGCCTCCGTGGTGAGCGCGGGTGGAGCAGGACGAAGAGCACCCGACACCGGCTTCAACTCTCTCTTGGTAGCGATGAAGCCCGCTCCTTCAGAAGCGTATGCGGCGCAGGCCTGCTTGCACTCGGATTTTCCCTGGTAGACGGGGAAGACGATGTCTGCGTGCTGCCACTTGTCATCGCAGGACGCCATGCATGCTTCGAAGCTCGCAAATCCAGCGCCGGCGGCGATAGCAGGGTCGTTATTGGCCGGCTTGGAGGCAGCCTTGGCGTTGGCAGTTGGGACGTTGACGAGAGCAGGTTCGTTGCTGGCCGGCTTGGAGGCAGCCTTAGCGTTGGCAGTTGGAATGTTGGCGTCATGGGCGTCGTTGGCTGCGTCGTTGTGGGTTGCACCATTAGCGTTGCCATTGAGTAGCTTCCCGGCGCTTCCATTTTTCCCAAGCATTTTGTCCTTATGACAGAGCTCTAGGCAAGCTGCCATGCATTGCTTATCACCCTGCTTGCACTGCGGGTGGCATTTCCCGACGCACTCGGTCTTGTCGGACGGGTCAGCATTGAGTGCCACTTTAGGCGCAGTAGCTTGGCCAACCACTGGAGTCTCGGCGGCGTAGAGAGGCTGCACGGTAACTGACGAGGCTACATAAACAGCGGGAATAGCAACAGCAGAAGTAGTAGCAACAACAGAGGTGGTGGTAGTAGAAGAAACTGGTGGGTCTTCGACTATATATGCCGGAAGCGACGGTGCAACGGATGAAACAACGTAAGGCGAGGCTGGTACCGCAGCAGCAGCGTAAGGCGAGACTTGGACAGCAGCGTAAACCGGCAGTTCATGGACGCTGTATGCCGGGAACGTGGGTGCAATGGACGAAACAACGCGAGACTGGTATGGCACATCTGCGACGGCGTACTGATTTTGCACTGGAACTGACGGGGCCGGCACATGGACTACAGGCGGAAGGGAAACACGGGGGGTCGTGACAGGCAGACTAGGAGTCGTGACGGGCAGACTTGGAGTCGTGATAGGCAGGCTAGGGGTAGTAACAGGCAGGCTAGGAGTTGTGACAGGCAAGCTAGGGGTAGTAACAGGCAAGCTAGGGGTAGTAACAGGCAAGCTAGGGGTAGTAACAGGCAAGCTGGGAGTCGTGACAGGCAAGCTGGGAGTTGTGACAGGCAAGCTAGGAGTCGTGACAGGCAAGCTAGGAGTCGTGACAGGCAGACTTGTCGGAAGAGACGGGAGAGGCGGGAGAGACGGGAGAGGTGGCAGACTTATCGTCGGAAGAGACGGGAGAGACGGCAGACCACCTGTCGGAAGAGATGGGAGAACCTTCTTGATTGACGGGGTCTTGACAAGGTACTCATTCTTTACCGGGTACGATGGAATAATAACAGGAACACTTGACGTGCTCTCGTGTTGGATCTCGACCACCGCGGTTGGGATAGACACCGATGGGAGAGCAGTAGGATAGACTGCAGGGGCCGCGACGACTGGAGGAGGTGCAACAGCATACTGAGCTGGAACCACGGACTGGATTCTCGGCGGTGGTGCAACCGGAAAAGTCGAGATCGGAGTCATCGGAGTCGGAACTGAGGAAATAGCCGAGACAGTTGTCTGCAAGATAGGCATGGGCTTCACCATGTAGTCTAAGTCAGGGTCAGCATAAGAGAGAATCATATGGTCTGGAGCTTCAGCGGACTTCCTGCTTCCCCCTAACAGCAGGAACTGGCATGCTTGATGTCTGTGTGCAAGGCCTACTTACAATCTCTATCCTTGAGGTCTTTCCGTTCAATCTTCGCACCATGCTGCGGCCTAAGAGCGATGGGTAAGTTTTTGGTGTGTCAGAGATTGTGTCTTCAGAAATCTTACCCAATGGGCTTTGCCATCATGCCGGGGATGAGCCCGGCAACGATAAATTTGGTCAACATCGTGAAGAGATAGAAGTGGTGATGCGACTATGCGATAAAAAAGTAATGAGCGACTGTGGTAACGAATGACTATAGTAGTAACGAGTGACTGTAGCTTGAGTAATTATGTCTTCGCTCACCTTCCCTGTTGCCAGTGGTAGCGATGTCTGTTTGATCAGTCTGATTCTTTGGTCCCAAACCGCCATGCTTTATACAAAATCCCAATCGCGCAGTTAGGTGGCAAAAAGGCAACATAGATAGTGCCTCCACATCGTCATTCTCGCGGCCGCACTATGAACATACCATAGCTTGTTTGTTTGTAAGGGTGAGTACTCAATGTTCAAGACACGAGAAGCCTCAGGATTGGTCTATCTAGCTATTGTGTCTGAGACATGACGTTCTATCGCGACTTCAAATCAATGACCCAAAGACTCTAATCTAAATCCATTCCCTTAATATCGGTCGGCGAGCTCCTCCGCGCAAAATGTTATTCTGTTGGTATGAGACGCCATTCTCTAGCGTCAGCATATCCCATAATTGAATCCAGGGACATGTGCGCCTCGGCCAAATATATGCTAGTTAAGTTTCAGAGTACGAATCATCTCCAAATTTCATCGTCACAACTGTGTGAGCATCTTGTGTCTATTTTAGAGATGCCAATGCTTCGCGTGTCTCTCTCTTCAAACCCCTTCGCTGACGCCCCTATGTTATCTTTAACTATAAATGAGCCATGATTACCTAGTAAAGGTTACGGATAACTGCAGTGTCATTCCGCTAACATATGGATGTGAAACGTTGTCGCGTCGTGTCACTTATGATGTGCGCTTCAAGTCGATGGAAGAAACGGACTGTAGCCATGTTTGCTCCATCACATTTCGACAACATGTCAGTCCCACTACCTGTACCAGGCCGAAACTAACACTGATGTCTTCGTTCTAAAATATAAATATTGCACTACTATTTGCCGCGCGGTACTTATCAAGTCACCAAGGTCTCTTGCCTCGACATTCTTTCCAATCAGCTCCCCCCGGATACCTCGCCCTCGATCCACTGACAGGCCATGCATCTTCAGCTACCTCAATAACTCTCGTCATCAAAGTCCCAGGTCTTTACGCTGTTGAATTCCTATGAGGTTTTATCCAGTTCGTGGTACTCGTGACCCCATCTTGAGGCTACTAATTCAGGAAGAAGATGAGGGAGACCGCTTTATTAGTTAAAGTGATGATCGGACGTTTTGGTGTATGAGCCATCCTCCTTATAACCTGAAAAATGGAAGCGCAATTGTAGCAACGATATGTATATTATGCAATGGTTTCTAACTCTGTGCGCGATTCTTCGTGTTGGCCTTGTGTACTGTTATACCTGGAATGGGTAACTAATGGAAAAAGGGAGCACTTTTTGCTTCCTCCTGAAATCTTTGATGGTTCTATCTGTCCCTCGACCACTTAAACCAGAAGCCTTTCACCAATATGCAGTAGGATCTGGGCATTGCTGGATTTAGCAGTTGTTTCCAATCCCGCCCTTCAGTTGAGATTTCTAGGCTGAGTATAGAATCCCAAGGAGTCCTATTATTACACAAACTTCGACTCCTCAGGGACTATACCTTGACTCTACAATACCGTGACTAGGCAATCGAAACCGGTTAAAATCCGTGATCCAGTTCACGATGTTGTTACACATGCATGTAAATAATAAAAATATCAGCGAACTTCTAATTTGCTGCGTTGGTACACTCTATACTGCGGTGATGGTCATATGGCTTTCTCGGCATCACACTCTTATGCTTTAAGAGCGCAATTACTCGCTGCCGGGTACATTTGGGGTCTTGTTATGTCGAATCAACAATTGAGGATATACCTATTAGTGGGTTTTCCGGTTAGTTAGGCCACGCAACAATCGTTAGACGGTTGAATACATACGTTTGCACAAATTGATTGATCGCGTAATCGGTTTCCTCCTCCGGCTCGGAAAATGAAGCAGCGGTTTTATTCAACACGGCGTCGCTTGCCCTCTCCAATGCTTCCTCTAAAGTAGGACAATTTTCCTGGTCAATGTACAAGCATTCCGCAATGAGTCCGGCAAGATCCGGATCTAGCCAGGGGTAAGGATCACCCCAAAACTGAGGTAGGAGTTGCCCTGCTCGGGTTCCAAATCCTTTGTAGGCCACCACTTCGCGCTGGTTAATATCGGCCATGTTGATAAAAAATGCTATCAACTATTTTGCCAGATATAATCAGTAAAAAGGGTAAGCTCTGGGGGGTTGGGACTAATGACTACTTATACTTACCACAGAGATGGCGCGTAAGTTTTTCTGCGGCCCCATGTCAGGGTCTGGGAGAGTGCGTGCTTTCCCGAAGTCGATCAGTTTAAATACATTTCCTAGGTGATGCTCATCGAGCCTATCTCCAATGCCTAGCATAATGTTTCTAGGTGCAACGTCGTTGTGCGTGATGCCTTGTGGTGGGGTGCCGTCGATCGGGATCGTTTCGAGTATCGATGGTGAACCAATCGGTCTACCAATGGGATAAGCCATTCCAATACAGGCTCGTATCACTTCAGGAGTATTGTTAGTGAATTTACTTTATCTACGCAGACAGCGTGGCCCCATATTGAAGATTAGGACAACTCACTACAGAGGTATAAGGACCAAAGCATTCTATTTGGTAGATGGACATCGTCTTTGAACATTCTTCGGAAAAGAGATAACAGGTCACCATTTTCGATATATTCTAGTGCAAGTACTGGTCCTTGGATCCCGGCAAGGGATCTAAAGGCCGTTTGGTCGATGAAGCCGGAGGATACTTCTTGATCTGGCTGAACTATGTTATCACAAGAAGCGAGTATCTGTACAATATGCTTGGCGCCATGCAGTCTCTTTGATTCTGCTGTGTTAGCCAACCTTCATAAAATTCGTGTGATTTAGGACAAACCTTTAACCATGAGATCTCAGATCGCAACTCGTCCGCCGCTGAACCCAATGCGAACTTCACTGCCACTAGAATTATCGGAGTCAGCTCCTGATAATTAGAATGTGGTTTGTGAGGATTTTGTAAGTTTATCAATATAATTTTAGCCCGAATGGAAACTTTATGGCTTAAAGGCCACCAAGAAGAAAATGACTTCGAGATTTCCTTACTTCGATGTCTGTGAGGCCCATTTTCTCCCTTCTGCCTCAGAAGGACCGCCAAGCCAAATGCGCCATTGCCTAACAATTTCTCATACTCCCAGTGACTTGATGTAACGAGATAATCTTGAATTTTCCGGGCAAGTAGAGATACTTGTTGCGACATTGATGATAACTTATCCCACTATGTTCCGTGGTGGACTGGATATAAAATCGATTAGCGGGTTGCTGAGGAAGCTATTGAGATCATGTTCCCAAAATACGAAACCGGCCATCAAGAAAAGTGTCACTTTGTTAGGTCGAGTTGCTTTGTGTATTGTCGTATATTCATGTCTTACTTCTATGGACAAAAAGACATATTACGGTTCCGGCGCAAGCTTTGGACTATTCTAAAGAAATTTCGTTCTTTCTGAGCATCACGTATTAATTCAGTAGTAGATTTGATAAAATCGCGTGCATTAGGTGCAGTATGCCCTTAAACTCGAGCGTATTGTACACGTTTTATGAAAGGACTACTACATAGCGAATGGAGATGCATCAAGTTGTCGAAATTGGAGTGCCTGCTGCCTAGAATACTGAACACTGCTCTGCTGACTTTATGTGGTGGCACGAGGGGTTCCTCTTTTACATACGATAACTGATTAAAAAAGATTTTTGTTTTCTCCGTGAGCGGAATCACCAAACTTGTGCTCCTCCACCGATTTGCTTGAATCCCATCAACATGAACCCAACAACTCAGCGGCTAGAGCATTTGATTCCAGCTTGCAAACTTTACAATATCCGTTCAAATCGGGTTGGCTTCAATTCCCTATAAATACTTCCTTGAGTGGCAGTTTTTCTGTCTTTTTTTCTCGTGTATAATTTCTTTGCTTCTTTGAAGATCTCACGAGATGTAGATGTAGTCGCCTGTGAGTGGGGCTGCAGTGCTCCCCGTCATCCATCTGCAGATCCTCCACACTCTGACTCTGGTGCTAGATCCGCTTGGTGAGAATTTTGACTGTAATTTAAGTAATCCAGTCAAATTCGATCATGGCACCGTGCTCTTGTCATATAGGTATTGCTCTAGCATGCCTGTCACAACCCGAGCAGAAGGGTGCTAGGTACATAGGCACGATGCCTTGGTGGTGGAATTGTGAGACTGAATGAATACGAACTGTTTAAGAGACCATGAATGAAAAGAGGTCAAGAGGTATAATCCCAGACCACCTACAGTTATCCCTTCTCAATTCAGTCTTTAAATAGCTCAGCGCTTACGCTACGCTAAAAGTGGCCTCAATTAAGAATGGTTCAGAATGTGAGACGTGAAGGTCTCTGTTCTGTGGGGCGAACGTGGAGTGGAAGGACTCAGGAGTGGAAGGCTCTCATACAATGTCTCTGATACGCTCTGGTCTGATCTGACTAAACAGAGGAAGCAGATGAGAGGTTGAGAGACAATATCGAGGCACACCGTAACCAGTTTACCACAAAGCGCTTCGTGTGTGTTGTCAAAAAAAATAACTTTGTGTAAATCCTTATCACAATGTCATCATGAATCGTCTTTTTCTAGGACAAGGGTAGCAGGCGTTAAGTACATCTTGCAATATATAAGGTGTTAGCATGAATCTAGACTAAATAACCCGCTTGCAAGATGTATACTCGGTGACCATTAACTTCCTCGTCTATGCGGACCAAATCTCAGGGGTTTCGTCACTTCCCCGGTTTCTCTACGGATGTAGTCTTTCAAGCTCTGAGGTCATTGAAACCACCAACCCAGCCTAGTTGTCAAATTACAACAAATGCGTGACTTAGGTAACCACTTTCAACTCCAATTTCACTGACTTGGGAGATATAAAAACATCGAATTGGTTTGGATTCCTGTTCCAAAGTCCAGACAATCTCCTTAAGTCCAGCCTGAGTTCGCCCGCCATCGCATGCTCAGTCAATTCCACAAGTGCTGTCAGTAAGTTTCGAGATACATCTGCAGCTTAAAAGTGTGTTACCGGTAGCTACAGAAGACGTCTCTGTCCCAAGGATTTCAACAGCGACTATCGTGGCATATTCGCGTGAAGCAGCCGCTATAGCATCACTAACGGGAAAAGTTATGTATTCGCAACAGTTTGAATGCCTAGGATATCGACTTCGGCTTCACCACTGCGCACGAATCACAGGCTAATAAACATCTTGGCGGTGAGATGAAACAAGCGAAGCGCAACGACCGCTTTCGAAAATCCTAGCAGTCTTTACTGTTTTCAAAAGCTTATTGAAAGGAATATTTCAAATATCTAAGTATTAGCTTCACGATCTGTCTTTTATTCGTCTATTTTATTTTTATCATGTCGGTCTTTGAATGACTCGTGGCTGCCCTTTCTATCATCATAGGGGGCGGGGGGTTACCCTGTAGTTGAACTGCTCGCGTGTAGTCGGGTTGAGTATTTCAGTCCTGAAATTGGGCGACTCTAATCTATTTGAATGTTTTAAACGCGATGAAGATTTTAATTTATTGAAAGTTGATGAGTAGATGTGAAAGGGCTTATAGCCGCTCCAGTCTCTCGGCCGAACAGAGGGCCTTCGAAGGGTTTGATCTTCTGATCTGCGGTTGCAGACCGAGGACTTCATGCGTTTAGCCAGAGATAGCGGCGTACTACTGTATCAAGTTTCATATGGTGCTTTAGCCTGTCACGAGATCCGTAAAATCGTGTTGCTGCAGTGGTTATTACGGACGCAGTGTAATCTCGTCTCTATATAAAGCCATGGGTCTCTGCTGGCTGGGATTCAATCGCTCCTCTGAGCATTTTTTGAGCATTAGGTACATTTGGAATCTTTTGACTATGGCTAGCCGCCTCTTACTTACTTATTTTTTTGCGATAACTCCTACGCTGGTCGTGTCCCAGCAATGTGAACTTCAATTTGACGGCCGGGTGCCATCTAATTTTGCTGCTGCCACATTCAATAGCGAAAACGGCATCTTCGACCCTAATAATGTTTTCGGGCAAGGTACAGTATCGATTCAACATAGCACATCGCAGAAACGCTAACCAAAACAGGATTAAATCTCGGCTCAGTGATTCAGTTACAGAATTCACTCTCGTCACTTGTAGGTAGCACGCGAGATAGTCCTCTACCTACATGCTAATATTTACATGGTTTTAGTTCGACGTTGGTACTATCCCAGTAGGAGTCACCATTAGGCAGGAATACCTTACGGCACAGGGCATGCAGAAGGTCGACTAACATATTGATAGTGACAATTCAATATTCGCGCCAAGTGCCGACAATGTCCAAACAGGATTTCGGCGTGCAGAGTTGATCATAGCAAGCAATGACGGGACGGACGCGTCGACGACTGGGGTAAAAACGCTTCACTTTAGCGTGATGAAAGACGCGAATCGTCCTCTAAATCTTACTCACGAGTACCAGCTCGTGTTTCTGGAGAGCAATGATTTCAGCACAAACCAATTTGTGTTGAAGACGGGAACGATCCTTGGCGCGAATACCGTCGACCCAGACACCTTGCAGCTATTTGGCAACGTGGACGCAAATCCAGCACAGACTCTGTTTAGCGCGCCGTTTGCCGAGGACGTGTTTCACAACTTCGCCGTCACACTGGACTTCGATACACTGTGGGTGTTCTGAGACATTTGAACATAAGTTTGATTGATGTACAACTGACAAGCTCGACACACCAGGACTACCCAAGTGTTTTATTCGCAAGGCGCTGACCCGCTCATCGCACAGACTGAGGCACTCGCTAACGATGTCAGTGGACAAGGACAATTCCATTTTGGCGTTTTGAAAAAAGGTCTTGATGGCGGCGATGATATTGTAAAAGACGGAGAACAGGAACCGGGCATCGATGAAGGGGTTATCTTCGGCGGTATTTTCGAAGAAGATAGCTTCGCTGGGTGTATCAGCTTGTCAGCATAGAACATTTGTGACACTACTCTGTCATTAAATGCATTGTATACTGAGACTTCCAAGCAGAGGACAGAGTGTAGCATATTGTACTTGATGATATGATGAGGCAAAGAACGAGACCATATATTTTATTCTCTACCCCAGCTTTTCAGTTAACCCACCGCTCGAAAGTAGATAGGTATATAGACTAGTACTTGGCAGACAAGGGTCCCTTGGCCAACTCACATGCGGACTGTCAGATTACCTATTCAGGCAGTATGAATAGGTAGGCTAGCCTAAGTAGACAGTGGTGTAGCAAGGAGCTAAGCCGGTGTCTAAGCCGAATCGATTTTGTCGTTCGGGTTCATGAAGCATCTGAACAGCGCTTCATCTCTGCTCCGCCGTATGGATTCTCTCTCGTTGTCGAGAAGCAAGATTCTTACGACAGTTGAGGAAAGGCTTATAAATCAGTAGACTGCATAGAGTCATGGGACTAATGCTGAACCGAATGCAATTCTTTTCATGACCGCTACTCGTCCCATGTGGTTCCAATGAGCTCTATCGTCGGGTTTTAGCGGTGGCTGGTGAGGCCCTGTCAAGGCCCAACCACCCATCATCGTCACTGTCACTGTCACCCGAACACCCGCCTCGCACATTATGCCATTGGCCTTAAAAACCTCTGCGCGCCTGGTGCGTTGCCGTCGTGCATCTGCACCTGCAGGCTACACTATTTTCTCCCCCGTTCAACTAATTGGTCGAATCGTCGGAAGCGGAGGAAGATCGCCACCGAGTGTCGTAGTAGTAGTTCCTACACATGAACCATGAGTCTCGGCTTTGATCATGTTCAGCCCAACCGTACGTCGAACCCCCTCAACAGAGCCGCTCAATTTGTGTACAACGGTAGATGAGCCGAAAAAACTGACCTTTGTTACCTCTTGTTTGAATAGAGGGAGATAGGGATTATACATCCGCTACTTCGACGAATGAACCGCCGCCCACAGCTTCACAGGTGACCGTTGTTCGCCAGCCTCAACCCGAGCCCAGCACTCGCCAACGGCAACACGGTCTCCCAACACCATCTTGGCAAATGACTGGAATACCCCATGCTCCGTCACCTCCAGAGGCCCCGACTTTTCCTTCCTGTCCCTCGGAAGACGACATCTACGGGTCAGAGAGATTTGTCGGTTACCATACTGACTTCCTGGAAGATGCCTCCTCGACTCCCGTGCCACCACCTTCGGTGCGCTTCGACCCCGCACCCTTCATGATAGGAGGCATGCAAACGGATTCTTTGGTGACTAGGGATTTCAAAGATGAGCTCACGAGGGCGGCGGGCGCTGTTACTCCAGGAGTCAGTGACACACCATACATTCGCTACGCCATCGAAGCTATTACACGGCGGCGCAACGAGGAGCCCGGGACTGCATCTGGAGTTAGTAACACACAGTCTGGTAGTGACGAAGTGTCCTTACCACAGACTCAAATTATTCCTCAGTTTAGTATCCATATCTCAAAACCTCCACCCGCTCACCAGTCCGTATTCGTTGCCTATGGCGATGACGAACCCGTGTCAGGTAGTCAGCAGACGCCTGTTTCTACTAACGCCACCTCGGATATATATCAAGCGCCTATTATCGAGCGGCAACCAGCGGCGAGCCCAGCGAGACAGCCGGAGCGAAGCCGCCTCGATGACATAATAGATGGCTTCAACCAAGCCAAAGCGTTCGTCGAGGAGGACGTTCCCGCTCCGGCGAATATTCACAGTCCACCTCGGACAGTGGACGTCTGGCGAGCTCAATCGGACTCGTTTCCCAAACACGACCTGGAAGCAATCGGATACAAACATCCCACGCCTCCTCCATTGACGCACAAACCCTGGATCTTGCGACCGCCGTCACTGTTGCTACTCATGATACTCTGCATAATCATAATAGCGGCCCTCATCTTCTCTGCCGTCTACTCCATCGGCCGCAGCGGCCTGACAGCCTACGCTGGCACCATTTACGGAGGTCAATATTTCCTCTTCCGCGTTCTTCCGCAGCTGATCGGTGCTGTTCTCCTCATATACGCGCAGTGCATCATCGCAGCCGTATTCCGCGTCTTTCCCTTTTCTACCATGGCATCCAATGACCGACGCGAACGACGTAACGCCGTTTTCCTACCCCTGTATTCGAAGTCGTTTCTTTGGCCACAACTTTTTGGTCCCTGGCATGTCTGGGTACCTACGCTTGTTGTCTGGCTGACGAACTTCACGATACCCCTGCTGAGCAGCTTGTATACTGTGGTGCTCGTCGATGGCGTCTGGACGTGGTCGACCGTTCAAGGTGTGGCTTGGACCTTGGTCGCCATATATGTATCATTGCTACTGTCGACAGTTGTCTTATTCGTCTATTGGCGACACCGGCGAACCGGCATGATGGAAACATGGGACGTCCGGAGCATCGCAGACGTCATCTTCCTTGTGTCGCAGAGCAACTCACTTCCTCAGTACCGAGGACTCGAAACGGTAGCCACGCGCAGAAAGATGGAGAAGGCCCTCGATGGCACGGCCGAAAGGCTCGGGTATTGGACGACGCCCGAGGTTCCCGAAAACTCCATTTTCTGGGGATTCGGCATCCCTACGACTGAGGATGATATCGAGTTGGAGAAGAGTGATAGGAATAACTGGGCTGCACAACAAGCCTCATTTCGCCCTGTGACATTGTCAGACGTCGAGGATCAGAAGGACGCATGGACAGTGCGCTACCGCTATTTGCCTTGGTGCTTCCGTGACAGTCAGATCATTTTCTTTGTCGTGGCCGGGACAATCCTATTAATCACCCTAATTGTTGTCTCGTTTCTCCCTGCGACCGATATACGGAATGGGTTCCTCCCTCACTTAAGTGCTGCCCCACTGGCTGGCGCGTTCTCACCCGCCGATTTTCTCTACTCCTTTATCCCTTCCCTCATCGGACTCGCTCTATTCCTCGGGTTTCAGTCCCTCGAACTTACACTACGCATTCTGGCACCGTGGGGAGAGCTGGCACGTGAGGAAGGTTCGCGTGCAGAGACATCCCTCCTGCTAGATTATGCGGCATGCTTACCGTGGCAATCCACCCTCAAGGCCCTGAAGCTCAAGCACTGGCGCGTAGCCTTCGTTACGTATCTCTCGCCTCTTTTCGTGCTGATTCCCGTGCTCAGTGGCGGGCTGTTCCTGGCTTTGACCCCACCATCTGGCGCTGTAAAAATATACCCTAATGTACCGATCTTTGCCATCATTCTCGCATTCCTATTCTTGTATCTCGCAGCTTTGGTGTCCCTCGTTCCTAACCGGAAGCAATTCCGCCTTCCCCATGCTGTCACTTGTCTAGCTGAGATCATGAGTTTCTGCTGCAACGAACAGTTGCGCACTGACGAAGCATTTGATCAGACAAGGATAAGCAAGCGGCTTCCGTTAGAAGGGGCGCTTGACTGCGGCAAAGACTGGCATCGCCAGGGTCGCTGGACGTTTGGCGCTGGGAGGAATAATGAAGAGCGCCTTGGCATCAAGCGCCACAGCAAGTTTACCGTCAACTCAACGAAATTGCGACAGTACGATAAGCACGTACGAGGCAAGACTATCTCGGGGCCTTTACCTCACGGTAGTGGGCCCTTGTTCGGCCACTATTAGAAGTTTTATTTGCATTTTGAGCGTGTTAGGGCGTTGTGTTTTGGCGAGGAGTAGAATGTGTTGCGCGTTTATACATGCATTCAGAACTCAATGGGGGTTCTGTGTATTAGCTAATAGCCATCACCAGGCATAGGATTATGGCATCATGGGTTATGGAGCACGGAAATTTGGATTACGAATAGATGAGGCATGAGCATTATGGCGTTATGAGATCGAAGTTTGGTCTATCACGAGTTTGGGATTTTTTAATCATAGAAAGCGATATTTTGGGAGAAGATCGATAATCTAACAAGCTCTTTAGAATGATAATATGATATCCCCTCGTTTCATCAGTTCTATTCCCCGATATGGTGTCTGCGGTTTTCGTTTTCGCCGCCTACTACTAGGTTCTGAGTTTATATTCACGATCGGCCAGCTTATACCCAAAATAGTTCCCAGGATTCGCAGCTAGACGTGGAATCATAGCTCCAGAATATTTTTCGGACATCAATATGTGTCAGAAGTAACAGTTAACATGGAAACAGCATGTTCATGAGACTAATCTGCACGCCCCGTAAATGCCAGTGATGGGAGTAAGGGAACTCAAAGCTTTAACAGATGAATCAACCGTAACAGATTCCACAAGTGATTTTCATTCCAAATGGTCAAGTTGAAGTTCCACACGCAATCCTACATTTCTGTGTCATTTTGATCATACCAATTGTTTGATTGCCTACAGGCACATGGCCGGCGTGGTATTGCACATGAGACTATTTTATATTGCATTAAACATGATGATCCAGTAGCATGAGTATTACTTGGAATGGGGCTTGCCCTCAATGTGCAGTTCCACACAACGTCCTAAGATCTTGAGTTGGCGATGGGACGTCTGCAGGTGTAGTTCATACTGAGGGAATACACGGGCTATGATTGGCAAAATCCACTCACACTCGACACACTATTGCTGCGACATCTCGTGGTACCATGTCGCTTATCGAGATCCCGGGGTTGATCTTATCCATCTTAGGTTTAAAGGTCGATCGCTGCAGCCTTCACGATATCCGAATCATAAGTCCCCAATAGTTGGCTGACATGCAGACTGTATGAACTTTAGGATATGACGTTTTTTTTCTTTTGTTTATGATTTGCCATTTCCCCCGGCATACCTTGTTTATGTTATGCCAATAAGTACACTTCAGCCACTGCCAATGACAGAACACGGTAGAATCCAAGAACCGTTATGTCTGGAAATCAGTCCTAAGCGCCATCGCTGTAATGATAACACTTTTACAACGAGTTTCGCAACCTTTATCCTCTACAGTTTGAATCCCCCAGAACCTGAGTCCTGTCATTTTGTCTATATATACACTTGTTTTCCAATCCAACACCAACAAATACGCAAGAAAAGGAAAGGGAGTGTCGTTGGGTGATTCTGACTAACAGAAGTGTACCGTCGCGTGATCTCAACACCGAAACTCTGTGTGTTTAGTTCATGATACATAAGAAATAGGTAACGAAAAGTAAAACGAGCTCGTACATTGCGTTATTTCCGCCATAATATAAATAATTCGTTCGTCTCATACGTCTCATGGGCGTGGAGAAAACGCGTCTCATAGTAAACATCAAACGTGGTACACGTGGAGGAAAAAGAAAAGAGGGAATGTTCAAGTATAAAGGAAAAAAGAAAGCAGTACAGTGCCACAGGGCGCGGAGATAGTAGGATCCGCGATTACCTTCCCATTAGTCCAAAGATTCGACCCAGACTACCTCCACGCTTGCGGCTGAGACTGCTATCGTTTCTTAGCCCCTCCGTGAGATCTTTTCTGGAAGCATCGGCGTCCAAAGATGCAAACCGGGTAGTAAGACCCTTGCGCTGAGCGGCACCTCGTTTTGGGCTTCCGCTCTTCTTGTGCAGACCCCTAGCAATACGCTTGGCAAAGCTGGTGCCTTCGTCATCGGCCTCGGTCTCCGAGTCCGAGTCGAATTCGAAAACAGAGACGAAACGCTCAGGCTGGGGCCGCACTGGCAATGGCTCTGGAAGTGGAGAGGGAAGAAGTGGTGCGGGCGGCGCCATTACGTTGTGCGAAACTGACTCCTTGTTGTTGTTATTGGTTGTAGTTGTGGTGTTCTGGCTTTGGTGAGCCTGAATTATGTCTCCTAGATGAAAAGCTGAGGTAGTAGGACGAAGAGGCCTGGGCGGAGGCGGCGGGGGGTATGCCGGGGAGACTGGGACGGATACTGCCGTCTTCACCGTAATCGATGATTGCTGCTGTGAGGTCGTCTCGCCATTCAACGCGAGCGAAGGCGCAATGAAGACGGAGTTGATGTTATGGCCTGGTTCACATGACTGCAAAGCTGCGCTTGGATTCCTGCTTGGGAATAATGGCCGCCGTGGTGGTGCAGGCGGTTCAAAGCTCAGAGATGAAGTGCGTGGAGGATGTGGATATCTCTGCATGCCCATCACCGGTATTTTTGGATATACAGAGTATGCCACGGGGCTTTTCTTTGGCGTACACTGAGATGGTGAAGACTGAAATGCACGACTTTGAGCCATGAAGAGGTCGACCTCCGAGCTCTGGTCTTTGGTTGTAATCTTCGCAGCATCACCATGGGCGTCAAAAGGGTGTTGCCTTTTCAATGGGTCAATGTCAATCTCGAAATCGTTACTGTATTGTCTAGAGTGTAGTAGACCCGGGTGGTATTCCTGGGACTGTCGGGGTATCGATGATGTTGTACTGTCAGGCCAAAAGCTATCCCATAGCTCGCCAGCTGAAGTATTGTAAATCCCGTCCTCGTCAAAGGATATCTCAGAGTCCGATGTGTCTGTCATTCCTGGTACTGAACCATCCGACGATCGACTTTCATTCGATCCATGTCGACTTAATCGAGGATATGAGAAGTTGTCTCTTGGACTGGATCTTCTTGACAACTTGGTGGCTACCTCAGTGGCAGTACTTGTAGTCATTATTTTTAGATCAGACGGGAGTATTTCCCGTCGAGAAGGGGCGAAAGGGTTAGTAAACTCCATTGCAGGATGAAAGAATATGAAGTAGTCGATCGGACTGAAGTTGAATGCTCGTGTCGTTCTGACGAGATAACGGGGGGTTTATACAATATCTTGTCCCCTTGACGGTACAGTCTAGCGCCAATAGACTTAATAGCCCAATCAGACCCCTTGGTTAAGGTTCAAAGGTCATCTGCCTAGATTAAGCGCAAAGGAAGGAGTAGGTGCCAGGAAGGTGGTTCAGAAGGTGGTGATACAAGTCAATGAGGGGGGTTAGGGAGGGATAATAAAGCGGCAATATTGAGGAGACCCGTTCGAGTCGCGCTCTGTCGAGGGTAGACTAATGTTTGTGCATATGCAGGTGCATAAACAGCAAGGGAGATTCCAGTGGCACCCTTTCTTATTTCCAATAGGATGGGTTGTGTGAGATCTCACATTCTATCCGATTCGTGCTTGGCCACCGACGGACCCAACGCCACGGTATGCCGCAACGGAATGGCACAAACGAGCTCAGGGGGCTTGTCCGATATGACATCACAGTATAGCAACAATCGGATCCCTACTGCCTGTTAGTGCGCGGCGTTCAAAAGAAATGCATGTTTGTTATGCCGCAGCCGAGAAGAAATCAGAGGCTGTTTCCTTTGCATGGCTATTATTCAGTTGTGTCAGTTTGTCTCCATACAGTGGAAATCGGCCTCGAATACGATCTGCTTCTTTGGAAAAGGGTTTTTGGAAGGGTAACGCAGCGTAAAGAATGTATTGGAAGATCATCCTCTGTGCCCCATTCCAGCCACACGTATTTGCAGCTTCGGACCTGTTGTGAGCTAGTATAATCGACACCTCTGAAATGATGGATCAATTAAGAGCATTAAGAAGGGGAGACATAGACACACTAGGGAGACAACACGGCGTATCTCACTCCCGCCGCTCGCAGCCCCGGGTCATTGTTCGCAAGGGCTCGGAACGCCACGATAGATCGAGTGCGCCTGTTCTGTCCAGCCTAAGGCGGGGGGTCGTGCTACACACTAGCACAGCAAACACTGGCTGGCACCGGATCAAAGTCATGTCTGTTGATGCCACCGAGACATCACAGAGCACCGAACTCACTAAAGGGGTCTTGTGGTAACAAACCCTTTATAACGTTCATTGCGATTGATGAGGGATCCGGGAGGATGGGATGATCGGCCCTGGGTGGCTATCATGATGCAGATGCAAGCACATGCATGTATCCGGGCTTGTCAAAGGGGAAAAATCCAGGCATCCCCCCTGGTGTGTCTTTGTTCCTCCTGTTTGTCAGCCCAAAGATCAAGCCAGGGGCCGGAGAAAATGTTACCTACTAACGATGCAGCCTCATGCATGGCGCTTGATTGCTTTCCTGGTGGCTTCAGCCCTGTGGATTTCTTTTCTATAGGTTTAGCGTTGTTTGAACATATTATTTGTATACACAATGATTTAGTCTTCATGTCTAAATACAAATATTCAAGATGACAGTATCTTGTTTGCCTTCAATCTTGCTGCAACGGTCACAGTATCAAATAGAACATTTGGCGATATTTCAATCCATTCTCAGACCAATAATACATTGTTTCCTGGCTAAACATACTGTTGTATATTCCCATGTGTCACGGTACGCACATAATAGCTGCAGACGGCCAAGTCAATCGACTTGACAACGTTCTATCTTTTGATAGTGTCGTGGTTTAGTGCTGTTCCGTGACACCCATGTGTAGTGCTCTTGTGATGTAAGTGGGCCTCTCTGCTCGACATTGAGTTCTTTTTGTCTCTCTTCGAATGTGTCTTGGTGAGAAGGAGCCTAGGGTTAGCCAAGTTCGATTAGCTTAATAGTATCAAAGTATTACTGTCTAGTTTGCAGTATGAATGAGTGTCTATTGTTATAGCTAAGCTGAGGATACCTACCACCCACACTTTTCAAGTTGATCGTCAATACGGATTCAGCGACGGAGATCTCCCTTGTATGATACGCTTCATCCAGGGCTATCTTGGACTTATTGTTGAAGTTATATCCTGACATTCCAGGTGGTACAATTATAATAAGGGAGATGGTTAACCTAATAGACAATACACTTCACGGCTGTAGGAACGCTATTAAATGGTAGATATACTAGCTAGCTTAAACCATGTGATACAGTAATTTTCATAACGGTTACTAGCATGGGAGAATCTGAGATCGTAGCCACCCAGTTACTATCCGTAAACTGGCGTGAGGAAGCTACCAACGCACCCATTTGATCCGATTAGTTATGCTAAGGAATAGCGAGAGATATGAGAGGGTAGGAAGGAGATTTGTGCTAAGCATGTGTAATTAGCAACCCTAGAAGATTTGTCTGCTATTACAAGTATTTAGCCAGCATAGTTTTGGTGGCTTACTAACTTATCAAATTGAACAACATTGGATACTAAGCCAGGAGAGCCAAGCTTCAAGTAAACTCTAATACGCATATATTTTAAAAACTTCACTCTTTACCCAGTTTTTGTCGCTCTCCCTATCTACGAGCGTCATAAGCAGCCGGTGATGGTGACATATGCATTCAAAAGAAGTCTAGAAACGTCGGGCTCTAGAATCCTTTCTCTCCTGTGGCTTTGCCCAGGAAAATTCAAAGTATTTTGCTGTTTGCAAGACAATGCTCACTATGTCGTCTTCTACATATGCGAACCTAGGAGGTGCCCCACATTAGCGATCGAGTTGAATTACCATCTATGGTCGGAAAACGGGCAATTGGGGCGTTTCATTGGCCAATGGCCCTTTTGAGAAAACGCTTAGCTCCAAACCAGGCATTTGAAAGACAATGTGGACAAAGCAAGAGATTAAGTTACCCTTTCAATCTATTTCATGCAGCAGTGAGACCCTTCTAGTCGACTGCAGCTGGCGTGTTACAACCAACCTGGCGAGCTGTCTTTAACTGCCGCAAGGTGCCGAGACTTAGGCGGTAGGTATGTTGCGCTAGTATCACTCAACTTATTACACTACAAGGGCCGGTGGCCACCGCGCTGCAAACGTTGGTATTGCCATTGCCATTTGAGTTAGAGAACATGTTCAGGTGGGAGACCGTGGGATTTCTAACAAGATAGCAGCAGCACCATGGCTTATGGTACTAAATGCCACGAGCGAATATCCGGCTGCAGGAAGCTAAGCCATATCAGGACGGAACGCGCTCTGTCACTGGTCAGCTTGAAGCAGTTTGCCAACGCACCGCTCTAGCCTCTGCGTAGAAGACCAACGATCGTTCCTTCTCCCACCGCCGAGTGATGTCGATGGCCATGATACTTAAACTCGAGTCCTGTTTTTGTGGGCAATGTTGTCATCAAGCCCCCATTTCCAGTTCCCAGAAGGCCGTGCACCGGCAGAACCGTTTAAGATGAGATCATTGTGCTCGCTCCTCACTACCTACTGGCTGCCAACGCCATGCCTTCACCGCACCGTGCTGAAAGTAGCCGGCCTGACTATTGGTAGGCGCTTGAGACATACATATATACTCCATGATAGTCTAATTATCAGCTTGCAAGGCTAATGGGTTCTGGCGGTTCTGCTCTTAGAACCGAGACGGCC
The DNA here is from genome assembly GCA_007182795.1 of Xylaria flabelliformis. NCBI lineage: Eukaryota > Fungi > Ascomycota > Sordariomycetes > Xylariales > Xylariaceae > Xylaria > Xylaria flabelliformis. Next base: position 399,478 of record VFLP01000025.1, on the reverse strand, counting down.
TTCAACCACCTCAACGTGCAAGGTTTTGACCAATGAGACAGGATGCTCGCTGCCAACTGGACTGGACTGCATTATCCGGCATAATTCATAATTTGTATAAACATAATGGGGACAAACCAATAGAAACGGTTGGAAAGGAATCCATCTCAGCCGTTGGATGTGCATTAGGTATATAGAACCTTACCATACACGTAGGTTAGGTACTCTATTGCTGCATGGACATTCATGCCTTGGGTATCTAGTAGGTACATAAGGTGGGTCGGTTCTCCAGGATGTGCAGTGCAGTTATTGCAGTACTACGTAGGTAGGTGCGGTATACCTACATACGTAGTAATAGAATTGGCAAGTGGCTGCTTTTTCATATGCGCTGTTTCCCTCCGCGTCGAAGTTGTCTTCTTGCTTCGCAAACCAAAAACCCGACAGCCTCACACAAGAGCTGGAATTGACCTGACTTATCCCCCCCCCTTTGCAATCTAAGTGCGGTGCCGCTGGTGACCTGCAAAAATGACCACTATGCAACTTACATGACAACGAACCAAAGGCTTCATGACACGCGGTTGCTGGTGCCCGAACTGATTACCAGATCACGGCTGGGCGGCTGGGCGTGGCAGTAGGAACTAGAACTGGGCGACGGTGGTGAGGCGGGCGGTGGTGCCTTGGGCATCGTACTGTTTGTTGGACTGCTGTACAACACGCGCGCACTCATAAACCACACTTACTTACGGAGAGGTACATGTAGCGTCTGGGCGCGTGCTGTAGGTGTTGAGCGTTGCGCTGAAGCGGTAGCGAAACAAACCACCACAACGACGGGGAGCAACAAAACCAACAAAACGCAGTTTCTACTATTATTCCGTTCTTCTCTCGTTATTTGGAAGTGCCGCGCGGTTATCTAGTTTTTTCTCCCCCCATAAGTCAGTCGGTGTTGCTCCGACCCGGATTGGCGCCCGCGTCAATTCCCAGCTCTCCTCCACACTGCGCCACCGAATATTCACAGCTTGTCGCATCCCCAACCTCCTCAACCAGCCAGTCCCGGCTGCACAACAGCGGTCCGCACCTCTTTTCCCTGCACCAGCCAGCACCAGTACCTGCACACCTGCAACCTCTGGCCATTCTACCTCTCAATTCTCCTCCCTTCACATCAATTCTCTTCCGCTTGCCGGCACCCTGCTGGCCCTTCTGAATTTCCCTTTGCCCTTCACCGTTCGTAGAGCGGTCGTTGCCCATCTTGAATTCTCTGGTATACGGCACAGTGAGAGAGGGCGCAACCGCCGAGCTGACGACACCCATTTTCAGCAAGTCTTTTTACGACCGTTACGAACCTGACGAACCCTCCCCTATAGCTGCACCAGACCGGCGCCAGCAGCGCAGCTCTTCTCCACCCGGGTTTCCCGTGCTGCCCTCCCCAGCTACTGCAAGATCCACGCCAGCTTCTCACCATCGGCTCCGTCGCACTCCTCACTTCTCAGCCACTCCTAGCCCCCGTCCCCAGGAACGAAGCAGGTTACAGTCTCCGGGTCGTGTCACCGTCACTCTCGGGCCGACTGGACGCTATATTATCGCCGACCAAGTTGCTGGGCGCAAACCACCTACCCGCCAACTCTCGCAAGGAAATCTAAGTTCGAGCTCTGTAGCAACTTCAGCATCGTTTCGTCGCCGCGTTAGGCAATCAGATCTCGAAGCCGAGCCGCCCCAGCCTCACACTATTCTTCGCATTTCGAAGAATACCCATAACGCCGTCCTATATGCGTTAGAGGCGACGTTGCGAGGTCCTCATACTATCTCCCTTGATCCGGTCGAGTGCTATTCGCAGATGGCCGACTTGATGAGCGGAAGAGGTCCTGCCACCTCCAATGGCAATGGCACACCGACTGTTCGTGCCACACCCGGACGATCCGCTGTTGGGTCACCTGGTATTAGGGGACCTAAGGCTATCATGAAGGAACGTCAGGAACGCGAGGCTAGACAACGGGAGGAACGAGAACGATTGCAGCGAGAGCAGCTTGAGACAGAGGCACGCTTGCAAGAAGAGGCAGAGAGGAGAGAAGCGCAACGCAGAGCTGCTGAACAGACTGCTGAAATGCGAAGAGCTCACGCTGCTGGCGCTGGCCCGTCTACTGGTGGTGTCGATCCTTCTACTTCACGACAAACAAACCAACCCACATCTAATCGCCCGACAGCAACTGACAACGTCGGCCGCACGGCGAGAACGTCGGGCATGCCTCCAAGTGCTCAAGCGCAGGCTTCTCAGTCGGCGCGCAAAGAACAACCCACCTCACGACCTCCGCACGGAGCCTCGGGTCCGTCAGCAACTGGAGCTACAGCGGGTGGAGAATCTGGAACACAGGCCCAGCCTGGAGAATTTACAACCGCAGTCGGGCGAGGCAGAAACTCATTCCCTCACGCATTCGAGCGTTGGGAGACTCTATCAGCTCACTGGGAGGGGCTGACAAGCTTTTGGATTCGTCGACTGGAACAGAATGCCTCAGAAATACAAGGCGATCCTGTTGCGCAGCAGTTGTCACGACAAGTGACCGATCTCTCCTCTGCGGGCGCCAATCTTTTCCACGCCGTAGTAGAACTCCAGCGACTACGCGCGTCATCGGAGCGGAAGTTTCAGCGTTGGTTTTTTGAAACCCGCCGCGAACTCGAGCGTAACCAGGAAGTAACAGCACTGCTAGAAGCCGCTCTCGAAGAAGAGCGAAGGAGCAGAGCTGATACCATTCGAAATGCCGTTGAGCAAGAGCAAGGCTCCTCCAAGCTGCATAAGCAATTGGCGGAAATGCGTAAGGAGCTTACCATCTCGAAGGAGGAGGCCCGCCGTGCTTGGGAAGAGCTTGGTCGGCGAGAGCAAGAAGAGCGGGATCGCACCACCTCCCTACAACTTGGCCAGCCCACGATCGTAGGAGGCGTGCAGGTGGTTCCGATGACCCAAGGTGTTAGCCGAGGCAACACCCAACGCGAACCTCGCTATGCGCAGCCTGAGATGCCTGAATATGCACAATCACCTACGCGTACTGCCCGTCCGGAATACACTCAAGCGCCTGCTGTTCAGTCCGTCCCAGTGTCTAGTGGACCCAGCTCGTCTTTTCAGACTCCCTCGTCCGTTCAACACCAGCAAAGCTACGCCTCGGAGCGAACGATGAGCGAAGGTGAGTACATCCGCGACGCCTCGGGAAACTTTCTCCTGGACGCCCGGGGTCGAAAGATCCCCTACCATGTTCCTTCCGAAGGTTCTGACGTATGAGCAGAAGAATTCGAGACACCAGCAACGCAGCCCAGTGTGTACCATGCTCCGTCTGTGCCCGAGCAGCAGCCGCAGTATTCCTCTGCTCCAGACTATACGGGCAGCGGCTACTCAGCCACCGGATGGGAGGAATTACCCGGCCGTCATCATCACCACCATCCTACGCGGCTGAGCGATGTACTTGAGGAAGAAGAGGAACGAAGTCGCACCAGTGCGAGCCAGCTCAGTCGCCACTAATTACCCAGAACGATGAGCGGATCGTAATCTTCTAAACAACCCGTGACATCGAATTGTGCATAAACCCTTCCTTTTTCAAAGCCTCTTTTTCGTCACGTAGTGTTGGGAGCAGAATATCGTGGGATACTCGATATTAATGCCGAGAATGAGTTCTTGAGGCTTGCCATGACTGGTGCTTTAACATGCTGGCGTTTTTGTCGGGAAATTGTTTCTATTTCAACCATTCCAGATGGGGCGGTGCACAAGGCGTACTAAGAGCATGGCGAACGATTGACCAAAAATGCGTTGTGTTTGCTTCAAGTCCTTCCGACGTCAGCCTGGCTACCTATTTACATGGAGATTAATTGGCGACATCCCCATAGGTGGCGGGCTTAATGATACGCATGAGGTTGCATTCGAAGGAGACTACTAGGCTGCATCGCTCGTCTTTCATCTCCTTCTTTCTTTCACTTGTTCCTTTTCTTCTTTTCTTGGGCACGACAGAGATTGGACGAGATGCGTGGGAATCGCCTCTCAAGCAGGGCTAAGGACGTTATGGCCTTCCATGGTTTGAGACGCTGGGTTGCGGGGAACGAACGAGGTTAATGAGAGAAGGGAACATGCCCGGCGCGAAGCGAGGACCACTCCGGGTCTAGGTCTATTTTAAGGTCGGCGAAAGTGTATTTGTAGTGATAATGACAATGATGTCGAGGTAGGCAAGAAAGCCAGCTACATAAAGACATTACACGGAGCTCGCCCTCATTCTTAACCGTGGTCGCGGTGTTTGGGTGATTGGCATGCCCCGACTCCCAGATGCAAGTTTCAGCACATCTATGTTGACTACATAGTCTGAGTGTATGCACATTCCTGGCCCAACTGCAGGTCATACTTCGCATCCAAGTCAGGTGAGTTCACGTAGTAGTTAGTAGGTACAGCATGGGCGTTATTGGTGCGTCATCGGGTCCTTCACAGTAAAAGTAGCTTCGCGGACACTATGAGTATCTAATCAATGCAGGGGTGCAACTTAGCCCTTGTTAAAAAGCGGGGCTTTGACAGCTGATGTCGCGATAATATTGTAAGAGGCATCTAGTTAAAGTTGGAGGTCGATCCCGCAATCTATTAGGTAGTACGCAGCCAATTGAGACGGGCAAGATGTCGCACCCATTTGCAGCCTCAAGATCGATTCTGCGACCGCTGTTACAAGCTCGGCCGCACCCGCAGACGTGCCAGCAGCGTCTGCTTTTCTCGACACGCCGTGTCTCTCCGTCTACCACGGTAGCGTCTTCGGCTCAAGGCGCACGCCCTACTTCTTCACAACATGCCTTCGACCCCCCCGCAGCCAGCAGACACCAGCAATGCCGCTACAAGTCGAAGACCGTCGAGGAAGCGCGCAGTCGATACCGGACGGGGCCGTTCTCGTGGAAGGCGGGTGTGCTGTTTGTGCTAGCTGGTGGCGGCCTCGTGTGGTATTTCGAAGCAGAGAAGAAGCGCATGCAGAGGCGCCGTGTCGCTGAGGCGACCAAAGGCGTTGGCAGGCCAAAGGTTGGCGGCGATTTCAAATTGGTAGATCATGAAGGCCGGCCGTTCTCCAGCGCAGATTTGAAAGGGCGGTACTCTCTGGTGAGTTCTGGTGCTCGTTTGGTGGTCTTTGTCCACGAGTGAGAGAGGAAGCGCATGTTGTCGTCCATATTCACTTGCATGATTAAAACAGATGCTGCGAGGAAGACGGGCTCGGGACAGGAATGGTGGCAGAGGCAGAGGCTGACCCGCACGCTTGGAAACAGGTATATTTCGGCTTCACACACTGTCCCGACATCTGCCCCGAAGAACTAGACAAGATGGCGCAAATGTTCAACCTTGTCGAAGCCGAATTCCCCGGCGCTGTGACGCCTGTCTTCATCACCTGCGATCCAGCGCGCGATGATCCCAAAGTCCTAAAGTCATATCTCGCCGAGTTCCATCCCAAATTCATCGGTCTGACCGGCACCTACGATGAGATCAAGAATGTCTGCAAGGCGTATCGTGTCTACTTCAGCACGCCCAAGGATGTCAAGCCAGGCCAAGACTACCTTGTTGATCACAGCATCTACTTCTACCTTATGGACCCCGAGGGCGACTTTGTTGAGGCGCTGGGGAGACAGCATAGTCCCCAGCAGGCTGCGAAAGTGATCTTGGAGCACGTCAAGGACTGGAAGAAATAGGTCCAGGGTGTTCTGATATGACCTTGTAACGGTGTCTTAAGGAGGGACTCTGTATTATAAGAGCCGTGCTGTGGACACTCCCCTCACCTGTGATATTAATGTATATAAAAACGCATCGTCATCTCAAGATCCGGTAACAATGTAGAGGGGTTCGTGCATCTTGCAACCAATACATCACCACCACGGCGTCGTCCGCTCTTCGATTGGTGTGAGTGCTCATGCACCCTCAACGGAAATCGCTTAAGCACTGTAAGACAATGGGACGGAATAGTAAGTGTAATTTGCCTGTTACTGATTTTATAATTTCACAAGAAACGGGTTGTACTGTTGCTGTAAGGTTTGTTCGCCGCGATAGACAGCAATGGTAATTGATTCCCCACTCTGGAACCCGGACGGAAGCATTTCTCAATCAAGCAACCCTCACACTGATTTTCTCCTTCCTCGATATCTTCCAATCAAGTCTCTATCCAAGCAGTTAGCAGTGAGCAGCACAAAATTAAGAATCAAGACTCCCCACACCGACACACGGTATGATTCTGCGGTGGAACTAGCGATCCTTCTTTTCTCTTCTTATAGGTAGTTTGGAATGAGGGCCAGGAGCGCGCCGACACGGGCCTTGGGCTGCATCGCCCGGCCCCGCTCACAATTCCGTCCCATTGTAGCACCATCTTGTGTAGAGACAACGAGGACGAGCAACGGGACCCGTGTGCTGCGCCGGCCACCTCACGGGCCGTTTGTACCAGCTCGTACCTTCATTCGGGATGAGAAGAACTTGAACGCTACTCCACAGACAGCGCCGCGCTTTGCATTCGCTTTTGAGTATGTTAGTTCATTAAGCTCTCACATATTCACTTATTTGCTCTTAATTACTCCCTATTTACCAAGGCTCGTACGAACTTCGCGGAAGTGCTATGTAGCTAGCACGGGATTGCATGTCATAATATGTGTCAAAGAAGCTAGCTGCTAACACATGTCCAGTATTGACGGTGTTCTACTACACGTCGCGAAGCCCATCCCGGGCGCGACAGAGACTCTAGAGTATCTACAGCGTCATGATATTCCATTTATACTTCTGACGAATGGCGGAGGTAAGCACGAGCGAGAGCGTGTGGAGGACCTGAGCGCGCGTCTCGGCGTGCAGCTATCAACAGACAACTTCGTACAATCTCATACTCCGTTCCAAGAGCTCGTACATAGGTCTTGGAGCCACGGCGACAGTCACCCGCACAATGAGATCCAAGACGGGGCCGAAAAACTCGGTCTTGCGGACAAGAATATCCTCATCACGGGATCTGATCCAGCAAAGTCGCGTCTCATAGCCGAGGCGTACGGGTTTCGCTCCGTCATCACTCCCGCAGATATCCTAATGGCGCACCCGACCATATTTCCGTTCGAGCGGCTACTCAAGTCCCATTACGAGGCCACAGCACGTCCGCTACCCTCCTTGAATCCCAAGATCGACGCCATCTTCGTGTTTAACGACCCACGTGACTGGGCTCTGGATACGCAGATCATACTCGACCTTCTGCTCTCGCAAAACGGTGTGCTAGGTACATACTCCCCGAAGAACGGACGTGCCGAGTACGAGAACCACGGCTGGCAGGTCGACGGCCAGCCGGATCTATACTTCAGCAACCACGACTTATTCTGGAGCGCGAGCTACCACCTCCCACGATTCGGCCAGGGCGCTTTCCAGGCGGCCCTCGCAGGGATGTGGAGGCAGATCACGGACGGCAAAGCCGAGATGAAACGGACGACCATCGGGAAGCCATATGCGCGAACGTACGGGTACGCAGAAAGGGTGCTGGCGAACTGGAGAGCGGAGCTCCTCAAGAAGAGCGGTGCCGCGGATGCAGAAGCAGAAGTGCAACCCCTGAATCGTGTCTACATGGTGGGCGATAACCCCGAGAGCGATATCCGCGGCGCCAACGAGTACGTCAGTCCCCAGGGCACCGAGTGGGCTTCTATCCTCGTGCGCACGGGAGTCTGGAGCAAAGAGCGGGATGGCGAGCCTAAGCACCGGCCTAGTGTCATTGTGGACGATGTGAAGAGTGCGGTTGAGTGGGCGCTTGAACGCGAGGGGTGGCGGTGAAATGCGCATATAAGTTCACGTTGGAATTCATTTGTATGGTCGAGTATGACCACATGAAATTATCATCATCCCGCTCGAGGAAATAGTAAACAGACATATAGAAGCAGTTTGGTGACCTCCTTGATAGACTGCACCATAGTGCTATGTACCTACCTATTTAGAATAGCTACGTACGTGGTATTTTTGGCTCCCACCCCATCTTGCAACGCTGTCTTCTATTGATACTACAATCATCTCTCACTGCGCCTCATCGTATCATTTAACTAAGGCTGCTACGCTGCAGAACAACATTTGAGTGGTGGTAGGTATTTACTTTCTTCAGACCTGTTTTTTTAGCAAGCTCCAATTCTCGAAGTGGCAATACGACATGCTATTTGCATTTCTGATAGGACGACTTGCGGACAGTCGGCTGTCTGTAGACATCTGCTCCGATGTTGCTTGTGTTACGCCCGGTTGACTGATAGGTTCCGGACCCAGGACGCTGGAACCGCCTTAGCCAACCGGGGGGTTAGGTATAAGTAGCTGTCTACGTCATTAGCAGATCTAGAAGGTACCTAGGTACTCGTATGTGGGTGGGTGCAATGTAGAGCTGCATATGCGTAGATAGCACAGCACGTGCTCCCCTTTGTACATGTGAAAGGCCAGTTGAAGCTTTGATGGCGACCGCCCGCATTTATCTATCGAATTTGCACAATACCCAACCTAGTGGAATACTAGCCTGGCAGAGCCACGGAACCTTTCTTACGTAATTACAGCCTGTCCTCTTTTTACATTTCAAGCCAAACTGCTGTCCTTTCCTAGTGTAGTGCAACCCCGGCTTATCTAGAGCTCAGCTTCCAAGTGCTTCGGAACCACCCTCACAAACCACCATCTAAAAATATACCTACCAAGTGTCGTCTGCCTTATCAGTTTGCTACATGCATGTGCGTTTCACGGCAGCAGTCATACACTAGTCCGATCCTGGCCGCCTTGGATCCTTTTGTATCAGGCCACACACCACATCGATCCTCCCCGCCTCATGAAAGTTTAATATTATAGGCAGCCCTGTCGCCTAGCTTCGTCAGAATGTCTGCACCCGCCTCGAATCTCACCTCGCACGAACCACAACCCCTTCGATCAGCCATGAGGCATGACGACGATGGGGAGAGGCCCCCTCATTTGAGTACAGTCTCAGCCATGAAAGGTGTGTCCATTATATTTCGTTGATCAATTATCTAAGAATGCATGTATTCAAGTCACCCCGCCATTCCTTCATACCCCGGAACTAGGTCAAGTCGAATATAGGGCCAATTGTCTAGTCGGTGGGCTTTTGTCTCTTTCGACTATTACACATCCATCTAAAATAGCCCTGGATATCGTCCCTGTAGAGTACGAGTTTCATCGTATAAACATGGCACAAGGTTTCCAGTCGGGAGCGAAGCGGCCCGTGTAACAAGTAGAGGCAAGGTTTATGAGTGCCTATAATTTGACTTTGAACTACTGCATGCCTCTTTGAGATAAAGATACTCACCAGTCGCCAGCTGTGCAAATCGCCGAACCAGAACCAGACCCAGGCAGCCCTGAAGAAAATCTACCTAAGAGACAGTTTTCCGCGGGCCTCGCTAAGCGCCTAAGTGGTCGTTCACCTGTGCCTGCTGCCAACTCCTCTAGGTCCTCCCTACTCAGTCAGGCCAGCCTGGAGGCTCTGAGTGGGTTATCCAGAACCATATCCCCTCAGCAGGTTCAAGAGGACTCCGCGCAACAGCAGCCTCCTCATCGACATCGGATAGACGTTGTGGGCGAGAGAATCATTGCCCAAGTTGCCGAATGGCTTCAACACGAAAAAGTCAAGAGACAAAACAGGAAGGCCAGGCGCGCGCATGGAGGTCGCAGAAAACACCAAAAAGAGGGCGCCGAAGGTTCCGAGCCCATCTCGAGCTCTCAAGCGAGGCGGTTCTCGATAGATTCTCAATCTAGCGACGTCTCCCTAGACAGACTTCAAAAGATCATTGACGATAGTATGAGCTCCTTAGGCTTGAATGCTATTCCACACTACAGTCCTAAGTTAGGTAGAAAGTCCCAACGACGGCGGTCGATAGCTCTGCATAGGACGGCCTCATCTGATACTGAGTTTCATGATGGGGATGTGGTAGTCCCAGGCTGTGATGGGGTTTTAGACAATTCGAAAACGCTCAGCTATACGGGTGGAAATGCTGCAAGTGAAGAAGCCGTCTCAGCATCGAACCGGAAAGAGGAGAAGGAACGCAAAGCGTGGCTCTCATTCAAAAGCGAAATCATCCGCCTAACGCATACGCTCAGACTGAAAGGATGGAGACGTGTGTCCTTAGACAGTGGCAACGCTATATCAGTGGAGCGACTCAGCGGCGCCTTAACAAACGCAGTCTATGTAGTGACTCCCCCCGAGGATATGATGGGCAAGGCAGAGAGTGGCAAGAAGAACCCGGCAAAACTGCTCCTGCGAGTATATGGCCCGCAAGTCGAACACATCATTGATAGAGAGAACGAACTAAGCGTCTTGCGACGACTTGCTAGGAAGAAGATTGGTCCACGATTATTAGGAACATTTGCGAACGGGCGCTTCGAACAATATCTTAATGCCGTTACGCTTACCGCCGAGGACCTAAAGGACCCTGATACATCCAAACAGATCGCCAAGAGAATGAGAGAGCTGCATGACGGTATGGAGCTACTTGAGGACGAGAAGGACGGCGGGCCAGCAGTTCTAAAGAACTGGGACAGTTGGCTGAGTAGGGTTTCCCAAGCTATCAGCTTCCTTGACGCACAGATGCTCGAGGGGAACCCTGGGTCGGTTAGAAGCGCGGCGGATGCTTGGAAAGAGCGCGGTTTTGTTTGCGGTACGGACTGGCCTACGTTTAAGGCCATGTTCGACAAATATCGACAGTATGTCTTCGACCGATATGGGGGCTCAAAAGTCGTCCGGGAGCAACTCGTATTTTGTCACAATGATGTGAGTCTCAATAGGAGAGATGTCCAGCACCCGTTACTGATCATTCTTAGACCCAATATGGCAACATCCTTCGAGTTCGGCCGGATGACAAGAAATCGCCCTTGTTGCAACCCAACTACGAGCACAAGCAGCTCGTAGTGATTGACTTTGAGTATGCGGCCGCGAATGTGAGAGGCTATGAGTTTGCCAACCATTTCACAGAGTGGTGCTATGATTATCATGATGAGGCACTTCCTTTCGTTTGTGCTGTAGACAAATACCCAAAGCCAGAAGAGCAATATCGATGGATAAAGTCGTATGTCAACCATCGACCAGAGCACCCGCACCCTGGTGTATCGACTCCTGTCATGACGCCCCTTGCTACGCCAACAATGAGCCCCTCAACTCCATCTCCCCGCCCATCTCCCGGTCCAATCACGGCGGGGTCGAGCAGCTCCATCGTGGAATTTATGCTGGACGCTCGGGTCCCGCCGGGTGGCTGGAAGGAAGAAGAGAAGCGCCGGGAAGATCAAGTAGAGGAACAAATCAACTCACTGATAGAAGAAACTCGACTGTGGCGCCCTATATGTAGCGCGATGTGGATCGCGTGGGGCATCATGCAAGCAAAGATTCCCGGCTTCGATCCGGAAGGAACCCCGGAAGATGGCCAACCGGACGCAGCCGCGCCTCTTGAAGAAGAGGAGGATGGAGATGATCAAGGCTTCGACTATTTGAGATATGCACAGGAGAGAGCGATGTTCTTCTGGGGAGACTGCGTTGCCCATGGGCTCGTAAAGTTAGAAGACCTACCGGCGACCGTGATTAAGAACAGTAAGTTGTACATAGCTCCGTTCCTCTTGTTTCCATCATTTCCTACCTCAACGATAATCCACCGAGACTCAGCAATTAAGTATTTTGCGTACACCCAAAGCCCCACTTAAAAATAGCATATAGGCGAAATTACTGACTCTTATGTTTAGTAAAATTAACCCAGCTTTAAGCAATATGCAATCGGGGTCATCCAAGAAATCTGCGACGGAAATGATAGTGACGGGTTTTTTTTCTAGGTCTTACCAATCAGGCGTAGATTTACAATATGAATATGAAAAAAATTGAATGATTTAGGTAGCGGAAGTCAACGGAACTAGGTGGCGGACTTGATGACAAAACAGAGTGCAACTATAGGCCGTGAGAATGACTTTAAGGCGTACGTGACTCTGCGTTTTGGGTTAGGACATCCCTCGGCCAACCTCTGCGCATTTATAATGCCCCGATGATGCCATCCCGAACCCGGCCCCAAACAGCGGGTGGCAACCCCCATCAGGCCGATTAACACCGAAAAAATGCTCGTATAAAAGACATTCTCCCTCTCATCTTGAGATATTGATTTGGTTTAATTTAGGCACCATTAAACATTGTATGATCGGCATCACTGTCTCACTCTGAAAGACAAACACGTAGCTTAGATCCATTACTTAGAGCTACATAAGACAATCTCCTCAACCCCTCATCTTAGACCCCACCAAGAATCATTCATTAGCATCGGCATTAGCAGCGGGCAACACAACAACCCATCGGCGGCGTCACAATAAGGAAACAAGATGTCGATTACATCTAAATTTAACCACATCGATTTAAAGTCGCAGCCCAGCGGCACCACCAAACCTTGGACAAAGGTGGACGCGGGCGGCACTTCGTATAATCACGAACAAGTCTCACGTCCCGTACACAACCTCCGCAACGAAGCACCCTCGGAGTTCAACACAGATATCTCGGGCTTCGGGTTGTTCCACTGGCCTTCGGGCGAGAAGGACTTCGTCGACGACGCGGCAGTGCGGGGTCCGTACTACGACGACGTGGTCGCCCTCCTATACGACAACTGCGACGCACTGCCCAGCAACGTCGGGACAGGCAAGGGCGGCGCCAACAACAAGGTGCACAAGGTCGTCATCTTCGACCACACGATACGCCGCCGCCAACCCGATGCACCGCGCGGTCCCGTCCAGCAGGTGCACGTAGACCAGACCCCCGCGGCAGCCGCGGCGCGCGTGCGCAGACACCTGCCGCCCAACGAGGCCGAAGAGCTGCTGAGGCACCGGTTCCAGCTCATCAACGTGTGGCGACCCATCGGTCACCCGGCAACGGACCATCCGCTAGCCGTGATCGACTGGCGGAGCACGGTTCCCGAAGACTTCACGCCGGTGGACCTGCTGTATCCGAAGCGCGCGGACTCCGTCATGGACGACGACGACGACGACCGCGGCAAGGAGAAGTTGCCCGACAAGACGAGCGAGAGGTACTCGACCGAGGGCTACGAGGCGCGCGGGGAGACCATGGGGGTCCTGGCGAACGAGAATCATCGGTTCTACTACGTCAAGGACATGACGCCCGAGGAAGTCCTCCTCCTCAAGTGCTACGATTCCTGGGGCGAGGGGGAGCCCAATGGGAAGAAGGGGCTTGCGGTCCGCACGCCGCATACTGCGTTTGAGGACCCTACTACGCCCAAGGATGCGAAGCCTAGGGAAAGTATCGAGGTTCGAGCGTTGGTTTTCTATGAGGAGTGAGGTGGTCGTTGGGTTTGAGTATCATCTAGGACTAGGTTGAAATGAAAGTGGAACGAAGTAAGCGAGATTGATGTTCTGGTATAGTTAACTTCTATGCAACCTAATTCAACTCGAATTTTGAGTCTTCAGTTAACGTAGTTGTCATCTTGAGGGTGAACCGCCCACTCAGACTATGCGTTATCATGCTACCTCTATGTCTTTATTATGAGTGCTATTTGACTATGAATACGAAAAGACCAGCATTTACTGACTTGGTATGTATAAACTATATAAGCAAAAGGGAATATAAGACGCTTGATATTTGACTGTCTGATGCATACCATTAGCTTTATATTCGATTACACCACGTACCACGGACTATCCAAGCTTAGCGAAAAAAACTCCCCTGATTCACACTTCTTCGTTCTTGAACTACTCTGTAGTGCCGTTTGTAGAAAGGTATTAGTCGAATAATGAAATATCGATCAAAAGTCAGATGGCCTCAGGTGATTTTCAGTTGTTCTTCTATATTCATATTTTAGTGTTGTTGCTCTCTTCTAAATTTTCATCATGTTGAACCAAGTAGCTTTTTTCTCGACGCTGTTAGCGAGAAGGACTTCTACTTTTCGCCCTTTGACCCATAATCCAGTGTGCTTTCTAGGGTCACATGTTGAAGATATATAAGGGAAGTTCGCTATGTGTTGAAGATCAAGCAATGAATTTCTTAATATAGTGCACAAAAGTCCATTGTTGAACCTCAGTCATAACCATTGAAGGAATTGACAATGTCTCTCAAAATGAGTGTCTACGATATATTTTATCTAAGCTAATATATCTATCGCTGACATATGGAAGTATTGCTCTGAGATAACAATCTTTTCATTTAGCTGTAAATACATGTAAAGTACGTTATATTATCCCTCAAAACCGAAAGCATCGCGAATATGGCCGAGTTCAAGAACTGTAAAACTAGTATACTATGTCGTACCATTACGAGCACCTGCTACGGTATCAAGAGAAAATAGTAACACGGGATGGCACCATACAGTCGGACGTCTGTATGCGACGGATATCAGGTCGTGTCCATCCGATGAACACCATGAAGGCGAGGTGAAGCTTTTCAGGTCTCACCGTGACGACAGACCTTCACCACTCCGCTTCTATTTCTGGGTCTGTTTCCGGATGCGCGATGATCCGTTCGATCTGTAACACCCATCGCCGCGAAGACGGGGTAGATCAGAGGCAAGGGACGATGTTCTTCTCGGGGGTCTTCATCTGAAACCGTGAAACATGCATGTCAACAAGGGTTTGGGACGATAAACAATCGGCAACAATCGATGTGCCATGGCCCAGAACCCCCTACCCGAGAGCGAATCAGGATAACCCCAAACATGAAGAACATGGAATACTTACCATGTGGTTTGCAGGGTCCGGTTTGATATTTTACCAGGACGTGGATCACGGATTTATCTGGGGGGAGCGGTTTCACAGGGCTGATACCGTTGGTGTTTGAAGCACGCAAGGTACTTTAGCACGCAGAAACGGGGTACAGGGAAGTCGTCTTAATTATCTTAATTCAACCCGGCTAATGAACTGTTTCTGAAACATTTTGAGTGTTCCCCAACATTCTGATACACGCCAACTTGGCACGTGACCGCCGCGATCGTACCATAAATGTGCATGGTATATTCGGTTAATTCCACGCCAAGAAGGCATCAATCTCAAAAGAGATAGAGAAAATATAGACAACTTTGTAAGTCTTTTACCTGACTACTGAACCACGAATGAGTGAAGTCATGGAGTACCTCCACAATCATAAGGCTTCCAAAATCTTGGCGTCATCTTAATTCGTAGGATAAAGGAAGGCCGTATTGAGCCCCTGAATGAACAAGACTCGCTATGATTGTATACGTGTGATCTCGCGGGTCGCCATAGACGTACACAACAGCATTCTTCCTAGTGAAAGTAGATGGCAAGGGCAGACAATATAGTAAACAAGTTTAAGTAGTTCATTCAGTGTCTATTATAAATCATAGTAAGGCTGTCTGTGTTGGTTTCATTTACAAGGACATAATATTGCGGCGCTAAACACCAATGGATTCAGCCACTCGAGTATATTTCTTCATTCAGGGTCCGATATACCTACCTGAAGGACTAAAGCGTAATTCTAGTTTGCGTCACCATCCCTGTCAAAAACCTCCTACCTACCTTTTTGTACACAATTCCACGTATGCTGCGTGCTTTGGGTACGCACTGCTGTGTGGAGGACTATAATCACCTTCATCAGCCATTCCTACTTGCCTACAATATGATATATGTTTCTTGTAGTAAGCAGTGGAATACGTAATCCTCGTCAGTACACCTAGATATACCTACAATTTAAGGATGGCTACAAACGCGGAATCCTTGCTGATGCTACGTACCTAGTAATAGTCTTGTGATGTTCTGGTCTATGATGAGGCTGGTTTGGAATTCCCTATTAGTAGCGTAATCTCAATTCGGATATTCCCCGGATATAGGGGAGGCAATTTGCAGCGGAGAGTAGATAAGAATGGTGAGAAGAGCCGCATGTTGGGTTTTGTCGATGAATGGAAGCGGATACGTCATAAGAGACACGAGCAGTTTATTACAGACGAATACCTATTAGGTATGGCTTAACGGTTTGTTAGTAGGAACGTAACTTGTGTGTTCATACTCGACGGTCTCCAAACCTCTTCTATAACAACGCTGATACAGCTGTGTATATAACATTGGTAGCTGTATGCAATGACCGTCTGGTTCTAGATAAACAGGAGGGCTGATTCAACGTGTATTCTTGGCAGATACTGCTAAAACAGAAAGCCATGGTCATTGAGCAACACTTTTTGTTCGGATTGGTGGCATGGCGTACAATCCGTTCCCTATCGTTTCCATAGAGGAGGACCTCGAATAGTTTCTAAGATTAGTTATACTCTCCTTGTGATTACTGATGCATGCATCTTTTCATACAAAGCCAACATTGCCTTCTCCATTTTCAAGCCGGATCCCAGTCTCCATCTTACAGGGCATACATTTGCTGTACGCTTATGCCTATCCTACCCGACCAGTCTACATAAGTGATTCATAACTCAAGTAAGTACCTCTGCTGAGCTTCGATGTAACGCGGAAATTGCCGCACAAGTCGATCGTCGGGTCCGGTAATGTGGTCAGCACCGAGTCAAGCAGCTTACAAGCCTTATAAGCAAGGTAAGATTCGGCGGTGCAACGTCGTTCAATCCCGAGTGACCTTATATCCCGGTAAGTTCACGACACCACGCTAACGAAGTGCCGTGCAGGTTTTGTGAATATCACCGCTCAGAAGCATCGCCTCTTGCTATGTGTTACTCTGACATATACATCGACAATTATGAGCGGAAGATGTCATCGATTTAAGACAAAGCTGACTGGTGAGGTTTGGGTCTGGCTGTACCACACCAAACCAGAAAAGGGGGTGTAACTGATTTCGCGCCTGGCTAGGTTACATCAATATCTGCAGATCGCCTCCAGGATTACAGTGACGATGGTGCTTAACAAGGTAGTACGCATGGCGTTGTCACCCAAACCTTCGGCTTGCTTGGGTGCCGGCTATGTGGACGTCCAGGAGGTCTGCTAGAATGACGATCATTCGCTTATAATATCTAAAAGAAGCAAAATTGGTGTTTTTTTACTGGTCGATCTCAGCCGAAACGGTCAGCCAGATAATGTGGTTATCTAAAACGAAGAGGTCGCAAAGGGGTTATATTTGCCATCCTTAAACTTAACTCAGACGTTGCTGGCTTACAGTTTGTCTACCGAATTTCCTTGTTGATGGCGCGCTTGGTTGAAGACTTTGCTGCCTGGCACGGTTTTTCCATTTGTCCTGCACCAGATCCTAGTTTGGTAGGCAGTAAGTGCTTTTGATACATTATAGAGATGGGCATTGGGCACAATCCCGCCGATGACTATCCTGCAAGATGCCCAGTGCGCCATCTATATTATAGCAACTTGTCCTAGGAGATAGTATCATAAACTTCTGACCGCGTATAGGGGCCCGGCAAACGCATTACAGTCGAGACTAGGTATACACACTAGAAAGTCTGCTGTCTGCGCCTCACATGGGGCTGAGCTAGAAATTCTATTGAACCACGGCAGCTGTATCTTCGGTGCCTGATTCAAAGTGAGAAGCGCATGTAGGTCTCGGTACCAAAGACTGTGCTTCGAGCTGGTCTGGGCTTAACGTGACGTCGCGGACTGAGAGTTTGCCAGAAGGTGGGCTAGCGACGTCCCACGAGAAGTCCATCATGAACATTCAAGTCAACTACAATCTGTCATATATGAGTTTGTGAAATGAAAGTCTGTTACTCGAATGGATAAGGCTGATTGCAAAAAGAAATGGATACAGATGTAGAGCAAGGATAGTACTTCTCAGGGGTTTGTACGTGCCGGCAATAGTCAGTAAGGCTCCGCAGATCATATTGCACGCTTGCTTTTTGTCTGACAGTCTAATGGTCAGGCGGAGCGATGAGTGACGATACGTTGAGTGCTGCGACCTGTCAGGCACGTGAATGAATTGGAGCATTGATCTATCGCGACAGTGAACTTGAGCTCGTGGATCTAAATTGTCCCGCATTTATGTACGCTACATAACGTACAATACGGCCGGTCCTTGTTTGCCGATGGATCGTCGGCCCACTTGTTGACACGACACGCCAGAGAAGCCGCTTCGAATTTCCGCCAAGACTATTGTAAGCTAGGCAGGGTGATAATATGTAGGTAAGAAATGGCGGCAGGCATGAAGAGTGACGAGAAACGATCAGAACAAGTGCTCATGACACCTATGCCTCAACCCATCCATCACATATCATCTATAGAAACCAGGGCCTGCTTTCTCGGAAGACAGTCAATATAACGAGACGGGCAGAGGCGTGAAATGCCCCTGGAGAATGCAAGTATGGTTACAGAGCTTGTGTCTTCGAGTTCCCATCGGGACCGCCTACCTGCTGGCCGTTTGTCGCGCTTACCCGTGGTTTGCACTGCTATATAGAAGGCTAGAAATATGGCAGTCGATGCTAGGTATCCTGGAAAAGTTTGGTAGGTGACGTGTACGCTGCAGGCGACTGAACACCCTGCATCACTACGAAAGGAGAACTAATAGTTGTCCAACCCGTTCTCTAGGGGATCGCAGACGGCTTTAGTCAGTGGTCATGAGGACTTTCACTAATGAAGTGTGCCTTGGCAGCGGCCAAGCATTTTTCTCATTCGGATGATCTGCCGCATCCAGCGATCATTCTATCGGGTGTCGGTGTAGGCTGCTTAGTCTGAGCTGAATAAGGGAAATGCATTGGTTATCCTTGATCGAGCGGGTATAAGAGTCGCTGCTGAGTGTACCAGTCAACGTCATCTTTTGGCATATCATAACATTCGTTGCTGGATCGATCTCCATTTATCCGGACCCTTGCTCCCGACGGACCCAGCCCAACGGTCTGGGTTAAGAATCTTGGCAAGAATAACCGCCTAGGAAATACTACAGTGCTACAATAGTGTATATGGATGGTGGTGCTGTACGAATCTTCCCCGCCCTCGTGTACATAGTACTGTGAAAAGTAAGTAGTTCCGCTAGAAGGCCTATTGCTCTCTACACTATGGGTATATGACTTTCTTCCTTGGCCTCCCTGACGTTCGTTGCAACATCGAAACTCTAGATGGTGTCAAATTCATGGTCGATAATCTCAGATGGTATAGTTTGCTACAAATTTGCAGAACCGCACGATACGAGGTTACTTGGCTGAGGTGAGCATCGTCCAGTTGGTGAAAATACATCTACCGACTTAGACTTTCTTCTTACAAATCTGTCATTGAACCCTCATGGAAATACTTCGTCAACCCTAGTGGTAATTGACAAGGGTCGTCTCGATTCTACACTAGTTGCGGTTGCGTTTGTGCATGCAGAGGGTTTTGGATATTATGCGGCTCTAATATCAACAACCCAACGATCCTTAGCGGAGAATTCATGTTTCAGCGGCATTTCTCTGCTCGAGTTCGGTGATGCATGCACTGCGTAATATTAGTTCGGGGATATCTCAATAGACGTGCATGGTATAGTTTGCAATAGTTGAGGGAACCTGTGGCATTGTATAGCAGTTCTCCCTATCATAGTATTACCTAGAGACGATCTGAGGGACCTAGAATTCATAGTCATTCTCGAGGCGGGTAAATGTCTTTCAAAAAAAAAGAAAAAAACCAAATTCCTTTGAGGTGTAGCCGTAGTCGCCTTGGTAAAACAGGCTGCTTGACTACGAGATCGTCGTACAAGTCACTAATGTGTTGTTCCTTTGTAATCGCACCTAACCTAAGAGAAGTCTTTGCCTACTTTGCCTACTAGCTCATAATTCTTTGTGATATAGGGCGTAGTTATATCCCACGATGCACTAGCTGCGTGCGAATGCCATCTTGGGTAGTAATAAAACCACAGAACTGGTAGATTCCGCCACATCAGACCACAATGAAGGGGACACTAGATAGCTTGAAAAACCATGTGGGGCCGAAATGTAGACGTTGATCCGATTTGATTGTTAATGTGGTCAGATGAACGTTGCATGGGCCATCCAAGACCCCGGGCATCTTGCTAACGCTCCTTGAGGTGAAAGTCCAGTACATGATGGAGCCGGGTCGTCGGGAATAGGATATATGAATGCAGAGGGTGTGATGGTGTGAGCTGTAGCTTGGCTGCCTATTCTCGACATGGGGGAAACTAAAGTGAGCTCGGTAGGATAAGTATACAGCAGTAGGAGGGAGTCATCTCCCATCTCACATGCATATCTGCACTGATCAACATTGACTTACCTATTACTTGCAGGCACGGCTTCGGCCCAGAAAGTCTGGGCGTACACTTGATTGCCAATTCAAGCTGTAGGATCTAGTTAAGTATATGACTTTTCCCCTCTGGATACGTAGTTGCACAACTTTGACATGAAATAAAGGGCTATTAACCTATCAAGCTGACAGGATGAACAGGCCTTTATTATCACGGTGTAGAGTACTTCGAGGCGTGAGCTACAGTAGCGCAACCGTTTGTCGTTATTATCGTGTGATTCATGTTCGGATTCTCGTCACAGTAGCATTACCCGTATGTAATTACCTTGGAGCCTCAGTCGCGCCGTTCTTTTGGGGAAATGCGCCGAACATCTACGCCGTTAGATTCAACTACCCTGGTTCTATGTAATTAGGCCGTCGCAAGGGCCATCCTAGTGTCGGCCGTTGTGGGAAGCTTGAAGTGGGTTAGCGAAACTGAGTGCTTCTTCCGCAATGCGAAGCTGAGATTGCTCGAGCATAAATACATTGTATGTTGTACTACACCATCCAGACAGCTCGCTAGCTTGCCCGTAACAATATCGCAAAATCAACCCTGGTGAGTGCGGATCATCATCCTAGCTGAGATCTATGAGCTAATCTGCACCGAGCCACATTATATAGTCCTGCAGTTCTGCTCGTCGTCACACGCGCAAGGGTCAGGTCCGCAGGGTCCAGAATGTCGGTGACATCAATATTCATGAGCTATTGCCGTTGTGATGTTAACTAGGTAGGACACAACGTCCTATGAAATTCTACCCGAGTTCTACCCGAGCAAGTACTGTAGTCAGCCGAGAGACACCACCCGCTTCTGAAGACGACGGAAGAGATAAGCTTAGCCAAAAGTATTATCAAGTCGTGATCGACGAATCGGCAACGAAACATGCAGGATCTAGTGGGACAAGATCAGCGTGGCGTCACATTAGTGTCCCTCGCTTAGGAGTAGATACCTAATTAGCCCAACGGCATCTACAATTCGATCGAGCGTTGCAACTTTAGTTCATCTATATGTACCATAGAACAGAAGTAGACGGCGTTATGAGAAACTTTTCTTTAGCATCTACTTTGATTTCTTAGAATCGAGTCTGATCATGACTACTAATCATATAGCTACCTCTACAGGTATCGCAGTTAAGAATTGCAGATTGCCAAGGCCAACATTTGGTCTCGTCACCTCAGAAAATGATTTTTGGGATAATTATATAAATACATGGATGCCAGGTATCTTTGTATCGATCAGCAACCAGGATGACGTATAAATGCCGCCGAGGTAGCTCCGTACCCTTAATTTTCCTTGGGGCTGGACTCGCTGCGGGGGTAGAAGTGGTCTGAGAGGCACAGAAAAAAAGAAAACGCCACAGCGGGTGAAGATCCCACTCAAGCCAGCCCTGTCAGGACGGGACAGCAAGGATCTTAACCCCAGCCTCCTCCATAATTGCAACGGTCATTCTAGTAGGTACCTATATCAAAGCCTCTCGAAGTGCACGAAGTGATTTCCAAATCCGGCTAGACTTAATAATCAGTCCTGATGAGGTATAAGGCTCGGCAAATCATAAAAAAAAACGCCATATGTGGCATTTGGATATCCTACTAAGCCTATTATCACATTACTGACGTATGATTAGGTCGTTGATGGACATTATACCGTAGTTTTCGCGGACGGAAACATGTGGCATCACATCCCTCACGTAATGCAAATCTCGATGCCAGCTCATAAAGAATCTGGTCTTGTCTGGTGCTAGGAGCTGGCCGTCTTTGGCATTAAGTTAACTAATTTACCGAAACAAAGTTTGCGAGTTGGCGTATTTGTTTATGTCTCTACTGTATCGTTCTTGGCGCTCTCGTGGAGTCAGTAACGGCCGAGCAAAATAGCATGGTGCGCTAGTATTCACGTGGCAATATGAACCTCGCGTTGCTCTTTTCGTTGCAACTTGTACCTTCTTCTCCAAGGTCGATGCTCAAAAGGGCGCGGGTGAAGGCAGTAGTATTAGTAGCACAATATACGCTATTACAAGTCTCATGACACCTCGGTTTCCGACGAATGGCTAGGCGCTCTACGGACAATCGTGGTCCTGCAGCTCACGTCTCACAAGCAATTTACATTTCCACGATACCGATGCTAGGTGTTTCGGGAACTTAGTCCTCCTGATATGCTGTCTATATGATGAGCTGTAGTGCAAAACCGGTCCAAAGCCAAAATTATGCTAAGACGGGTCCGTCGTGTTCCTAGCGCACACGCCGTCTGCATGCCGTCGTCCCATTAAAGATTCCTTGATAATATACCCTTCTCAAGGCGGCAGTCGATCACGGACCCTCACAGGGATTCGGATAGACCACACATTAAACGTCCGAAAAACATATACTATGGTAGGTAGCGAGCCCCTTGCCAGGCTCTTCTGGACTACACTGAGCAAGCGATTGCTTTTCTCTGGCACCATCCATTGGGACGATTATTTGGTACTGTGGCACTGCCCTACGCTTCAGGGGATTATATTGACCATTAAGAAAAGGCACAACCTGCTGTAATGGCCGTGTACATGCATCATAGTTACACGAAAACTTGCTAGCGAACACTCTTAAAGATTCTTTTTATTCATGCTGAAACAGGCGAATGTTCGTCTGAAAGTATTATTGTACCAAGGGGTACTATGTATTAGTGACGAATGGCGGCATTGCCATGCGAGTTAAACGGCTCGCAAATCCGAAGGAATCAGAAGTGGTCCCGTTATCATTTGTCTTCCATACATGACATTACAAAGTTCCAAACTCGGTGTATACTGCCAAGCTTCATGGATTGGGACTAGACTAGCCTTGCGTAGTGTAGTGTAGTAAAAGACTAAAGGAGCAAAAGCGGCTCCCGCTAATGAAGATCTCTGCCTTTCGTAGTATGGTTTACTGAAAGTGTAACGGCAATCCCCGGATGAACAACCATAGCAGCCCACGAGGCTTCCTGGATTATAATAAACCTCTAGTCACTAGTCCTGATAACTTTTCCATACCGAGCGCTCAACAATAACAACACCCGCAATAAGGCGGAGCGTTCGGTTCAGTCCTCAATTCCAAAAACGGCTGACCAAATCATGCTCATAATCAACTTGTTAAGAGAGTAAATCGCCTTGTGCTAGTGTATATGCCGCTCTGGCTGCCTACGTGTATTGAGTCTGTGCAACTGCAATTGTCCTATAAATAACTAGTCGCACCCACTATGTCTAAGTTGTCGAGTAGGTACCTTGTTACTTGTTACCAAATGCTACCTTACCCAGTAAGGTCGTGTAAGTATGTGTGAATAACCTTGCTTCTGCCCGCATACATTAAAGGTGGTCAAATGACATGCTCCATGTACTTGTGTATCTACTTTATCGGGCAGTTAATATAACTTACGTGAAATATGTTGTAGGAGAGGAGGTACCGAGAATTTCCATTATGACGTTGTGAGACGCATTTGGTCAAATAGTATGCTCTCTTTTTTTCTCTCGCCAGCATCGCTATAGTGAGCGCTATACTCGACGAATGAATCGCTATGTCTGAGAAACGTCAGCAAGGAGTTCGTGAGTTGCCAGGAGGTAGATCACGGCAACTTCCCGAACCGATGGCTCCCTGATGCGGTCCGTTTCTGGCACCTGACAATTGAACTAGGGGTTCCGGTATCTAGAGTACAAAGAGGTATAGAGGAACCATGCTCAGGATACGGACCAATAGATGGAAACATGCAGCAGTCATCTGAAGTCTGACAAGTGCATGGTGTATGTGACGTCTAACCCGTGGGGATGAACGGCATAAGAATACATCTACAATCCGGTCACAGCAAGAGACGGGCCACGCCTGGGCATGGCAGGGATTAAGGCGTCAACCGTCATCAGTCCCAAGAAAGTCAAGTCGAGCATCGTCTCAAGTTCCCCGTCGTCTGTCAGTCCCCTGCCTTGAGGTCGTTTGGGCTAGGGCCCTGGCCCAAAACACCTCGAAGCAGGGGTTTAGTGACCGGCTAGCCGGACGGCACTATGTCCCCGAAGAGGTAATGGTGGCCCGAGAACGCCATACTGACATTACACCCACACACTTTAGTTGGTCCTTGAAGAGTTGCGTAGTGCACTACTGCTACACTAGATGACAGGGACTTGGTCCCAACTAGCTGTCTAGTACTCACAGTAATAGTATACAGATGGCCACCGAGGCCAGGCCAAGCTCAAGATAACAGGTAGGTAGCTCCTCTTGGTCTGCACCCTGATGCATAGCAGCAGTAGTGGCTGATCGTTTGATCTCGGGCGATCCTTGACGAGAATCCCGGCCAGGCTCATTCCCACGTCCTGTCCCTCGTTGTCTCCATCAGATCTCGGCTCTGCTGGGGATCTAGTACGTACCCAAACCGGTGCTCGAATACTGCTGCAACTTCGATGCGGGCGACTTCATCATCCCTGCTGATGCGCCCATCATTAACTCCAGGAGTCTGAGTCCTTGCCCCCCCTTCTGGCATTAAAAGGAGGCGCTATAAAAACAAAACGCCCCTGCCGTTGATGCAGGAGTACTTTCGATACTAGGGATCGACCGTCGCTTTCATCCCAGGTCTGCCGTGCCCACGTCTAATTTGTAACAGCTTCTCTCCAGGGATACACCTTAGATTGGCGCATGATTGTCTTCATCTTATACACACATCCGGGAGATCTGACGGATACATCATCTAGCGTCACCTCGCTTCCATTTGATCCCACCATATTTAACTACCCACACTCCCTCGGCCTGCCCTACCACATTGAATCCCTCTCAGTCCAGGTATATCGGCGCACACGAAACCATACATTGAACGAATAACGCAAACAATCGAAATACGGCCTATACATAATAGCTGCGATTAGGACCTCTAATTCTCATTGATATTGCTAGTCGTTTGGAAATTCGCTGTTGCTCTGGAAGATAAGATGGCGACGGCCATATATGCGAACCAGCCTGGTGCTCACTACGGATATCCCCAACCGCCGCCGTCGCCCCCAATGGACGAGGCTGCCAAATGTTCTCTTCCTTCGATCTCGAACTTATTAGTGATGGCCGACGCTGGGTCACCAACGTCTGAACACTCCCCGCAGTCGCAAACAGGTATGTCCACTTCACATGAATGTAAAACTGAACTATTGCATGCTAAGAATTGGATCAGCGTCTTCGACAAAGGGAGACACTCGACCAAATTCATCCCATCATTCGGGCAGTGGACCTTCCCGAGCTGCTCTGCCACCTACGCCACCTATGAGCACGGACGCTTCATTTGAAGGATACAACTCACCTTCAACAAAGTCACTCACACAAGTGCCAGTAATATCCGGAACGGCCAACTACTATTATGAAACCACACCGCCGGTAGAGGATATCCATCGCCAACATATGAATCCCGTTATGTCACGATTACCGATGCAGCCTCAATCATATACCCCACAGGCTTTTGCATCATCTTACTTAAACCAACCCGGAATGTCTACTTACTATACGCCACCAATCTCTACGGCCCAGTCTCAAATATCGGGACTTTTCTATCAGAGGCCATTGCCGCAGGTGAGTCCAAGCAATTACTTCTTCGTGTAGGTGTAAAGCTGTGATGCTAATTTTTCTGTAGAGCTTTCCCCCTCTGCCTGTCACGGTGTCGTTGACACCTTCCTCAGGGGCTAATCCATGGCAACATCATCATTACATCTCACCATCATCTGCAGCATCTTTTCCTCAGTCACAGGACCGGTATATTTGTCAGACCTGTAACAAAGCTTTCTCGCGGCCGAGTTCACTACGCATCCATAGCCACTCTCATACAGGAGAGAAGCCTTTCAAGTGCCCCCACAATGGTTGCGGCAAGGCCTTCAGCGTTCGGAGTAACATGAAACGACACGAGCGCGGATGCCATAGCTTAGGGAGCAATAGCTCATTACGCTGATCTCATCGACCGGACGTGTTCAGCGAAATTTTTAAATATCGATACCACTTGATTTCCCTTGTTTATCTTATCGGCGCGAACTTATCCCGGCAAAGGATACGGAATGGAAAGACAGGTTCTTATGATACCAACTCGAATTTGAACGATGTTTACGGCCACCAAAATTAAATAACTTGTTGAACACTTAACAGCGACAATGACCGGACAGGAGTAAGGTGGGGGGCTGGGCTTGGTGTTACGATACAGCCTCATTGCATGATAACGGCGTATTGGATACCTTAGCGGAGCATCTCAATGGCGTTTAACATGGGCAAGGGGGAAACCAATTGGCATTAGAAGCCTCCTGGATTTGCCCGCTCGGGCTCTTCGTTTATTATTAATGTATAAAACAGAATAACTATTAGGATAACGGTTGTATCAATAAGCTACAAGCATATAGCGGAATTGAGTCTCGCAACTTTGCGTCCATGAATTAAAAGAGGCACCCTTGGTTAGTACCACTTAATTGTCCGAGTGTCGTAGCAAGGGAAATGCATCAAATAGTAATGCTCGGTATAAAGCTTTCATCGCGCAAAAAACTTCTAGTCTAGAACTCCACTGACGCTACTAAATATTTAGACATTTCAAAACTATCCAGCATAATGGTTCTGTCATGACGACAATTGTAACGATGTGCAAGCTAAAGAAGCTCTGGAAAGTGGGTGGAACGCGGCGGCGTTGAGACAGGTTCTCTTGCTGCGGGTGTACTATTACAACTGGGAAACGAAATGTAATAGCGAGGTAGCTTTTGCTTCATAAATTATCAACTAACATCAATCTTCGCTGGTACTATGGGATTTCGAGTCATAGCGCCCACTCTCTTTTATAAATACAATCGTCATTGCTTATGGAGTCCTTAGCTCCTACCGAAATACAAATCTTTGGTGGTCTCTCTGGCCTGCCGGGCTACACGATTTCGTAGTGATCATCACATTACAGTCCGTATTACGAAAAGCGATGCCAAAAGAGGATCTTCATCAACAGACCTTACCAAAAACTACCCATAGAAATATAGCTAATTAGCAGGATAATATCCATTATGATCTAATTTTGCGCTAAGCTAAGCCTACATTGTTTCTAGCTCCTGATATGGTAGTGCATTTGTCGATCGCCGTCATGCATTTGGCTTGACAGGACCACCCAAGCTACAAGTACATTCTAAACACTTTCCCTCCAACCATATATAATTAGCACCTCTCGCCTAGAATATATCTCCGTTTTGAGCCTCTTAGCCAAGTTGAATCGGGTTAGATACAGCCATATGATTTTCTCTTTTAAGATTGTTAAGGAACTATTCCCTTAACCTACCTGTTTGAACTTGGTGACTGAATACAGGACATCGCAGCATAGACACACGCTAGAGCAGACTAATACTCGTATTAGGATAGTACATGTAGCTGTTATCACAAGTTAACCCTCGACGATCTTAGCTTCTTCTAATGGAATAGTATAGTTATTCCTAGTAGACCCATCATCTCTTTCTGCCGAACACATCACCGTCAATGCCATAGTACAGTAGGCTACAATACGAGTATTAGTCCCAAGTGAGACTCGGTGCCCCAATAGGGCGTAGTCGGAGATCTAGGTCAGCACTCCTTCAGCCATCATGTTGAGTCAGTGGAGAGGAGGTTATGTTCCAGGTAGTCAAAGCTAGGGAATCCTGGAAATACGACCGCATATTGATCCAAAGCCATCGATAGATCCTGTGTATCAGTCCTAGTTTTGACGACGCGAGACTGCTTTCGTTCTTAGGCAGGGGAGCTTATGTCGCTTTCACTCACGAATAAGCTAAGTCTTACTATGTATTGCTAAACCCCTGACAACTCACAAAAGCACCAAGAAACCGAAGCGGCTTTCACTTTCCCGCTACGGCACCGTTAGCCACGTTTTAGGATTTGCCCACTTCTAGTCCCCACGCCCACATATCGTTCTGGCAGGCAGTCTAGCCGCCAGGAAGCCTGCCGCCCCATTTCCCGCCCGCACATTTGATCAACTCGTCGGCTCACAAACCCCGCAATGTATAAGCTTCTTGAAGCACTTCACTTTCACTCAGGTCACCTTTCAGTTATATTACTCCAATATATGGTGTAGGTTAACGTCTGAAAAAATTTAAATCCAAACACTAACCTTAGTCAAGACTGTATTTTCGGGTCGGTGTGGGAAGGTCAGCGCCTGTCATCCGTATTGTGCACACAGGCAATAATTTGTGGAAGCGAGCGTGACATCAAGTCTCCTGCAGCGGTATCAAAGCTTTCCAAGCTCCCGCCCTTCTGGTTCGACCCATGGCGTCACCCAGCGATTCTCTCATTTCGAATTCCTTAACTATGAGGCCATTGGTTCGGCTAAAGCGCCGCTGGCACCGGATGCCGTTCCACTATCTTCCGTGTCTGAGGATCGACGCCTCTCCGTTTCTGAGGCACATTGTTTATACATGCACGTAGATCCTTTGTTTCTCCCTACTAAATCTCCAAGAGCCATCGTCAGTGTACCAACGGCCATCTCGCTACCACTTATACCTCTCGCCTCTGATATGCTGGTATTCAGCTTTCACTTGCTCCGGTCAATCCTCACCACAACAATCTCAGACTATGTAGTATATGGTCCGCGCGTTCTTGGCGCATAGATTCGGTTGTAGCGGACCTCGATATTCCCCTAATGGTAACCTGCTGTGTAGTACCTATACATATACACGTAATGAGACATTTTAGTAGGTATTGTTGTCGTGTGCGGCAAAGTGAGATGTTCGTTGTGTTGCTGTTAAAGGTGCTCTGCGTCGGAGACCTCACCTTTTAGGGTTGGGATTCCGGTCCCAGACTTTACACAGAACGGGTCCATGGATCTTCTGCAATGTAACCTATCCAACTCACCAACTACCCCAGCTCTACCAAGCCGCCCTCTCTTGCTTGGAACGAAGCACGAGCCGGAAAGTGAATCACAGGCTTCCCGCCACGATTTTCTACAGTAGCTCGTCGCATCTCACTGTCGCTCTATCGTCCTCGTTTAGTTCGTGCAACGCATAAGAGCTGACATTTGCTAACGGATCTTCCCGCAATAAACTCGCAGCTGACGTAGGTACGCTAAGCTTATTTGGCTCGCGATCGACGAACAGTCGAGCCGTGCATATATACTATCGGTCTCAAAATCCGAAGTGATCCAAGAAATAAACAGCCCGATTTTCCAATCGTTTGATTTCTTGGGAACGGAGGGTTTCATTGCATTGTTTCTTGATCAGCCCGAAGCAGTAGTGTGCCTATTTGCTGTCTAGTCCCAGTTTCCATGACGGAGCCATTTTCATAAACAGGGCACTAGAACATCAAATTGGTCCTTAGGCCTTTCTAGCGCCATCTGATGAAGTATTGTTCACTTCACAATGCTGTCAAGGCTGTGCCGGTAGATAGGTACTTGCAAGTGTTCCAGGGGACCTAGATCCCTGTAACACATCCGCATCCTAACCGCAGATCAATGCTTCGATCAGTCTCACGCGCCCGCCATTGATCAGCCCAATCCAGCATAATTTGCCTGATGCTCATTTCTCAACCAGTGGGGAACAATCCTCTTCCTGATTACCTAAAATGTATCTCTCATATTATCATAGTAAGTCTAAAATTCGTTAATTAAGTCTGAAGGAGCGGGAAAAGAAACCGTCACCCACAAGAGATTTCCGCTGTTTCAACTAACACCGCTAATTGTAAGCGAGCCTCGGCTACAGCGGGCGCGTTCTGAAGCCGTAATATCGCACATAGCAGTAACGTAGACGCCACATCACAATGTAGTGATAGTAAAATGAAACAGGAACGCCAAGAGAGCGCTTAGGAACCTCACTTGACTTTAAATTCGCTGGGCCGTGGTGCAGACAAGTGAAACAACCGGAAGGCGAAAGATTTTAGTTAGCTAGGCAGCTATTAAGTCCGCCTATTTTACATTAGCGCATATCGTAGGCGATATTTGGTTGAATTATGAAGATTCATTTGTTAGGCTCGGGGATATCCAATTCCGCAACCCGAACAATGCTTGCATATGCTTCAAGATCGCTACCAGGCGATTGTGCGTTGGCCTAGTCATAATATCCATGACGACGTAGCGTTGATTCAATACCTCGTTCGTTATTTGACGTTTTATTGTAATTTAACATAATCACAGCTTACTTTCGCGTTGTAGATAATATCTAAACAACGAGCCTGCATTGACGTAAATGAAGCACAGAAAGAGTGTGGGAGATTCCATTATGATAAACCATGATTAAGAGAATTAGGCGAGACGATACTTCTTTGGCTCTTCTCTCTATTGAGTGGCGCATGTGTATGTCTGTTACTGATCGCCTAATCTGAGGATTTCAAGCCAGCCCGAAAGGAAAATTCAGTAAAAATTCTATTGATACCCTACATGCCGAAGGTATCACACGGGCTGATCCAAGGTACTGTGACTGCATTGAATATCCGAAACCGCGGGTCAGGATGCAAATTACTATATGAGCGGCGAATCGCAAACGCAGTTGCCCGTATTTACCTAATCGTAAGAACAGGCAACATATAGCGAGACGTGCGAGATCCAAAGTGAAGCTTTCGCCTACATGGACCTAGATCACCGCCAGGGCTGAAGAAGTGGATCAGACTTGTGTAACCTTCTTGACGCCTCATCAGATTACTACAATACGAATATCCTTTCAAATCTTAGACTTCTAGCCCTCGTCACAGAGGGTGAGCATTTGAAACTAATGGTGCCATGATCTTATCGCGGAGTCAACTACGGTATTTGTTGATGTCTCCTGATGATTCAAGAGGTCTCTTATTGTACTCAATTATAAAACAAGGTGTTTCAGGAGGTAGAGACACTTGTTGATGCGCGAAGGACTATTTGCCTGCCCTTCTTTCCATACGCCTGTACGCCTTGTGACACATAGCCGTGAATAATAAATTTTCTAAGCGTTGAAACCAACCCCTTATATTTGTCTCAAATCTTGTACAACGCGAAAGTATCTCAGCAAGCGGGACAAATTCATGCTCAATGAACCGGTAAGAGCTCTACCAATAGAAAAACCTACAAAAAAAAATCGCTATAGCCGAGACCATTCCCCTGGGGCGCACAAGTTGGTAGAACATTCATTAACGTGAACAAGTCAGAAGCCACAACAGTCAGCTCGCCTGTAATCTCGACGTTTTATATCGACTGGAAGTTCGAGGAAATACTGTGTTGTCTTTGTTTCCAGTCAACGCAATAGTTCTACACTCTTGTCACAACCACTAATCGAGGCGGATACTTGTTATGTTGATATTCGCCCTTGAGTTTTCCAGGTACATATTTGGCGGCGAAGGTAGAACATATACTTTACCATTATTGACTAACACGTGTTAAATGAGTACATTGCAAAAGCAGCCATACTTAGTCGACCATCAATGTCATCACGGCGTTGCAATTATAGGCAGCTGGTTGTTCATTGAATCGTCTAACTATGAGTTTATTATTCTACTTACTATCAGTAGGTAGTACAATGCTAGTAAAATGTCTCACTACAATATCGTAACTGTCAGCTCAGAGCGTCTGTGACACATGAACACCTTATTTGTTCACCTTTCAACTCACCGACGGGGAAGTAAGTTTACAGAAGCAAACAGTGTGTCATGCCAAAAATCATCACATGGAGGCTGCAAACCCTATCAAATTTGAGCCGATCTAAGTCTACAAAGAGTTGTAAAAAAAAAAAAAACTCTTTTTGTAAAGGATACGACCGGAGTGCATTGCATGTAGAATATTTAGTTTCAAGAGAAATTAGCAACTGATAGCAAGAAAACAAATAGCCATATGTAAATATGTCCTGGGACTGTGGGATTAAGGTCTTGTAAACCTGCACTCCCGATACGTCAATGTAGTAAATGTTATGTTTTACGAATAATATGTAGGATGTGGAAGTTTCACGCACTGGTATGTTCATGTGTCTACGTTATAAGGGTAGAAAGAAAATGTGAAGTGCTCTATCTAGGTCCAGGCCAGTCTCGCCATGACCAGAGTAGTCTCTTAGCAACAGACCAGACAACCGAAGTTGCAGTCACAACAAAGATTTACTGGCCGGGATAGTCCGTTGATATATTGTCACACGGACCGGCGCTAGGCAGGGAATGCAACTACCCGTATACCAGAGTCTGGTCGGCGATATCATGTAATCTATCTGCAGAGCGTTGTTTCGTATATTTGGTTACCTGTGCCTATTTTTGGATATCATGTTTGCTATTATCGTAGGCTTAAGCAGACACGACAATAACAATACGGACCTGAAATATCTGGGATGATCTGGGCTCGCAAGAAGCGAAGCTTCGTGTATAAAAACCTAGATTTGCCGCTTGGGCTCAAAGGAGGAACTTAGACCTTGAGGCCTCATTGACGCCCGAGAAGATTATTGCAATGTTGAATACCCTTCCAAGCCCTAGTACTCTAGCCCTTGTGACATATAAAGATCGAAGGTTAGGATGTGACGGACACCATAGCAGCCTGATTCAATGTCCTAGGCACTTGACACCTCATCCACGAGGAACAAGTGTGATCAGAATCAATAGCTATCCTGATCATTCCAGTATAACGTCTCATGGAACACCCTATCGACAACAACTCGTTAGTTGCTATGACAGGAAAAAGGGCTATATATGTAATACACTGGAATTAAAGGGGTTCAAGGGGCGGAAATACTTACTCAGGGCCAGTAGCAACTAAATCCCATCCGAAAGTCAACTTGATGTATTGAAGCAGGTGACTGGCGACCTTGA
This sequence comes from Xylaria flabelliformis, assembly GCA_007182795.1. Taxonomy (NCBI): domain Eukaryota; kingdom Fungi; phylum Ascomycota; class Sordariomycetes; order Xylariales; family Xylariaceae; genus Xylaria; species Xylaria flabelliformis. The sequence goes on along the minus strand of VFLP01000025.1, from coordinate 366,684 downwards.
TCGCGCCGACGTCCGTGGGGTGCCACTGGGGTCCGATGTCGTTATGCTGTAGGATGCCCTTTGTTCGGAAATAATAGACAAAAGGTTTGCTCGGCGTATCGAGCGTCTTGGTTGTCTCGGTCGTGCCGTCCCATGTTACCGGTGCCGATAGATACTCCTCCGAGTTGAAATAAGTCACTATGTCCTCTAGCTCTTGTTGGAAACCTTGATTTTGAGCATAACTGTTGCCGTATTGATAGAAACCAAGCCAAAGTTCCTATTGCGAAGTCATTAGTTGCCACCTTTTACCGCCTGGCTGACGAAAACAAACCCCCCCTAAACCGAGGGTGAGAGGGAAGGTCTCGGTTTCGCACTTACCATTACGACGACTTGGGCAGAGGGGTATTTGCCATGAACACCTTGGATGAGTTTCTTGTAGGCGTCGACGTATGCCTCGGCTGACACGTTGTTCGCTATGTTGTTATCGTTCGTGCCCAAGTTGATGACAACGATATCTGGAGCAGTCTCCATCTTTTCGAAGTCCCAGGGCTCAGGGTTATCTTAACAGTCATCAGCGATCGGTTACTCAATGTCAGGAGCAACCTACCACCCCAAATTTCTGCTGCTCGCCAGCTCGTATCAGACGAGTAGAACCACTGGTGCACCTGTCCCCTGGGATTGCCCCAACATTCCTGGTCTGCTACGCAGATTCCGGGGAAGGCTGTCACATAGTACTCGGTTTCGCCGAGGCCCTCGCCGACGCCATATGCGAAACTTGATAAGCCTTCGTAACTCTGAAAATCGCCTGCTGATAGACTGTCTCCGATGAATTCTATAGTTCGCTCATAAGGTGGGATCTTGATCAGAGACTCTCCAGCACCGACGTGAACCTTGTCAATTTGAACTCCGTAGCCCCAGTTCGAAACGCGCATCTCGAATCGTTGCGGGTTTACAGGGTACGTCTCGTTGATTCCGGGTGTCTTGGAGCTGACAAGCAGATGCGTTCCTCCCGCGGTAACGTTTGTGAAGGTCCAGTCCATCCCTCCAATACGATATCCGATGAGGGTCTTGTCAATGGTGTGTTCACCAAAAGTAATGGCAACCGTGTCTCCCGAAAACCCAAAGACAAGCCCAGGGGCTCTTTTCGAGGATCAGAACCATTTCGCACGCTATTCTCTGCGACATCGAACGCCCACTTACGACCAATATGACACCTTTTTCGAATCCCATCGACCCTTATATGATAGCTCGCTAGCATTTGCACCATATGTCCTAAAGTCGGATGCAACCAGGTCGATTTTGGTATCGGGAAAATTTGTATCTCTCACTTGGCCATTTTGCAGTATCGTACCTTCGACAATGGAGCCTAGCATCAAGGCCAGCAGCCACTTCTTCAACTCCATCTCAATACACACGCCTATCAATGTCCTGGGGAAATTGTGGGAAAAGGATGACTCGCCATGAGTGCGGAGATGTATTTGCTTTATGACTACTACGCAAATCGTCAAAGGGGCTCTTAATTTCACCGTAGTCCGGCACAACGGAGGAGCATTCGCCTCTCCAGAAAGGGGTTTGCGGCGCGCATTCCGAAGCGGAACGGAAAAACATTTAAGTGACCTTGTAGGTGTCGTTGGCCCAGAGAGTGAATGTAATGTGACTGAGTGTTTAGATGGACTACCAAGGTTGACACGGCTTGGCGCATTCGTCTCGCAGTGACCCAGGTACTCAAAAAGCGAAAAGAGCAGCTATTCATTCATAGCCATGATACTGGATTGCCAATCACTAGGTAAGTTGTTAGAAATGAGTGAATACCACATACCTTCGCAAACCAGCACCTGCTACAATCACGGTGGTTTAATATCCGTTCCGGATTGAGACGTCTACGTGCAGCAGGTAGGTACACCAGACGATCTACCTGGTTAGATGGGCACGTATGTAGGTGTATGCAAGATGAACGCACGTGTTAAGCGATCATGCACCCGGTAGCTGAGCCGGGAATATCAGGAACGAGCACAAGAGTAGGAGAGCTGTTGGGCAGGGAGGCTGGTTTCTCTTTTCCCTCGAAAGTGTAAACCACGATAATGGGTTGATCTGATGATCGATCATATGATAGCTTACACATATATGAGTTACCTGTATATATTTAATGAGACTAACCTACATGGGGTAGGTAGTCTGATGTGACGCGGAAAAGCGAGATGTTTGATAACACAAGCCTCAACCCCAGAAGAACCATATTTCGTTAAGTTCTGTATCTATGCAGTGCAGAACGAAAAGTCGTAACTGAGCCATGGCGCGATTGGAGGCAGGGGCTGTTTTGTGGTGAGACATTAAGGTAGGTCTTAACATACTCTCTCTCTCTATTAGAGGTGATGGAATGACCTTGATCGGCTGTGACGTGACTAAAACCTACTTTGTACATACGTCAGCTCTGTCGATAACAGGGATAATAGATAGATAAATGGATAATGGCAGAGGTGAGTGCCTGGCACAACCCCTTCTATCCAAATTACTACTCTGAAATATGCATTCGCTTGCTTACGTGCGAACGCGGCAGTTTTAAATAGAAATTTGTATATATGTACTACGATGCACTGCACCTAATATCCGTTCATATGAATCGTTATCTGTGCAACGGGACAAGGGCCGAGACCGTGTCATGGTGGCTTCACATAAGTACGTAGTAAAATCCGGGGGGGCCTTGAAGGAACGACCTGGAGAAGGAACCCTGGCAGCCTATGAGAGTCCCCTGTCTCGGGAAGGGGGGGACCCCAGGATAACTTTCTCTCGCACATGGAAACCCGCCCTGGCGGATTCTCTCATACCTAAGGTAATAGCACTGTACTGCACGCACCCGCACCCTTAGGTAGGTATACTACCTACAGCCTCCCCATGCTATCCGTAGACACCATCTAACTAACCGCCTACCTACCCCAGGGCAGGCATTCCTTCCTTCAGGGAATCTTGGAAGAGCAATCGGGCTGCCAGTCGGTGATCTTTGCATGGCTGGGTGCCTATATTTACGCACATATCGATAGCTGGCACCCACGAGTCGAGCCTGTCGAGTCTTTCGAAGAAGTGCAAAAAATAAAAATAAAAAAAAGAGGGAAAAAAGAAGAAGAAGACTGTGGAGCATTGCACGACATCAAACAAGGACGGCAAAGAGAAAATTAGCTACTGGCGGTGACTTTTTGTAACATCGCAGGGCTTCTCTTCCCGGCATGGTCATACCCATCACACCACCCTCACCTCACCTACAGCACCATCTATCCAGCTTCCCGATCTGTCAATTGCCCGATTCCTCACCGGCCACCGCCCAACGTAACAACGCCCACGAAATCGAGCAAAGGCCCGACAGTGCCTGAATGATCGTGACGCGTGGAGACAGACAAGGAGAGACAGAGAGAGGGAGGAAGGACGCCGTCGTGATCCCGGCCCCGTTCGGCGTCTAGAGAAATAGAAATACGGCCAGAAGAAGTGTGTACGCTCTAGGTGTGATTGTGTGGTAGTGGTGGCTTATACCAGCATCGCCAACAAGCTGTGTCTTTACAGCCTGACCAAAGAACACCCAAAATCCTGGTTCTCGTCATCCTTTTCCCCTTGTCCCCTGCGAACTCCTGCATCTGCAGCCATTCATCCTATCCTATAATCCCAACAGACCAGCCAAACACACCCACAACACATACACACACACACAGAGCCACGCATACTATTGTCTCTCTGTCTCTGTCTCTCTCACGCTCACCCACGATACCTTCTTGGCGTGTTGGCCCTGCGTTGGAGAAAATTACGCAAGAGAAAAGATAAGATTAATATATATAAGAAAAAAGGGACTTTCGCTCGTGCCTTCTGGTCAACCCTGACCAACCCACCACACCAAGCCACCGTGTGATGACATCTTAAGCTTGTCGTCGCCATCCCGAGACAATGAAGCCGCTGTGCGCCTCAGCAGATTCGACGCTTGACCTGAGGGTGTCACATCCACGTTCACATCCACGTCCTCCGCTTCCGCCTCGGCCTGCCTCGACCCCAATCGAGGCGACGTTGCATCCGCATCCGCATTTGCATCTGCCCCGCCTGCGCCAACCATCCTCGCTCGCGCCCCCTGCTCCTACCGACGCTGCACAGTGATTGATCGCTGGCTGTGGCTGCCGCCGCAGACTGTCGTCGCCTTCCTCGGCTTCGTTTTCCATAACCGTCCTCGTCCTTGTCCCCGTCCTTGCTGCCGCCGTTCTGGACGCAGTACACCCACCAGTGGTGCTCCCACCGCGGGCCGCGAGACATGCCGTCGACGGAGCCCAATACTGTCGAGGACACGCAATTGGGTCTGACGGATGAGGAGATCGCTCTTCTCCGCTACCACCAGGCCCAGGCCGCCGGGTCCTCGTCCTCGCGCGCCGCGAGCCGCGCTTCGTCACAGGGTCGACTTTTATTGGACAGCTCGAGTCTCGCCACCTTATCGCGTCATCTTGACCGGCTCATGCAGCAGATTCAGGTCCGCATCGAGTATCTCAGCGAGCAGAGCTCCATCGTGACAATGCAGCAGTATGACCGCGCCGGCAACCTGGTGGACAATGCCGATGCTGAGATTGCGCGCTTCCAGGACATAATGAGCCAGATCGACGAACTCGAGGTCGACTTCGACCGCATCGCCCACATCCGGGATATCGTAAGGGACTACCGCCATCGCGTCGAGCAGCTGGAGCGCGAACTCGAGCACTCAAACTCCTTGTCGCGAAGAGAGCGCGACGGCCACCGCCATCACCATTCGCATCGGCACCATGGCCACTCTCACTCTTCAGGTCGCCGACACCGACATTAAATGAACCACTCACCTGGTTATCATATACCTACCGGGCTTTTTTTTAGGAAAAAAAAAAAAAAGGCATTGCCTTATTTTGAGAGGAACATGTGTATGGCCGTGAATCGAGCATAGGCCCGGAATGGGAAAAATAACAAAACGAAGATTATTAAGGCTTACACAACCGAGGAAAAGCGAAGAGAAGACAATCGGAGGCCAAAAAGACCAAAGCGGACACGCGCAGTCACTACGTCACCCAATACTAGGGCACGAGGTGGGAACACGAATCAACTCGACGGTAAAAAGCGAATATGTGCCAATCATAAGCACAATACAACAGCAGGACGTTATAACATCGCCAGTCATGAGAGGAGCAACTACCCCTCAACCCCTCTCTAATGAAAATACTGAATAAATCTCTGCAGGAGACGGGTTAAGCGGAACAAGAGCAAAAGGTCTTGTTGGTCCGAATCAACAACCACCATCATACCCTGGTTAGAGAATAGGAGGAGCCTCACGGCTGTCAGAGATAGTAGAGTGAGATAATAGCCTCGCGGCTGCGTCATGAGACCTTGAAAATTTCTCCTTCTCACACATACGGCGTTGGGGACGGTTTTTCCTTTGATTGCTTCGTACGTCTGCATCTTATCGATGAACGGAATGGAATGGTTGAAACTCTGTATTTTTTATCACCCCATCTCAGCGATTGCTTAATAGCTTCTGCTACAGTTTCGGTTTTTTATGTTAATCATTTGGCGAGTGGTTGTTGGATTGAATTGTTCGAGCGGGCTTATGATACCATTTGCTGAATTAGTTGTTCGTTTTGGAGCTGGGATATCAAGAAATCACTTTATTCAACCCCTGGTTGCAAAAATATGAGGAATATTTGAAATAAACACAATTTACCCCTTTATTCTATCTCTGGCTGGTTATCGCCTTGTAAGTACAGAAATTCGATAATCACCAGTCGTTGAACCAACTGTTTAGTGAAATGTGTAACTTCAGATACCGGTTCTGTGCGGGAACAAGTACGATAGTATTCAGAGGCTGTTCTTGCCTCGCCTTTGCTCGACGAGCTACCTAAGTACCTAAGGTATTTATGTACCTCTCCCTCTGGATCGTGGAAATAAGCCCTACACGAGTTCCGAGCTCCATATTAGGGAACCGTCTAGCTCATATTTTCTCATCCCCATTGCCCTTCGTCAGTCCTCGCTCAAGACCTCGACATAGTTATTCTCCAGTTGGCGCCTCTCGTACCTCGCCTCGGCCGCAGAGCGCATAGCCCCTTCGGCCTCGAGCTTGGCGGCAGCAGCAGTGGCCGTCTCCTTGATCAGGACCCGGACGACGCCCATCAGTAACTTATACCAGCCCGCGTGGGGTTTGCAGCGCTTGCGGTCGCAAGTCCCGCGGATGGCCGGGTCAGTCGGGGCATCGTTTCCATCCTCGGTACCATTATCGGCAGCGGCAGGAGCCTCGAGCTTGCCGGCCTTGAAGGTGGCCTGGCCCTCGGGGGTGTCGAGCCAGGCGGCGAACTGCACGCGCACGGAGACCGTGTCGAGCCGCCAGTCGTAGCCGCAGCTGTCCTTGGTAAATTTGCCTGCCTCGATGGCGGCCTGGCGGCGCGAGTTGGCCCAGTCGAGGAGCTGCATCATCTTCTTGTATTGCACGATCTCGTTGCCGAGGGCTAGACGCTCGGCTGTGGATGTTTGGAGGAAGGCCTGCTCTTCTTCGCTTAGCACGTCTGGGCGGGTGGGGAGACCGTTTGCCCAGAGGCCTTCGATGTTGCCTGTGCGGTGTATTAGTATGAGAAGTGAAGACGTGGCGGGTTATCATCTGGGGAGATTTAAGGGATTGCGTTTGTAGCTACTTGAACCATGATATATGTAGGTGTAGAAAAGGTGAACGTACCGAATGGTTTGTCACCGAGCTTCCAGCCGCCCTTATCGGCAGTGGCGATGAGCAGACCAACTAAATCTTCTTGTGTGAGGACCTCAAGAGCCGTCTTCGAGGCGGCTTTCGTAGGCAGTGTGGCGATCATCGACGCCCACCAGGCATCGCAGTGGTCATTGGAGCAGAAGACGCTTCTGTCCTTCGGTGATTTGGTGTATAAGCGAGCGGCATTCTTGCAGCCGGGTAGCGCGCATGTCTTCCTGTATTTGGTGTAGTTATTCCTGCCGTCCGTGCAATTCGGGCAAACGAAGCGTTCGACAAGCTTCTCGCCGACTTCCTTATCTAGATCGACGCATTCGCCGTGGAACCAGTCCTCGCAGACATCACAACTTATCATCCACCTGTGATCGTCTGGTCCCCGGCATAGACAGTATGGACCATTGTCGGTCTCATCATCGGAGCTGCCCTCGTTCTCCCCGCCGCCGCCGCCGCCATTCTTATCGGAGGTCCCAGCAGACTTGGACCTTGATTTAGGACCTTTTGTTTTCTTAGACGACCTCTTCGTGGCGGCTGTGCCCTTCTTCTTAGGTGCGGACCTCATCTTGGAAGAGTCTGTGGGTGACGAAGCGGGTGGTGGGTTCCCCTCGTCAGGATCTGGCTTCAACTCAAAACTGAGTACCGTTTGCGAGGGGTCGTTTGTCTGGCGCATTGAATCAAGAGGAGCTATGTTCGTTGGCCTGTCGGTAACCGCAGTGCCAACATCTGACTCGGCGCCTCCCATCTCCACATCAACGTCTCTTGCAGCCTCATGATCCGCCATCCTTTTCAGAGGTTCTTTTCAATATCTTCAGAACCCAATTATATATATTAATGTTGCGCAATACCGCAAAGAGGTTTTGTTCTCATATAATACTTGTTGAAAATGGCCTTGAATGGTCTTATTTTTGCTTCATCCTGGAGGGTTGATATGAGAAATCCGTGATGAATGGTCCGTGCTCATTATAGCATCTGAGATAGTTCCTGCTGCTCTTTCGGAGCCACAGATACTACTTACTATAAAAGTGGAACAAGACGGTGGGATTCTGTGCGCAACTTCTCTTTCTTTGATAAAGGTAAAAGCGATTCGACATCATAAGATGAACCAGCCAACTCTGGAAAACCAGAGTTGTGGCCAGCCACTCGAAAAGCTTGTCAACCTCTGGCACAGTCATTGTTGCATGGTTCACTGTGACTATCGCACTGTACTTTAGCATTTCGGACACCCCTATAGTTTTCCTTGAACTCCGGCCAGAAAAGTGAAAGCTGTGATAATCTGAGAATCCGTAGAGATTTTCGATCCAGCTGACTGACAAAAGAGCTCCTGACAGCTAAGAAGGTCCCTTGTCTGCAAGCTCTACAGCCGTCTCATATTACTTGTGGTAGGTATTACCGTTTGTTCGTTTGCCACGGCCTATACTGTAAAGGCTTTCCTGGCAAAAGTGCCAGATTTGTTCTACACCTCCTTCGCTAAGCTACCTATTACAAACGCAGCGGCAACGTACTCTAGTTGTCTTAGTTTTATGTCTGGATCTCAGCTGAAAAAAGGCACCTTCAGCAGTATCACGCAAGAGAGGCAAATTACAACCTGTTCGTAAAACTCTCTATTAAGCGAACACTCGGTACCGTAGTCGAGTAATTCATTGGTATCATCTAATTCAAGCGCCATCCTCTCAAGGGATTACTATAACTATTTGTACAAGTACGCAACGCATCAGCCAACATCAAATCTCAAAAAGCTGGTATCTCAACATCCCCAAAACGCCGGAGTCGTTGCACGGTCGTCAGTGCCGCTCGTCAAAAAGACAACTGGCTGATACGCTGCTTCGCCTCCTCGCGAATCAATATTATATATCGTTGAACAGCCGTCCCAAGTGGTATATACAAGTTTTCCTCGCGCCTCCGTTTTGCCGCTCTCAGAGCGCGTAATTCTCTGTGTGTAGGAAGATCTCTTCAAGCATCGGATCACCCCAGATCTCGGCCTGTAGCCGCGCGACGGTATTAGCAACACCAACTCGCATAGCTGGCGGGCCACAGACGAAGACTGCTGTCCGCCGCCCTAAGATGCCTCGTCCATCAGCACCTCCTGTCGTCCATTCCCGGAGCATGTAGCCTAGATCTGGCCGTCCGTATTCGACACTCCATCCACCATCGATCTGGTGTGGTACTGGGAAGGCAAAGCGCATTAAGCTCTTCTGAAATTCTGTTGGTGTAGCAGGGAAACCAAAGTCGAATCCCGACGGCGGTCCAAAGGTAGATGTTGGCCGTGCCCCTGGCTGACCTGGCAGATTGGTTGTGCGGAGATGCGCTAGCTCGGGTGGGTGCACCACGCCCTGCGGAGGGGTGCTCGTAGTATCTTCTGCAGCAGTGGGTGGTGGAAAGCTGCGTGGGGAAGGTGGACCATGATTGAAATGCGGCTGCATTTCAGGTCGATGTTTGAGTGGCGGGAAGTGGAACTCTCCTTTTTTGTCTTCCGGGAAACCGTTCGCATTGAGGCGCGGCGCCTCTTTCTCAGCCTCTGTGTCACCGGCGTCCCGACCTTCTAATCTACGTAGGGATTCCTCCTGAGGTGACAGATCGTTTTCAGGTGGTGGGCGTTGGGCTGGTACGTAATTGGGTTGGAGATATTTTTGCTGGGGGAGAGCTGTGAATCTATCCTCATCTTCGGCCCGCAGCTCTTGCTCATATTCTGGATTACCTTGCGCTTCGTCCCGGATCATCTGCGAGTTGCGCTTCGAAGCGATGTTGGCTACGAACCCGTCTAATCGGTCATGGAAGACGTTACTAAGAGGACGAGGGGCGCGTTGGTGTTGCGGCGGAACTCGGGATTGTCGAACTGCCGCCGTGACGAAGAACTTGCATGTCACACTCTCTGGTGGCGCTGAGTCACGACAAATTCGCAATTCTTCGCGGAACCAGTCCATAGCCTCGAGTCGTTTTAAAGCCCACACTACTACCACCTTTTTAGTGATGGCCTTGCCGTCTCTCATACGCTTAATCAGGTTTAGTAGTTGCGACATCACTGCAGTGACTCCACTTCCGCCAGCGATTAAAATGCAAGTGTCAAAAGCGGCAAGCTCTCGGCGCATACCGCCGTAAGGGCCATCGAGGTATGCTCGATACGTGTGGAAAGGGCCTTTCTCAATAGCTGTCTCAAGGACTCTCCGGGTAAAGCCGCCATAAGGCTTGAAGACAACGGTGCAGTCTCGATATTGCTCTCCGTATTCCGAAGGAAAGTCGTCGCTGCACAGAGACGAGATTGTAAATGGGTGGTTGTCTAGGACAGAAATTCCGGGCATTCGGAGGTACACGAACTGTCCAGGTTTCCACTTCATCTGTGTGGGAATGGTGATTTTGATAGCATTTTCTGTCATGAGGGTAATGGCGGCTTCGTCTCCTACGAGAAACGATGAGCGCCATGGCTTCACCCAATTCAACTTCGAAAAACGATAAAGATAACAGATAGCCCATATAGCGATAGTAGCAAATAGGTAGTCCCAAGTAGCTAGGTAGTTTTTGGTATGCCAGAAGAGGAGTCCTACATACAGGACTCCAACAGGCACATGCAACGTGACGAATAGCTCGTATGCTATTCTGCGAACAAAGGGAAGCGAGGCTACGCAAAGCCATCCTAAGGGAACAAGGCATGCAATTCCTGTACCGTAGATGACACCGCTACCCTGGGGGAATAGTTTCGAGTAGATCTGTAAGGCGCCGTCATCCCATACCGGCTGAACGAAGAATGGTATAGTGTGTGTCAGCGAGAGGAACAGGCACAGATATCCCGCCCATCTGTGAAGGACATTCAGTCGTTCTGGTCCAATACCGGTGACAAGTGTAAGTAGATTCGCTTTCATGCTTGTCGCGACAATCCAAGGAGTCATAGCAACAGCAATCATGCCGGATCGGATAGCGACGGGTGGTGAACCATACTGGATGCTTTGCCAATAGAGCGGTTGTTTAAGGAAGACAAATAGCGACGAAAATGCCAGCGCGACAAATCCAACGACTAAGACGCCGAGCGACGAAAACGTAAATCGATGTTTACGCCACACAATGTCGGGAATCGGTCGGTAGAATACCCATCTAAACAGCGCCAAAGTATCGAGCACAGGGCCAACCGCCGAGAAGTCGGTCTTGGGCTTGAAATCTTTCTTCTCTCCGCGTTCTTCGGGAAAAAACTGCATACCCGCGTGGCTCGGGCTAGCGCTATATAGGTCTCGATAGTGCTGTTCCACCTCTTGTTTATAGATGGCTTGTCGTATCTTGTCTTGCCACCAATGCCATATTCTTATTATCACCAAGACTCCCAGGAAAGCTAAGCTGAAATATGTCCATGCGAGGCCGTATTTTCCTGACTGAACCCAAGGATCGACTGTTGTCGCTTCGATCAAGCCAGGAGGACTTGTTGGTGTAACAGGTATATAAATGCGCTTTGTAAGTTTTCCCACGACTCCAATGGCTCTCGCCACAATGGGATGGGATGCCGGCCCCATAGTGAACGAGATAGTTCGCACTCCCTTGACACTAGACAGTAGAGATCAATAGCATCAGTCGCCTTTTAACCATGGCACTTGAAATGTGGTAGTAGGATCGTTGGCGTTATTATTCTTGGCGTGACGCAATGTAGAAGTCCCTGAATCACCGCGAGATCCGCAGATACAGTTACACGTCCTTCGGATTCATACAACAGAAGGCTGGTAACGAATGAAGATCAGTCTAGAGTTGAGGGATCAGATACCTCAAACCGACTCAGTGGGAAGCACTTCCGGGAGGCACCGAAGGCCCGCTGGATTCATGGCATGAGCAATGAGAGGAAGAGAACGGCGCAGGGTAGAGGAAAGGGTGTTGGGGTAATGTCAGATGAATATAGTAGATGTGAATTACAGCTGCCGTGAACAGGGTGGGGATTAGATATGCTCGCCAGGTACAGCATGCATGGAAGCGGCGTCACCCTCGTCACACAATCGTTCTTCGGATCATGAGCTTTTGGCACAATCACAAGCGAATGCAAGATTGACCTTCGTTGGATTGCAACGAGCTCGCTCAATCAGAATCGAGCAATGCGCTCAGGGACTTGTACTAGCCGCAAAAATGCGAAAGAGGAGTGACCCAGCGGTTGACCGCACTTTAATATTGGCTGGCGACGATCGGTTTGTCCCCCGCAGACTGCACTTGATCCCCATGCAGGATGTACGTGAGAACCGTCGTACTCACGCTAGATCGAGTCGAACAATCAATCAAGCATGCTTGGCGGACCGTTGCGACCAGGATCATCAAGCCTAGCGGGAAGACGAGCAAGGGTTCAATCTTCGATATGCACTCGCTACACTAGTTCTAGCGACCGGATATGCTATGCAGAGTTCCCGCCAATCTAGGATCGTTGGCCAGAGCAGACGCAGAGACACAGCGGCACATAGGTACTGTAGGAAATGGTAGAACAGCAGGTAGCAGAGATTGTTACTCACGATTGTTGTACAATAAGCAGGTAACACGCTTCTGGTTGAGATCATACGGTTACACGGTAAAGTATGATCCGATCCGTCAATGGAGGCACGGACAAACGATTGCTATGGGATGACAAGACGCAAACCAACCCATCATCGCTCGCAGACGATAAAGACGCAGTATACGTAAACCTGGGAACCGGACATGTCGGTGTCGCACGTGGGCCATGATGCGTGGTTATTAGACAGACGCCCAGCCATAGGTCAATTCAAATCACATTTCGTGACCTGGTGCAGTAATAACTGCCGTTGAATATGGCAAAGAGAGCAATAAGCTGCTTATCCTTGGTCTGCCCCGGTCCGCCGTGGGTAAATGGTCTTGATAGTCTGCCTATCTGGGCTCGTCAAAGTGGCGGAAGGAAGTCGAGCGAGCTACGGGCGCGTAATGAGCCCATCTCATTTGCCGAAGCTCGTGGACAAGGTCTCCGCTAGGAAGTGCAGCTATATCCCGGTCCTAGCGAATCTGGATGCGCAGATGGCCCTTTACCCCTTGCCCCCAACTCCATCACTTGCCGAAAAGGGTCGTCGAGTACTTGGTACAAGGCGCCCACTGTCACTGTGATGGATGTGATGGGTCCAACATGTTGCAGATACAAATACACGTGTACCTGAGAAAATGTTCCGAATTGCTGGGACTTACTCACGAGAAGCACACCAACGACAATATCCTGCCAAGCATGCTGTCGGTCTCCGTACGGAAGTTGTGTTGAAAGTACATGTAGGCCAGAGAAGTAGAGAATTAAGCATGATTGATGTATGAAGACACAGTGGTTGCAGACATCGTACATTGATCGAACAGGTGAGCTTAGGCGGTCGCCAGCTATGCTAGTTTATTGGGCTCTGTTTCGGTCGAATAAGCTGAATCAATTGACTGGCCCAGACATCCTGTCCTTTATCTGTCTCAAGCCAACAATAAGTAGGTATATAGAATCCAGGAATGCAGTACCTATAGTCAGAATTATCGTTCTTGTGTTACACGCCTACATAGCAGGTGGGTAAGGTAGGTACCTAGGTAGGTATGTAGGTACTTACCTGTATGCCGCGCCCACTACCTATTTGACCCCACCAAAGCACCAAGTAAGGGAGCTGTAGCTCAACTGTAGCCCCGCGAGGCTGAAGTTGACCCATTGAAATTTCCAAACCCGCAATTGAACAATCTTGCCATGAGCACAACATCGCGCACTAACACCCTGCTGAACCTTCAATTCCTCTCATACGCCTTAACATGGCGACCCAGCGGTCGCAGACGCTCTCGAGCGCCGCATATGCTAAGCTATCACCGCACCCATACCTTTTAGCGAACCTCCAACCCCCCAACCCTGGCACACCTTCCTCTCGCACAAACGGCCGCCAGCCAACACAGCCTCGGCCACCTTCTATCAACACTGCTTCTCTTTCACATGCTCATGGAAGTGCGGTCGTGCGCACCGGCGACACGACAGTCATATGCGGCGTGCGCGGCGAGACTCTCACAACGTTGCAGATTCCGAACTACCGACCCACACTGCTCGGTATCGCCGCCGCCGATATAGCGAGCACAGACGAGCTACGCGACTACGACCTCCTCGTGCCTAATATCGAGCTAGCGACAGGCTGCGCGCCGGACTTTTTACCTGGTGTGCCCCCCACAACACTTGCCCAGACGCTGAGCACGCGCGTATACTCTCTGCTCCACAGCTCGCGCGTCCTCGACGTTCAGGATCTGCGGATATATCACGAGAAGAGCCGTGACGACGCCGATGGAGGAGGGGAAGGGGACGACGAGCACATGCAGGACACACATGGGGCGGATATAGACATACCCGCGCGAGAAGTTAAGGCCTACTGGGTTCTCTACATCGACCTACTCTTCATCTCCCTTGACGGAAACCCTTTCGATGCCGCCTGGGCGGCCGTGCTCGCTGCGCTACGGAACACGAAGCTACCGCGCGCATATTGGGATGCCGACCGCGAGTTGGTGTTGTGCTCGCGCCAGGAAGCCCCCGTTCCGCTCACCGTGTCCGGTCTCCCTGTGGCCTGCACGGCGGCCATATTCACGGCGAAGGACCGGCTAAAGCAGAGCCAGAGTCGGAAGACTGGCAGCGAGATGGGTTCATTTTGGATTCTAGTCGATCCGGACAGGTTCGAAGAGAGCCTGTGCGATGAGACGGTGACGGTTGTCGTTGATCGTTTTGGTGAAGGTGATGATACGAAGATCTTAGGCATCTCGAAGAGCGGTGGGACGATTGTCGGGGCGGAGGTTATAAGGAGATTTGTCAAGGTCGCCGAAGATAGATGGAAAGAGTTTAAGGATGCTTTTTAATCTGCATATAGATGGAATGAGGAATCATGATACCCAATGTCACGACGCTACGCCTATCTCACTCCGCAAACGGCCCTGCCTAATTATAAAGGCACAGCTTGTTGCAGCAATTTCCTGCTGCCAGGGATATACAATTTTAGTATGAAGTTCAGGCCTGGATTTTAAGGCACCAAATGTCAATCAACACGTTCAATCGCGATTGCATTGGATAATATTATCTTAAGAGCGCGGATTCGAGACGAGGCTGGATAACCCAGGCAGAACACCTTATTCCCCACCAGAGCGCAACAAGAGCCTCCTATACCCATTAGTCCATACAGTTACGAACGCCGTGTCAAGTGCAGCAAAAACAATTTAACAACTAGTGCAGCTAAGAACCAACCGCCCAAGAGCTCAAGCATGGAGTGCCAACTTTGACGAATGCTTGTTGAAAGTGGTCCATCAAGGAATGAACAGAGGCTCTTTTTCAACCACATCGTCTAAACCCCTGAAGTCTTTGTCAAGCTCTATAGAGAAAGCTCTTCCTGCCCTTGTGGAGAAGAGTTCTCGATACGATTGCATAGCCAAGCGACAGATGGCCTCAGATTCGTCTACCTCGGCCGGCTCACGGACAACCGTACCTGCAGAACAATGCTTATCTTCTCCGCTGAGTGACGAGTCAGTATCGCTGCAACCTTTTTCCGAATCGGTCTGGACGGCCATTTCCGACTCGATAGCCCCTGCATTATCGAGGACTTGCATCACTTTGTCGGCGACGAGCATGGCGTTCCAGAACGACGTCTGCATGAATTTGAGCGCGGCCATATTGACGTATTCAATACCATAGCGGCATCGGCTCGGATCCAGCAGCGGTACGTGGATGAAAGAATTCTTGTTGATCCGTCTTATGACAGGCTGGCCTATCTCGGTGAGATAGGCGTCAGTCGTGTATATACCCTGGGGCCCGCACTTGCGTACGACACATGCCGCCATCTCCTTGCCGAAAGTGACCTACACCAACGGCCGGACGATCGCGAAGTAGTCCCACATGAAGTTCTATCCCGTGTCATCAGTTACAAGGACTCTCAGGACCGGTGCGGAAGAACCTACAACAGCATCTCCGAAAAAGCTGGGCTTTGGCCACGGGATCAGACAGTAATATGCGAAAGGCGCCACGTATATCGGAGGTGAATATAGGTTCTTGCCACCGCTGAGTATTTGACAAAGTAAACGGTTGGCCGGATCCCGACTAGGAGTAAAGGAAATGCCGTGCTTGTATTCGTTGATATGCATTCCTCGCGCTGCGATGACCACTTGGGTAGAAGATTAAAATCTGGTAATTAAAGGTTCGCTTGGGAGTGCACTCACCGATGGCTCTATTGCGTCTGTAAAATGACGGTACGGATTGGTTTAGTAAATTGTTGCGTCTCACCACATGCAGCTGAAGCGTATTATCGCATGTACCTGTCGCTTCTCGATTTAGGGCGACAAAACCCTTCATTTTGTTGAAATGGACTTCCAGCTTAGAAAGCACATCAGGGCATTCCAAGCGCAGCCGGTCTAGCGCACTATGATCGAAGCGCAAATTAAGACTGTCGAGAATGCGCATACGTTTAGTGAGGCATTCGGATGTCTTGCTATCTGGGTGGCGGTTGAGAACGAACGAGGTGCCAAAGAACTCGATTAGAATTGAATGTACTAATTCGTGGAATCCTTCTTTATCTTTTGCTGACGTTTTTATGTGTTTGATGAGATGGCATTGGTAGGTTTTCGCAACCGTCGGGAGTGCGGAAACAACGGCCGAGAGGAATTCATCTAGGATTCCGGATCGATCATCATCAATCTGCTCGCATATATTCGCTGTCAGGTTTATTGGCCATTCGGAAAGGGCACATGACCCAATGTAGCGAATGGTAATGCGATCGTCAGGTTCCAGTTCATAATTTGCGATGAAAGTGTCCCAGGTAATCAATTCGTGAAACGTTTTCTCTTCTTTATTCATGTGGTTGAAGAGAATATCGAATTCGGAAACCGACATCCGCCACGAGCAGACAAAAAAGCCTCGTGACCCAGATGTGGCGTTATGCTCAGACAAGGAGGGATATCGAGAGTTCTCCATATCAACGACCTTCTGCAGGTTATCATTGGATACCGTCAAAGGACTGGCCCTCAATGACCTCCAAACCGAGATCTGGTCAGGACCGTACTGGCTATTGCTGTCAGGCAAGAGACAGGCGAGCCTCCCGCGGATGCGTGTTTTTGCGTCATCGTCGTCGATGCCGAAGGAGTCCAAATGGAGCTCGGAGTACTTCGATAGATTACGGAATATAGTGTTCCAAGTCTGGTCGGTAAGCGTGTTGGCCCCCACGTAATAAGCATTATCGAGTAAACGAAATAGCCAAAAAGGCTGCTTGAACCGGTATCGTGGGCTCATTGCTGGATGCCTAGATATGGTTGGCAATAAAGGTATAAAGAAAAAAACCTGCGATATATATTTGAGTACAGTTAGTGCAGACCGGGTATGTACTTAAGATTCAAAGCAGCTGTTGTCTTGCGCTGGGTGGCTGATTAGGGGGAAAATTGAGGAAGGGACTAGGAAGAGGTGGCTGCTTGTTGCAGGTCAAGGCGTTTGTATGCTAGGATGTTTATGTGTCCATGAGATCACCGATACCAGCGAAAAGGAACGGCTACAGCACCTTCCATCAGAGAGATTAGGCAGTGGATCTATAAAGTTCTAAGGGCTAGAGTTGGTGGCTTCTATTACGGATAAGAAGTGATTAATCAATGGGCAAGAGGCGATGAACCAAGAAAATGTTCTGTCTTAGCACCGGCAACACGATTTTGAATTGGCATACATATTACTATGTTTACCAGAATTCCGGTTTGCTCATTAGAATTTGAAGAAGTTGAATTATCACGCTTCCTTCGAAATACCGGCCCTGGTCGGAACAGTGCCTTTGAAATGTGTTGCCGTATCGGACACCTTTGTTGATCCAGCGTCAATCTCCTCGTTGAGAAGCATACCTCCGTTTTCAAGGATGTTACGACGATGCCAAGGCCCGATGAAAACACCATTGGGATCAACTCTTTCCCGAATCTTTCGCCACTGCTGAATCTTGCTCCCATACATTTGCTCGATATCTTCCCCTGTTGTTTGGAAGTTCTTTGCCCAGTGAGGACGGCCACCAAGCTCTCGCATTAGGTACTCAAACGCCTCATAGTAACGGACATAGGTAGGAGGGTCGTGATAATAAGGTCGGTAGAGAGTAGCATTCAGGTACAGTGTAGGGCCATCGTCGACCGTTGGGTCAAGATATGGCCGGCTGTTAGGTGTTGCAGAAGAGTTGTCAGAAACCCGTACTTCAACTGGAGCATGCACCCATACGTCCTTGGCCGAGAAAGGAATTCCATGTGGCACGTAATCCGGATCGGTGGGTGGTAGTTGATTCAACCAACTGCTAAGCCGCCGCAAAGCCTCGGGCCCCTTGTGTAGTGGAATTGCCCATTCATTAACGTACTGGGAGTACAGGCAATTCATGAGTAACGCCTGACGGCTAGGCTGAATCGCTTGGGTCTTTGAGCCGTTCGAGAAGCCGAACTCCATCCCGAATACAAACCGCTCGATCCAGGGGAGGATACGTGGGACGTACTGTGCAACGTAAAGCAAGTTGTGGTAGACATAATAGCCAAGCGCTCCACCATAATAGGATCTTGGGGGATCTATAGGTGCCTCGGATGTCTTTTCTGCTTGCCAAACTACGGCACGTCGTGTGTAAGGATACCACCAGACTCGGACGAATTCAGCCCTTGTCCAAAGGCCCTTGTCCCAAGCACTGATCATCTTAGAATCAGAGTCAATAACTTGTTGCCACTTCAGGGTGAATTCGGGCACGGCTTGGAAAGTAACCTCGGTGATAATCCCTAATGCACCAAGAGATAGCACAGAGGCACGGAATAGCTCCGAGTCCTCATCAGGGGAACAAAACCGTGTCACTCCATCAGCGGTAGTTATTCGCAGTGACAAGATGCTCTCGGACATGATACCGTGCCTGAGGCTAGAGCCATGGGTACCAGTGGAGATGGCACCAGCAATGGACTGCTGATTAATGCTCCCGAGATTGGGCATAGCGAGCCCATGTTTAGCCAATTCGTCGCAAAGTTGGTATAGGCGGATACCCGCCTGCATCACCACAATACCAGATTTTTCATCGAGGGACAGAATGCGGTTGTATTTGTCGAGATTCACAAGCCATGAAGAGGTACACGTCAGGGCATTAGGAGAATGGCCACAGCCTGTGGTCGTGATACGGCGGTGGCATCGATGAGCTAGCTTCACAATCTTCTCTATCTCTGCCAAGGTCTCAGGCTGGAAGTAAAGGTCCGGCCGAGATAGAAAAGTCTTGGCCCAGGTACTATGGACATGGTGAAGCTTTGGGCTAAAGGGAATTCCATCATCACACTTAGAAAGTTCGGCGGTGATGAGAGGGTCCATCGTGGGTGAGATACGATCGAAATCGGCTTGAGAAAGTCAAAGATGACAGTGGCAATGTTGGCTCAGGGAGGGGGCTTTTTGAGTTTTATAAGTGCTCAGGTAGTGTATGGCACACTACCTACCTATACTTATATACCACTGACGGTTTCGTCTCGTTATAGCACGATAACTAAATATTCAAAAATAGTGAGGGAGGTAGTATTCCATCGTGCGAAGCTATACAAACGACGAACTATAGGTAAGATACCAAAAAAATAAAGAAAAAAGGGAAAACCGAAAAGGTTGTCGTCGTTGGAATGGGAGTAGAGAATAGATCGGGCGGGCAGATCGACAATCGTTTTAGGGCGTCTTGGCATGCGCGACATTATTGTATCAGATTTGAGGCCGGTGATTGGTTGAATGTCACTACTAAGAACCGGTTCAACCCGGCTTGGCTTATTAATCCTTTATCCTCACATCGTCTACGTGCAAACCTACTTAACTTGCCTGCAGGCTACAAATTTGATACCTTCTATCAGAACCTGTATTTCCGTCTCCGGGATCTTCATAGGCCTGGGGAGTAGGGAGGCTTAATCTATCGGAGATAGACTTGATGTTTAAGTTTCTGACGTTGAGGAGTTTCCGACACTGAGCTACGGATTAGCATGTCCATTGCTGTTCTCGGCTTATATTATAACTTGTCGAATTTCTTGGGCATACCCGCGGGTGTCTGGTACTGTGAGAGCCGCAACGGTCTGTTGGAGTTGGATGAACAGGCCTTCGATGTGCCGGTTCTCGCTTTCTAGCTCATAGCTTCCTCAACTAGTGCTATCGAAAGAGCTTGATTCTTGGAGAAGTTTAGCAAGTAGGATTCGCTAGTCCAAGACAATATCTTAACAACATACTATGTGTCTGATATAGATAGTCAAGCTGTTTTTTTTTATTTGACTATGAGACTGTCACACGGACTGGGAATGCAACTACCCGTATACCAGGGGCAGATTGGCAGCATCATATAATTAATCTGCAAGGCGGCGTTTCATTAATTCGGCTATCCGTGCTTGTTCTTGATTGTCGTAATTGCTATTATCGTGTTTGCTTAAGCCTCCGAATCCTATGGAGAAATACGATAATAGCGATACGGACCTGAAATATTTGGGCTAGCAAGAGCGAAGCTATTCGTGTATTTAAACACAGATCGCCGCCTTTTAACGCCCAAGATGATTATTGCAATACTGAATACCCTTCCAAGCCCCAGTACACTTGCCCTTGTGACAGAAACCTACTTCTTAGTTTTGGATTACTGGTGCCGCAAGATGAAACGAGAGCAACATATGCCTATTGATTGAAAGCTATTGGTGAGGGTCTGGTACTCGAAGCTTACATGGGATTATTGAAATTGAAGCTGTATATACTTATGTGTAGGTTCTTCTTACTGCCTTTGGAAACTTGAAATTTAACGGATGTAGGATATCTCATGAACATTTCAGGTTCCGTAGGGCTTAAAGCCCGGTCTCAGGGGTGATTGCCCCAATAACCACTTGAAGGCACCTGCCTTCTTGTTCTTCACTGCATTCAACTGAGGTTTGGCGCCTTCCTGGCTTAACACGCGTTTAGGTGTTTCTTACTGCATAATGAAGTAGGTACCCACGTATCTTTACAATGGAAGCCACACCTTGATTTGAGGTTAGCTACCTCTTAGATACTGGCTGGCGCTATTGCGGATTTCCACAAGTCACTCTGCCTTTCTACAATACTTGATTCGATCTCCTTCAGGTTCACGCCTTCGCCTTCGCCCTAGGATAGATTTCGCCTGACGCCATCATTTCCTGCGCCCATGAGTATTTTTACGGACTGTATCGTTACCATTCGAGGTGTCTGTGTATCCCGTGCCTGGGATACATATTGAGGCATATTTGTTGTTTATTTCCATGATCGGCTCTCTGGTTGAATATCATCATGTTCTATAGTCACGAGAGTATGCACTGTCGATTTCTTGTCTTTTTCTAAATATTGACTGAGGTGCATAGTCCTAACGAGCCGCCAATATGGTGTTGCTACCATCTGGTAAGCTGCGATTTGTTGCTTTTCGTATGGCGGGCTATTGCTGATGCGCGCTAGGCTCGTTGCAACAATTGGCAACAGGTCGGGTACGAGGAAGGTAACCCGCAAGGCCATACAAGAGGTCGACGTGCAAAGAGCGTGCGGAAAGATTCTTGAGCCAGGTGCACCTATTGCATTGCGGCTACAAGGCAATCTTCTATATGGCGTCTCGCGTGTACACAACCAGCAATGCACCTACCTGATCGCCGATGCCAGAAAGATTCAAGACCAAATGAAGGTTTTCTTCAATGCCTCTTCCGGCAACCAACTAGATCCCGAAGCCGGAAAGACAAGGTAGGCACGACACCTGCCAGTTTAATTTGAGCGGACTAACCTCAGGGTAGACGAGAAAACATTCTAATTGAGAACGATCCTGCATTCGATCCCAAGATGCCTTTGCCCAAGTTCGATCTCGATACCCTGACTAGTACCCAGATTTGTAGCCAGAAGACGTCGTCTCAAATGTCTCCCCAAAGCTCTCAACTCTCGGGTTCTCAAAGCCCCGGACAGGGCTTTGCGATTCAGCTCGACATTGATCATTCAAGCTCCTCGGGCCATCATGGATCTCCATTTGGTCTTGAAGGCCTATCTTCAGCACAGAAACCTGGTGATGAGCCGCTTATTTATCATGAAGATGAAGATGTATTCGGTGTGCAAGGCGACTGGGGCCTTGAGATTGATGAGGATGGAAATATTATTGAATCAGCAGAATTGCCAATGGCAAACGAGGAACCGCAGCTCCCTCCCCTCCCACATACTCAATGGGAGGATGACATGCCAGCCAATGTTGCACAAGTCGGTGAACAACCTGTATTCGACAACCAAGGCGACGTGGTTATGCAGGAAAGTGCGCTTCAGGATGTAGAGCCCTTTCCTGAGAGTCGGATGCATGGCCCATGGCAAGATGACGAGCAGCAACCTGCCCGGCAAGCGCTAGGCCGTAGAAAGAAAACCTTTCAAAGAGACGACGAGACACAACTTTCGCGAAATGTCCTTCGCGATTGGCAGTTCCGCTATCCAGAACAATGCGGTGGTCGCGCAAGGGGCTCAGTCTCTGCAACTCGGGCGAAGAGAAATGCAATGCTCCTCACTTTCGGCCTTGGAATCGGTAACATAGGCCAGAGCATCGGTGTGCCAGGACTTGTACACCCTTTAGCTGTTGAGTTCTCTGGTGATGTATTGTTTACGACCATGACTGGGATCGAAGTAGAGGAGCTCCGTGGAAGGCGTCGCACTGCATCAGAAGCAATTGAGGACGACGAACAGCAGAATGAACGACGGGTCAAACCCAGAATCATGAAAGATGAAGAAGTGAATGAACAGGCTAGGGCGGCTCACGAAGATGACTTCATGAACCTTGATGATCCTTTTGCTGAAGGTATTCCCCAGGAAGTTGGTAGAGAGGCCGAGCACCCCATGTCTGATCATCTATCTTCTACACTTTTGCCTTGGAACCGAGGTTCTTCAGCAGTCCCTGGCTCATCTGCCCGGGCTTCTCGTTCAGTCCAGCAGGGCCGCGACCTCTCTAGCCCCTTGGGTAAGCGCGGTGATACCCAGGACATTGTGCGCTACAGTGATGATGCACCTATGGGCGACTTCGGAAGTGACGGCAACTTCGGAGGTGGATTCGGATCAGCGGACTCCTCTTTCGATGGAATGCAAGCTCCTGATCTTATTCCCAAGAATTATAGACCCGAAACAGAACCTGCAGCACAAGAGACTCAAGCACAGAACGACCGTCTCCTTGCACAACTCGACAAGGAGGGATATAATTTTATGAACTTTATTCAAGACGCTGTGAATCAAGATGGCGAGCGTCGACGAGACGAAGATTTCGACATACATCGTAAGTGGCTTGCGTTTGATGATTTGTTCATCCCGCGAGTTACACCACGATCGACGGCTGCGCAGGCTTTCTATCATACGTTGTGCCTTGCTACCAAGGACAAAATATATGTTGAACAAGATGAGGCTGACCAGAAACCATTTGGCGCTATCTGGATTGGAGTGAAGGAAACTGCTGGTAGCATCTAATGGGGAAGGATTCCCTCACCGAGATTTTTGCTATTGTGGTCGTTACGGCATTGCGAACTCATTCATACTGGCTATTGTACGACGGGATGGATCAGATGGACAAAGTAGGGCAAGACGGAACTTTCAGACAATAAGGGCGAAAGGAAACATACAAATAGACGCACGACATCTGGGGGGACTTATACTCACTATTTATAGCTTTTGTGGAATTGATGCCAGGTTACGGCAGATAGTGCACACACGTTCGCCAGCTCGATTTGTTGTTCATGGTCTCATATCCGGAAAGACCGGCTAGCTGGATTTCGTTAACGGAAAGTAAGAGGTATTCTCGAACAAAATAATAAAATCGCTTTCATTGAAAAGACTACTGTTGTTCATGTCGAATTGTTGAATGTATATGGACATCTTTCCACTAGAGCATGAAATACCTCGTGGATGCTATGCTTACAATGCACATCGTATTGCTGCCAACATATAGTATATTGAATATCGATGTAATGGAACTGCTGCCTTAGTCAGAAACATCGTCGTCATCATCACCCATGCCTTCACGGTCCTCAAATTTCATAAACTCATCATCCGGAACTTCGTTATTCATTATGATCTTCCAGGCTTCCTTAACGGCATCTAAACTCGTGTCGTCGAATGCCAGGCCAACTGATGGAGATGGAAACTCGAACATCGTGGCGCTGCCTTGTGACTTTACCACCGGCTCACGAGCGCTGGTTCCCTGCTCGTAGTACAGTTTGTAGAGAACATCAGCCTCAGGCTCATCAGGTACAGACTCCAGTACCTGTAGCACACATTCCAATGCGCCGTCAAGAGCTTCTGAAGACTGTGGCGTGGCTTTCATAGTCATATATATGACACCTATGAACGTCAAGACTGGTTAGCAAACTATTGAGCCATTGGCGATCTGAAACTTGAAAAAGTATGGGCTGGTGCAATCAGTTTGTCAGAGGTTATTATTCGTCAAAGCAAAGCTCAGACAATGTAGATAAGTATTCGATTTATTGGATCATCATAACACCAAAGGTTCTTCAAATAGAAAGAAATTCGACTTACTTTGACCTTCGGGGCATTCTCCAGTATCACTGGAGTGCACAAATGCATAAATTGGAGGGTCCATAGAGAAGACAATAACGGTCACAGCTGGCTTTGGATGGTCTGCCAAGTGATCAAACAACGAATCAAGCGGCGAATTTATGATGGCCACGAGTCTCGCGATTGTGTGTGTTTCTGCTGAGCATGTCTGTTGCGAAGAGACGACGGCGGTGGTCTTGATTGAGGCTTTGTTTGACAAATTGAGGGTTACCTCACTGCCATTGCCTTGCTCGCTTATGGATACCTCAGTATCGAGCATGTAGATGCCACCACCAACTGCCCCAGCGCGACATCCTACCTGGGCAATTTCAGATACCCCACCCCACTTGGGATATACAGCACAGAAACCACGTCCAAATAGTCCCATAGAACTGATATGGCGGTGAATCATGGCCAAGCCGTCCTCCACAGTAATCTTCTCATCCAATGTAAGAGTCAATGCAAGGATACTGTCCCGAAGATCTTCATCATCAAATTTGAACTTGTCAACCAGGAACTCGGAGAGCGGCTTGTTAGCTTTTTCTTGCCAAACGGGCTTTTGCTCGTCTGAGTCATAGTCAATCACGAATTTCAGAAACGTCATCAGCCTGCGCTTTGACCTGGGCGGAATATTCCGTGCAGAGAAGACGTCCTCGCGACTACTAGGTATTCGTGCTAGCATTGCACCATTTGTGTCTGTTGTGCAGTAGATAAAGAAGGAGGGTCGTACAGCCAAAAACTCAACTTGTCGGTAGGCCTTTGATGAGACGAGTTGGGACAGTAGCTCCGACCTGGTATGGATGATCTGTGGAGCTAAGGCGAGAGAATAAGCTCTCGGAAAAGATAATCCCTTTGCCTCAGCATCGGAATGCTTCCACATATGGGCATTCCGAAAGATACTAGATCCTTCTTTGGATGGAGGTGTAGCAGTTGTAGAGTTGTCCACGTTCGCGGCGCCACTTGGTCCAGCAACAGGTACCTCAGTGCCATTTGTCGATGAGTGAGGCTGGTCTAGCTGTTGTGCGGCACCTCCGCCAGCGTAGGTCTGAGCCCAGGCATCAGCCTCTTGGAGGCTAAGCGCAGCGTCATGCTCGCCGTAGAAATCATTCTTATCGAGGTGAATTATACGTTTATTGGACCGCGACAGGGCGCTTCATTGTGGGAGCATGCTAGGTCAGTCAGATCGACAGCGCCGATAAGGTAAGGTGCAGGGTGGAAGGCAAGATGGAGTGCTCACAGTGCAAGAAGAGACTGCGAGAGACCTGTGCCAGAGATGACAACATCCCACGTCTCTTCGCCGAGTGATTCCATCGTGGGAAGAAGCTTGGAAGATATAGAGGTTTGAAATCAGGCGGCGCAATTTTTGATGAGAAGGAACCTTAGCTTGAAGTGGAGACTTCCATGGGCCGATGTAAGACCGTGTTGGTCCGTGAGAGTTTATTGTGGGTTCGGTTAATCCCCGGCTACGTTTGGCATTGAAATTTATCTGATGAAAGCGTTGTTTCTGCTCGTTTTCTCTTCTTAACAATCACCGCTTGCTAAAGCCGGCGCTTTGCTGTTGTAAATCCCACAGTAGCGTTGGTAATTTGAGTCACCTTTCAGTAGGTGTCTCGCTCTGTCGAGCGGCAGACCAATTTTTATCGTCCCGTATCTACTGTCCTAGATTCTCGCAGCCTGATAGGATGGTTCGAAGGGTTGATACATCTTTTTGCTCATTATTTTCATTCTGTGCTGCCTAACGTGTGAAATATCAAAGAGAGCAGCCATCCCCCACGCTAGCCTTGACCTAATATAAACTTTGGTATATCGTGTAATGAGAGCTGCGCAGCATATTGCAAAGTTGAACTTCAGGGGAATCGTTCCATACATCCCCTTACGGTTTGAGTTAAAAAAACGCATCAGCACGGATCACCGCCCAGGTTTAACGGGGCTTGATGGGGCTACATAGCGTTTGTCATCTTGTCGGTTTTGAGGCGAGCATGCTTGAAGTAAATCGATACTTGGGCTAAAGCTAGAATTTGTTGATAAGGGCGCTCCCCAATATTTCTGGCCACTTAGTTTAACCGTTGCCAGCTATCGCGAGCGCGGATCACCAGACGCCAAGATATGGCAGTTGCCAGGTATTTTACAACCCTGGTGATCAAGTCATACAATACATGTAGAAAAGGGTTTCTGAAACATGTATCATGGCAATGCTTGATTGACATGTTACAGCACCTGTCGATGTGCGCAACATGTGCTGTCAGACGATTCATCACATCCCAGGCTGGGGAGTGCTGCTGTAGCGTCTGGACATTTAAGACGACAGAAATAGATTTTTGGGACAATGGTAAGCCCGGTCCTAAGATACCGAAATGATGTAGGTAATAAATAGTAAGCGCACATCTTGTGTTATACTACGGCTCGCGGTTCCATGAAGGAACCTCTATAGGCACCTGCTTCAGGGTTTGTAGGATCTTAAATGCCACCGTCTATTACTCGTCTTATCACGTCCAAGATTTAGACTACCCAAGCGAGAAGCAAAAACTACACGATAGTTTAGAAATACGCTAGGTGAAAGGAGCACTCCACAGGCGGAATTATCGAAATCCCATGATGGGTCTACGCGAGGCATCCATTTACTCTTATCCCCGTTAGTTAGAGATTTACCTCGGAAAATTAAAATGAGAGAGCAGCCGATTCGTGCTGGAGCCGCCCCCATTGCTCCCCAACTCCCCATCACAACTCAACAGTAAACGAGATCGGAACCAGTGTAATACGAGAGCAACAGTAGTCTCCAAAATGTGACTTTGATATGCATGCGAACAGGAGAGGGCCGGGGGCGAGAAGAGACACTTGCTTGGCTTCTGTTCTGGCTCTAGCTATGGGGAATTAGCGTAGGCCCAGACTTGAAAGACAATTTCTAGTTATATTCAGCTGTACTGGTTACCCCCCTTGTAAAACCCACCCCCTTGAGTACCCGCGCTAGACAAGGCTATCAGACAGGGCTATCGCAGGGGGGCATTTTATCGAAGTACCTAAGGGCAAGATACGTTTTGCGTGCACGTACCAGCAGAGCTTTACCATAGGCGGTTTAGCTGCAACTCCCCCTGTCGAAAAGATACCTGAAGGGGGTGAGTTTTACCAGTCCCCAACCTTTGTATGATGTTTTACGTCTGGAGGCGAAAAAGGGAAAAAGTAAGAACGGGTCCTAAGTGTGGCAGTGACAGTGTTGAGAGCCGTTCATCTGCAAGCTATTTAGTGATTCACAAGGGTCTTTCTAATTGGGCACAATTAGACGTCGGAGATAGCTCGCTAGCCTAAATGGGCAACACTGGAGTAGAACCTCGTATATACGGCATGGCTGCATCTCTGCGAATTAGGTGCCTAGACAGACACTGCCTTCTTGCCCTTTCTTTCAATGGGGTATCAAAGTTTGAGATGGAATTGACACATATCGTCACTCGTGCATATCCCTTCCAGATAATGAGAATAAATAGCTTCCAGCCTCGATGTAGCCTGCTGAAGGGTGATTGATTAGCGCTAGGTTATCTTTGGACAATTGAATACAGGATGACGACATCCAAATCAAACTTGGTCAAGATGCCCTAGGAAGGCAGGTGCACTAGGTAATGAGAGAGCTGCGCGATATGCCATACTCAGCCTAGGTAAGTACGCAGCAGCCGCTACGATCATCAGCTTGCAATATCGTCATTCATTGGGTCATATGCTTTCTTCCCCTTACGCTAAGTGAGTTGTTGTTCACTTGGACCATTTTTGAGCATCAAGTACATGAACAGATAACTCAGGTATCTGGGTAGTCATACATATAGAATACCTAGTCGGGGCTTACTGTCGTTGCCTTCTATTCTACCTAATTCCGATGGCAGTGCCCAACATATCGCGCATTCTACTGTACATTAGCCATTACTACCTCTTATCGACCCCTGTCAGAGTGTGCGGGTAAGAAAAGTAAGCCCCCATGTTCAACTGATCCTTTACTGGCGTCCAGACCAGCGACCAGCGATCATTGGCGGCCGTCAAACGACTCCACTAATTCAGAGCGGCAAGGAAGCTCTTGCTCTTCCACTCAACTTGTCTATTCAACCTATCCGATCCGATTCCCACCTACCCATTACCTACCCTATATTGTACATTACCCTCTCATATTACTGCGCGACAGCATACACGCTCATATCTGCGTTCACGCTTTATCAGTCGTCTATGTGACGTTATCACTTCCAGATAGGATATCCGATGTCATAAATCATAAATCCGATCAAACCTTAAGCCACCCGACGGACGGTGGGCCCAATCTTACTACGAGACTCGGCCAGATATCGAAGCGCGTGCGCTACCCAAGACAAACCATCTACGCCATAAGTCTCACCACCATTTACTTCCATCACGCAACACGGTGGGAGAAGTAGGCATTCGCCAAACGAGCCTTGCTTTCCGACTTGCCAACTTGCCTACCGTCTCAAATGTCCGTTTTACTCGGTTAAGCGTAGTAACGGGTTCTCGCGTCTCTTGGGCCCTCCCGGTCCACCAGTCGTCAAGCTGGATTCGTAAGTGTGATTTTGTGCAACATGTTCTACGCCAATTGTGTGCGGCCCCGTCGGCAACTAGCAATTTAAAACGAGCTCGTTGCTGCGGACAGCCGTGTCGAAATTGCGACCTCGGACACTGCGTGAAAACTTAAAGTCGTAGGCTAATGAAATGTCCCTTAGCCTCGCCCAAATTGCTGCTTGGTCGCAGCACCGACCCGCGAGTCCCTCTCGGAAGCGAACTTCCATGGGTCACTTCCGATCGCTATCGAGCATGAGCCCTTCCAATGCTTCTTCTCGCTCTAGACCACCAGCAAAATCCTTGTCTTCGTCCAATGTCTTCGAGGTCATGATCCAGAATGATTCCGCCTCTCTAGCTCCGCCCCAGCTCAAACGAATGCCATCTTCGCAGTCCATCATGGAGGATGCAGATCATAGTACACTTCCCGATCCTAGAGTAAGGGCCATGTCCCCCGCGGATGGCACTGCTAGTCCCGTACATCATCCAGATCTAGACCAGGAGGTGGCCGCGTTGAGCACAAAACTCATCAACGCAATAAACCATCAAACCACACTCGACGATACGCTTTCCGCAACGCGGCAAGAACTTGATACCTCGCGGGACCGAATAGGCGAGTTGGAGGCCCTTGTCAAAAAACAACGAGAGATTCTGTCTGGGGAGGCCTGGGTTCCGCGAAAAACCATCGAAACCGAAAGGAACAGGTTGCTTGCGCTGGTCACAGTAGAAAAGAACCAACGGTTGGAAGTCGAGAAGGACAAGAAAAAGATCGAACAGGAGCTAGAAACATTAACTGTATCGCTTTTTGAGGAGGCTAATAAAATGGTGATAACAGCCAAAGAAGACGCCAAAAAGGAACAAGACGTGCTGCACCGGAAAAATGAACAACTTAAGGCGCAATTAGCTGATACAGAGGGTCTCTTGAAGTCGCAACAGGAGCAGCTTGCGCAGCTCAAGCTTGTCATGGAACAGATGGCAGCCGATCATGATGATCACAGCGGGACCGCACCATCATCACCCGGATTTAGCAAGTTTGACCCAAAAGACGATGAGACGCAGATTTCCGAGGGGGCCTCGCAGTCCGGCGTTTTCGAATCATTCGTGCCTACATACCCAACCAACCTTCCTCATATTATTCATCCAGTTCTTCGCACCGATCTCACAGCATACGAAGACTTCCTCTCTCTCATTAAAACTTCCAAGAGAAACTCGTCCCGGGTCTCTTCTGGGTCATATACTGGCCTCCCTATCCTGAGTTTCAGTGGGAATGCCGCCATCTCACTTGCGTCGAATGCCTCTTCAACCTCATTATCCGCTGTTGGAACGCCTACTTCTACCAATGTGTCCCCTCAAACACCCAATACTCCTGCCTCAGCTATTAGTAATGGATCCGCGGCCCCTTCTACCCCTCTACCACCTTTGAAAGAAACCAAATTCTATAAAAGGGCTCTGGCTGAGGACATCGAGCCGACACTCCGTCTGGATATCGCCCCAGGTCTGTCTTGGCTAGCACGGCGGTCTGTACTGAGTGCTATGACAGAAGGGACTTTAGTAGTGGAACCGATACCTACCAGCGGTCCTTTCACGTCTATCAGCAAGCCTCAACATTATCCGTGCGCTCTCTGCGGTGAAGCACGAAAAGACGAACCGCATTTGCGTAATCACCGGTTCAGGACAAGCGAGTCGGAATCAGCCCAAAGATACCCCCTATGCCAGTACTGTCTTTCACGCGTCCGCTCAACATGCGATTTTCTGGGATTCCTGCGTATGGTAAAAGACGGCCACTGGCGCGCAGATAATGCTGATTCCGAACGAGGTGCCTGGGAAGAAAGTGTAAGACTCCGGGACCAAATGTTCTGGAGTCGCATTGGTGGTGGTGTTGTGCCAACTCGCGATAACCACCTGCAGCCTGAGAAAGCGACGCGCACTAGCAATGAAACATCACGGCTAAAGGAGTCTTTGGGCGCGACACTCTCATCAGACGCACCATCGGGGGGAAAGAAGACGCCGACCCCAGAGCCAACTACCCCGACCCCCGGTTCAAATGTTGAGACTGTTAATTCCCACGACAGGGATCATAGCCAACTCAAAGCGAGCTCTACAGAGGCTAACAGTCACCTGGGAGACTCGATGGCGGAGCAGATCAAAGATCGCGGTCAAAGCCAACGATTATCGCTCACGATCCCCAATAGTCCGGGAGAAGAGCCCAAGGCCTGAAAGCCGACTACCAGTTCGATCTGTCTCCTATTAACCTTCACATGCCGTGAATCGGCACTTATGCATTATCTTTACGAACATACTTAATTACTAAGGCCAGATTTTGGTCCATCATGTGTATAGCACTGTCACCATGGGAAAGGCGATGATTCTGACTCGGCGCCTTGTTTTATAGTTTATCAGCATCGGAGCATCATGGGAATACACGGCGTTTTGTTTTAGGAAGATTCTGGTCTGCTTTTCAGAAGGGGAGAACAAAGATATATGTCACCTTCCCGGGCATAGGCAAATCCGGGACTGGACTTGGGGAAATGGCCTTGGATTTGTTTTGGAATGCGTGCATTTTTGGGATTGGTGGTTGGGTCGGGGGTGGCGAGCATTGCATGGCGGATTTGATTCGCGCCTGGTCTAGCGGATAGCCCAGTTGTAAATTTGTATGGAAAGAGGAACGGATAACGGGGAGCTGCCTACCAAGGTAGAGTTCATTTGTGTTGTTTGCCCCCCTTATGTAGTTCAGTAATGACATGGCACCTTGTGAAGATGGTTCGCGGCTAATGCTTCACTTTCGCACTATAATGATAATGATACATACAATGACCAACTGGATGTTGTCGGGAAATACTGTAGATGAGGCGTGTTGCGCAATCTTGTTTCGCAGTCTGGTGTCCTACGATACTGATCTTACAGTATGAGGTTAAGATGATAGCGTACAATAACATCTCTACCTCCACGGTTGATTTCTACAACACCAATATCCACACCTTGCCTTACAATGTGTCTTGGGGCAAGGCTGTCTGTCATGTGCTAATCTTAGATACCTACTAGTAGTAATGTGTGTGAATAAAAACAGCACTAAACAATCCCAGGTCGATTGAGTGACAACTTAGGCGGCTAGATCTCTGTGATGCTGGACATGCAATAGCCTTATTTTAGCGTAACGGTGACCCCGTGCGGAAATATTTCCCCACCCTTTGTCTTGCTCGGTGAGGGGTCTTATCAAGTGAGTTGAGCCATGCGGGCGAGAAGGATAGACACATGGTGAGATACTGGTATACTGGTAGGGGATGTTAGGAATCAGAGGCCGCTTATCTAGCGTATGCTACCTCTTAGATAAGCCAGTTTAGGATAAATGGATGTACTTGTCCACCTTCAGATATATAAGATACCTACCTAATATAATAATATTACTTGTTCTACAGAGTACTTGCAATAAGCTTAATTTGTCTGGAAGACCGTGGTACGCTAGGCAAGTCTCGATGCCCTCGGCAACAGGAAAATGGGGACCAAGGTGTTCCGGGCAGGCAATGCAATGCAATGCAACGCAACGCCGCGCCACAAGAATAGCACAGCACCACTTCTGTCCTCAACCTCGTAAAGCCTGCCTGCCTCCAATTTGCCGAGAACCATCTTTTGCTGGCGGCAATCGAGGACGCCTCCTTATGCATGCACATTCAATCTCGAGACGCAATCACCCACCTTACCTAATTGCTACAGTAGCCAGCCAGCACTGCGACGACCCGCATGTATGATATAAAGTAGGTAGAGGCGCGCACCGCCTTCAGACGAGGCATTTCGCCTTGCGTCATGCGGCGTATGGCGCAGGGCGAACCCATACCATATCGATGAGGAATGAATTGGCCACTTGCTTTTGTCTGACTGCACAGAAGATGACTGACAACCTACCTACTTAGAGTTTTCTCTGCATCTTACATGAGGCTACCCAAACCGCAGTCTAGGACTTGCGGTCGGGTTCGGGCGAACTTGTCTTAACATTTCTTATAACTACTTTGTCAGCTGTTAGGCGATGCGGCGCTTTCCGCAGCAATATCTGGTCTTATCGGCAGCACGAGTCCAGCCATAAGGGCTCTCGAGGAGCGAGCTTCAAGGTTGTCTGTATGAACAAAAATGCTACCATTTCAGGGATCATCGCTGCCAACAATTTGGTCCCGACCTTTTTTCTCTGACATTACCCCAGGACTAACTAAGGACCCTAATTGTCCTCCCCTTACACTACTTAAGTGCCTTGCTTTTCTCAATGTCCAATGGGTGTTACAGCAAATCGAAGCAAGGAGAATTGCGCCCTATCACTATTCCATCGTACGAGATCACACCGCACTGCATAAGTCTTGTGTCTCAACATTCACCTACATATCTGTTGATTTTGTACATTAACCCAGCTCCACACAGTAATCTTGGCTTGTCTGGATTGACCATATATAATTAGTAAAAGATGCTATGGCGACAATTGGAGCACACTAGACTACATAGGGGGAGGTCCTCGGCTAAGATGGACCGCTTCCGACCGAGCTTGCGAGGGCTTATTACTTATTATATATTTCTTAGCTTCTCGATATGCCACTATGTAGGTCAAGAGTGTCCAGGGTCCGGTTGGCTAGTTATGCATAGCCATGCATAGCTGCAAAGGCGTAATCCTTCCGGGCGATACACCTGAAATCTCCAAAATCTTACGGGAGAAGCGAACATCGTAGCCAGGACTTCTGGGTACTCTGTCGTTCTTTGGCATGAACTGCGGGTGTCATGGATTAGGTATGTGCTAACCAGGCGATACTAGAGAATTCTTACTGGCCTACCAGTGCCGACCGCTTCTACATGCACATAACCAAGATAGA
This sequence comes from Xylaria flabelliformis, assembly GCA_007182795.1. NCBI lineage: Eukaryota > Fungi > Ascomycota > Sordariomycetes > Xylariales > Xylariaceae > Xylaria > Xylaria flabelliformis. The sequence goes on along the minus strand of VFLP01000025.1, from coordinate 333,107 downwards.
TGGGGTGTTCTGCTTCAAGTTAAATATCGGATCGTCGAAAACACGCGGCAACGAGCCATGTTCCTCCATCTATCCATCTCCATGTCTACCATACCCACTCGTCCCCACAATACGCTCACTTGCTCGCCCACGATACCCCTGTTCAGACCCTGTTCTCTCTCCGTTTCGACGGCCTGACAGTTCTGAATGTCAGTTCGATGTTGAATCGAGCCTGGGCAGGAATTCTTCTATTTACACGGACTCTTCCCTTGCCCGCGATCTCATCCCTTGCCACTCTCGTCCACATTGTCCCTATGCATCTTGGCGGCTTGACTGGCCACATCTACTACACCAGCAAGTGAGTCGATGTTAAAACAGAATAGGTACAGCCACGCTCACGCACCATCTCTTTTTCGCCTAGCTGACTTGAATGACTTGCACTAACTAGCCCAGCCGCATAGTACCATCCAGATCTAAGGTTAGGGTAGTAGTAATAGCATTTGCTTGCAGATTACTAGTAGAACGGGTGGGTGCAGCATTGCCATATCGCTCCCTGAGCCGGCACCTCCTTGAGCCGTCCCATTCGATTTCGGATTACCAATAGTGTTAAAGCTGACTGACAAGACAGGAAGGCAGGAAGAAAACAAGAAAAGAGGGAGAACCAGGTCAAAGTAGCAAGGCACCCGTACGCGTACGGAACAGTACTGGACATGACCTTTTAATCATACCACTCACCCTCTATCTACGGTATACATACAATTTATTACCACATACCTTCGGGTCATTGTTTGGGTCCGCTGCCGATACCACAGAAGCTTATTATTAGATCAAGGGGATCCAGAACCTTTCTTTCGGACGTTATACTCGACGAATCGGTATTAGTCAGACTGAAGCTGATGCTGTGTCCCACCGGGGCATAGACGCCTGCCTGCCTGCCTGCACGCTGCCGGGACCTTCGCGGCATCTCGCATTTCTCTCACGGCAACCTTAATTCACCCCGAGCCGCCGTGGTGGAACGAAGCCGTCTCCCGTAGACTTACACGACTATCCATCTAGGTAGCTGTCCGTATCCATATACTTCACGAGCCCAGTTGCCAATTAGACATTCCGCTCGGTAGCGCCGGAGGAGACAAGTGTCTTGTCTGCCTGCCGCCTCGATTGCCCACCATGAGCATGTCACCGGACTTCGAAAACACGCCCTCTCCGAGTGCTGTCTCTCCGTCTATGTCTGTGTCGCCTTCCACGTCTGGCACCCCAGCTAGTGGTACCGTGGTGTCTGCGCCGCCGCCGCCTGTAAAGCGCCGTGCCCCAATTGCCTGCCGAAGGTATGGAACCAACAGCATTCGATCTGCCGCCGCGTAGATCAATCCACAAGTATAACAAGTTCGCTGACTGACCCTCGGTTGTAGATGTCGCCGGTTGCGTAGCAAGTGTCTGCACGACAAAGCCCCACCGTGCAAGGCCTGTAAAGAAGCTGGCGTGCCTGAAGAATGGTAAAACCTTCTATCGCACTCACTGCCGAGGAGTTAGGCTGTTCTTTCGGTGACGCTAACCATATTGCCACAGCACGTTTCCAAGCCGAGGGGACCTGGATCAGGACCGTGCTTTTCGTCATCCTCGGCAGCGAGCCGACAGGAGAAACAAACTCGAGATCGTTAAGGTGAAGAGAGAGCCGGTTTCGACGCCGAGTCTAAGCCTCGATGCTTTCTCCAACTATCGGCCGCCGAGAGTGGCGAATGAATGGGACCTCTTGCCCGAAATGGAGGTGATAGTAGACGGGATTCACACCTTCATTCGCCACTTCTACCAGATCGGCTTCATTCCCAAGAAGATGTTCATTGCTAGTCTAAGAGAAAGCACCGAGTCTGTAAGCGTCTTCTTGCTGCTCAGTATACTCTGCATCAGCGCTAGGTTCAACAAGTATTTTATCAAGACATATGGCGACGGACTTAAGGCCGCGGACGAATTCATGCAAAAGGCGCAACGACTCGCCATTAACGAGATCTACCTGGAGCCGACGTTGGAAAGGTGTCAGGCGTTTTATTTGCTCAGCATTGCTGAACAAGGGTCTGGGAAATCAAACACGAGCTACGTGAGTTCTGCTTGCCCTTCGAGTTTTTGAAAACCTCTACTTATGCCATGAAAAGATAAGCGCAGGTATAGCTTTCAGAATGGCGGCCCTCATGAGGCTTCATCGCGAAGAAGCTTATAGTCCTATTACAAACAAGTCGCATGTTGTACAAAGGATACGAGCAGAGGCAGCCAGGCGCACATTTGTAAGTGAACCGATGATTTCTAAGATGCCTGCTTGGTCACACCTATAGCTGCAATCTTACCGTGAATTACCTAATGTGCTAACTGACCGTTTCCCAACAATAGTGGATGTTACATAGTGAGTATAGAATATCTTTGCTTGTGCGACAGACCATTGACCTTCTAACTGTGAATTAGGCCAAGATAATCTACATTCCGGGCCATATAAGCCCGTATCTTTAGGACCTAGCGATATCACGGCCCTGCTTCCTTGTGATGAATCAGATTTTGAGGCTGGTAGGATACCCGAAAAGCGTGCTGCTCTCGAGGGGACACCACCCGCTCTCGCTGATCCCAGTCTTTGCTCCCTCCGGCCACGGCCTCTGCTTGCTTCCCTTATGCAGGTACATAACTTCTGGGGCATAATTGCGCGACGAATACTCCATAATGAGAAGGATTGGCGGCCACAGGACGAAGATAGTGAATTTGCGAAATTGAATCGTCGACTCAGGGACTGGGAAAGAGACTTGCCTCCGGAACATGCTTTCGGAAGGATATTACTCGGTGGTTATAGACACTACGAGGAAGACTTGGTGAGTTGATCAACTACGTAAGCGAACTTGAGCGTGTGACTTACTTGAATCTAGGCTTATCTCAGTCTAACGGGCTGCCTGCGTCTATGTCATATCGTCCTACGCAAGGTTTACATGAGCGAGTGAGTTATGACAGTCCAAATACTCGATTATCAGTGTCCAGTGTTGATTATTCTTGCTAGGATGATACGCCATGCTCAAGGCGACCCGTCCAATCCTGAGGTCAGATTCTATCAGAACATGTCTAATGACTTGTTCTGCAACGTCCGAGTTCTATACGAGCAGATTGATGCGCATTTCGAAGATGGCACGCCCATTGAGAGTTTGGGCTCGCAAATGGCCGTAAGTGGCAATCAATGAAAGCCGTCATTCTAATTCCATCTAACCGTGGTTACAGGCTTTCATCATATACAGTTGTGGCTTGTTAGCTTCTTACCTAGTCAAATTCCCCCAGCGTAAGTGCCTCCAACCCCATAGACAGAGCTTAGCGGCGCTAACAGACCTCAGTGGATGTCCAGCATGTGGGAAACGACCTGCAAGCGGCACAGGCCGAAGGTCGGACGATATATGCGCGAAGTCTCGGCATTCTAAGGGCTTATTCGCATACATGGCCACTTGCAGCTGCTTGGGCTAACGGATTAGAGAAGTGGTTCAAGGATCAGAATCCGAAAAAGATTTCGTTTCAGTCCGGTACAATGACAGATGGCGTAAGTCACCTTCTTACATATGCAACAAAAAAGGCGTATCTCGACGGGTTTACTAACTTAGATTATAGATTGAAGAGCCTCAGCCTTACGCCCTCGGCGCGGTCCATCCTCGCCTTAATGCGCCGGGCTTCCGTGGCACGCCTTCGATCAAGAAGTTTCACACAACACGTTCCACAACACCGCCGGTAACAGATCACCGGCATAAAGCTGCAGCCGCAGGCGAACCGCCACGCCTCGCGCCTTTGCAGCACGCATCGAGCGCCTACGGCGAGCCGGTGTGTCTGCCGCCTCTCTCGCAAGCGCAATATGTCACGTCTTCTCCCCAACTTAACACACCACAGCCAACAAATCTTTCCTCAACGCCATCATACGCTCCCCCTCCCGCACCCCAAGTCGCTCTCGCGCAGGCACATCAACCTCAACCTCAGCAACACCCCCCTCCTCCTCCGCAACAACTCCCACAGCAACTCCAACAACAGCTCCCGCAGCAACCACAGCCGCAACCACAACCACAACCCCAGCAGCCACCGACAAGTCACCCACAGCCTCATCTGCACCCTCATCCACAGCATCAGCCTCAGCCGCAACCCCCATCCCAACCGCCTTACCCGCCGCCACCGTACGCGCAGAACTCCGGTCTCGACATGCTGATCCAAGCATCAGCGTCGACGCACGCACCAGCCGCGGCGCCGATGGAAGCGTACGCGGCCGCCTATTACGGCGACTACGGCAACATGACGCTCAACGACGGTTTCGACTCCAACCTGCAAATCATGGTAGACGGCGGGGCGCGCTGGACCGCCATCGACGCCACCACGGCCATCTATAGCCCGTACGGACCCATCGGGACAGGACCTTAATTCTCCTTATTTGGATTTGCGATGAATAAGTAGTACCATCATCTTGCTTTTATATCAAAGGGACAAACGAAATATCGGGATCGGAGTTTTTTTTTTTCATTTTTTTATCTCGGCGTGTTACGATTGTGAATTGATGTTCCCTCTTCATTTTCGCGGTATATAAAAAGGAAACGTATGTAACCGGACAATGTGTTTGGGGGGCGAAAGAGCGGTGCCATCGAATTTTTGGGGATAGACGGATTTGGACTGGTATCACTACCATGACATCCGGACAAATTTGCGCGGCGTTCTGATTTATTTATTTATTCTAGCTGTCTTTATGGACCAGCGTGCTTCGCGAATTGATACATTACCGACCGAACCTATCTATATATTATACAGTACCTATCATATACTAATGACTTATAGACAGCTAGCTAACTATATACCGCCATGTTTATTGATATTTCTTGTTTTATCTTCTGATGAAACTCACCAATACTGGAAAGGGGTTTCTGAGTATATCCTCAATTTATGTTCCTATTCATATCATATACAGCGAAGTATCTATACTTCTTTCACGAACTAGTGTGAAATATCCTCACAGAATAAATTTACTTTCCAATTAACAATTCTGTATCTTTCGGTATCTTCTGAAATATGACACTTTTGAGCGTAACTGAAGTGATGGTCGCTGCATAGAATCGCCGTTCTTCTATCCTGTCCAAATACGGAAGTCTGCGAATTAACATACTATCGTTTGGTTTTTAAATCTTTTCTTATACCCTCAATGACTCTCCGGCTTATCGTTGTTGTGATCAATTGCGTTGATTTGCCGGTTATAATCTTATACACTGTACTTCACTGAATCAGCCCTCGGTCCAAGTGGCTATTTATTGGTTGATTCTACATCACCGGAGAGACAGTTAAACAAACCATATGATAATACCAGATAGCTTGTGGGTTGTATGTGTTGGGTTCTATTTGAGACATATATCGGTCATACTTATTATATGTACAGTCATTTGGAAAACATGCAGTCCAATTCGATAAAAACCTGAGCAAAAAATAGTGTGGTACTGCCACACATGGACGTGAATCGTGGCCCTCGGCTTGCTAAGAACGGCGATGGATTTCGTTGTTATATACCACGCTTACTGCAAGCCCTGCGAGATCCTTGGTAAGGGGATAGTCAGAGCCTTTATTTCTGGGTATCAGCACTACCTACGGATGCACATCTAACTGTGCTAGACGGGGCGAGTCCGTAACGCAAGGCGTAGGCTCGAAATGCTTGTGAGCGAATGGCCCAGAGAGGTGAGTCGACCTGATTTGTCAAACCGTCACGAGAGCGGATACGTGGTTGACTCGCGCCCGGACTGATCACCCTGATCCCCATCCCAACCGAGGCATAAGTAACCACCGTCGTTAGGCCTGGGCTATCTGTTCACTTGAACAAATCGTCAGCCACATATGGCATACATGCATGGCTTGCCCTTTCTTCCACGCCGAAGACCATTTTTAACTCCTCCGATATTCCTCTTTACATGACTTCGTGGCCCCCATCGAGACGAAGGGGGCGTACAGTTATCTACTCTCTAAACGCATATTTCCGGGTTGTATCTGCTTTCAAAACCGGATTGAAACTCAGCAAAAAGGGGTACGTGGGCGATGCGAAGGCGTGATGTGTGAGGGGTTAGGGGATATGTGATATCAGGGGTATTGGATTACTAAGGCAGTGGAAAGGGGTCTATATACACATGTCTCATTCAAAGGGCAGTGACGGTCAAGGGAGGGGGCGCGGGGGGAGGGTGATATTGCTGGGTTTTCTTCCAACTTTGGCATGGCTAAGCCTAGACTAGCCCGGCCCGATGGTTGCGGGAAGCTGCGTGCTGCGACGTGTGGCAAGGCGCTTTAAGGTTATGTTGAGATCCTTAGGCTACGATGTACTCTCATGTCTGCTGCATGACGGAAGAAGTACCGCCAAGTTGGCGCTTGACCTGTTCGCGAGCCCATCGAGCAGTTTCGATTGTGCGCGACTGGAATTCACGGTTGCTTCTTGTCTCTTTGATCATAACACTGAGCCAATCTTGCCGGAACGCGTCTGCGAGTTGCCCGTTGGGATAGGCATCAGCCAAATCACTACAAATTTGTTAGCGTGCTAGTAAAACCGGTGAGACTTGCTGATCACATACCCAATAACTCCCATAGCCGATCGCATCAGCGACTCACTCCTATTCATGTCTTGAGCGATGATATTAAGCAGCTGGAAAATGGACTGCACGTAAGGCTGAAGAGCTTCGGCTGTAGACTTGTCAGCAAAGAAATCATGATTCGCAGTTGGACACTTACTCTTGCCGCTGATCTTCATAGCACCAATAATGCCGCCCCAGGCATCCATGATTCCCTCTCGTAAAGAAATCACATAGTCGTACATCTCATAGGAGCCGTCAGGCGCGGCAGTCACTGCTGCCGCCTGCTGCAGAACCTGCGCAACGACAGATAGGTAGGTCTCGAAATGACCGCTAATGGCACTGGCAATATCACCGAAGCATTGCAGGATAGCAGGCTTAAATTGGTTAGACAGAGCAGCACTCTGTAAGAATGTTAGTTACTGTACTGTGGCAGGTTCATGATACAAGGGAAACGGGCTAGGAAATAGAAAGAGACAGACCCTGAGGTTATTGAGCAGATAGTTCATGAATTGGTCGCAATAAGGTTGACTGCGCTCGCCCATTGACCGCGTGATATCGCTGACCAGGCCAATAGCCATAGAGCAGACACTTGGCTCTTCTTGGTTGGCTAAGGCATTATAGAGGAAAGGAGCAAATGCATCCATGTATTTAATAAAATCCTCTTCCATGGCGTTCGCTAAGCCGCTGATAGTTGCAAAAATAGCTTCGGGGACGCTTGATTTAGGCCCAACAGTGTTTAGAATCTGCAGATCAACTTGCATGATTCGGTCACCCAGGGGCGCAATTTCCTTTTCTAGGCGTTGGATAATAGCTTGGAGAACAGTGCTTAGACTGGTCTGCATCTCCTCGAGGGCAATCTTGTCCTCAATGCTTACTACCTGGCTTTGCATAGGAATTGTCTCTTCGAGACGTTTGATGATTACATCGGAAAGTTGAGCAATGGCCGGGAAGCTATCCGTCGCGGCATGTTGAACAAAGGCACTGAGAACCTCATATGATGTAGTACGAACGGTTGTCTCAGCAACATTTTGAGAGGTTACTTCGAGGAGAGTTTGCACGCTCTGGTTGAAGTGAGGTGTTATCGGGTTCGATGTCGCTTCGAAGTCACCGGAGAATCGGTCTGCCAAGTTCATCAGGGCCCAGCAGCAGGAAGCCGCCATCTTTGAGTTGTGGATACCGGCAAACAAAGATTTGATGAGAGGATCCAGATGTGTGTTGGGGTCAATGGCTTCTGAGCAAGCCTCCGTAATTCGGCCAAGTGCGTACGCCGTCGAGTCTTTAACGAAGATAGAGCTATCATCCATCATGGAAATAAGAATGGGCAAAGCTTGTTTCACAATAGGTTCCAACGTTTTCTCTTCGGGTCCATCCATGATGGCGCCAAAGGCAGCGACGGCCGCTTCACGGAAGTGCCAGTCTTCAGACCGCAGGTTCTGCTCGACAAACTGAAGAACGGGAGGGACGATGTTGGGGCCGACAGCCTGGGCATAAAGTTGGAGGCATTGATATGCGGCACGGGCCACGTTATATTCATCGTCGGCAGCATCCTCATCCTGCTTGGTAAGAAGACTCAACAGCTGGGGAACGACTTCTGCTGTTGCTACACGCGCAAAGTTATAGAAGGGTCGCATTTGCTCCGTGGCTTCTATCTGTTTTGAATTGTTAGCTTGCAGTAATGTTTGGATGGGAAGCGCTATCATCACGTACTTGGTTATTATCCTCCTCTATATTGATTTCTTCCTCGCATACGGTGCTCCAGAATTCAACGGCCAGTTTGGCCACATCCTCATCTTCGTTCTTCATCCCCAGAATCGTAAGGCCAAACAAGGCCTTCTCCATGTAAAAGCGCATGTTCTCGTAGTAGAGACCCATAATACGGTTGAGACATCCGAACGCACCCTGCTGTATCCGCGAGTCGTCGGCCTGGGTAGCCTCACAGACGACTTGCATAATGTAGTTCCGCTCGCCTTCATGCTTGAAGTTGTTACCCACAAATTCAAGAGAATCGCCAAGCGCATAGATAGCCGACAGACGGATCTCCGCGTTCGTCTCCTCCTTACGAGCTCCTTGTACCACAGCCGTTAAGATGGCATTTGAGTGGGCAACCAAGGCTGTCCGTAGCTCGGCATCTTGGCTGTCGCATATGTAACCGATACATGTCAGAGAGGCCTGCTTCTGGTGAGGGGCGCCGCTGCTGACATTTTGCACCAGCGTGCCCATAAGCTCGGGCCATTGATCTCTTGGGAGTTCAAGACCGGCGATGGACGCGATGACCTGGGCAGCAGCGTTGCCAGCTTGAGTGTTGCTCGACGAGAGGGTCTGCAGAGCGAGGGCCTTGACACGGCTCTTGGTCTCCTGGTCCGTCTGCTGCAGCCATTTGGCCTGCAACTCTTGCGCTCGAGCAAACTCGCGGGCGGTGAAGGAATTCTTTAGGGCTAGACCAGCAGCCACTCTTATCTGGGCTTCGGTATTGTCGTCGGCCAGAGCTTGAACAAGAGTAGCTAAGTACAGGGGCTAGGAGCATATCAATATCAGCCGCCACGATACAAAGAAGGCGAAAGCGGGATGGGGGGAAGGTGAGAGAGAGACTCACGAAGTTGTTGTCGGCAGCCTGGGAGAGCTGCTGCTCGGCACCATTTCGTGTCGTCGCATCTGGGGGCGGGGAGAGACATGATTAGCTTTGCGAGCAAAGGAAAAGAAAAAAGAGGCTGAGTCGCGTCCGCGACACGGGCTCGGCCGCTAGGGAACGGAGGGGCTTGCACGGGGAAGGGAAAGCGGTGGCACACTCACCTGTCGACAGCGAATTGCTGAGGACTGCGTTGATATCGCCGTTTTCAGCCATATTGTGTAGTCAAACGACCTTGCCGCAGAAATGAGGGGGCCTCCAGGATGGTCGTCGTGTCGGATGGCGGTACGTTGCGGTAATGATAACTCCGTCAGTAGAAAAGAAAAAAAAGACGTCGGTCAGGAGGGGGTCCCGCAAGTGCGTGGACGGCCTAGATGTGCTGGTAGGTCCAGGTATGTCAAGTAGATGAAGGAGGGGAAGAAGACGAAAAGGCTGGACTAGCGGCCTCGGGGTATATTGAGGTTGCTGGTCCAAGACACTGCGGCAAAGATGTCTGAAGCTTGTAAAGAAAGCAGAAGTTGACAGAAAGGAGGTGGTAGAATAGTGCAGAAATGCAAACTGCGGTTTCGTCACCTGGTGGACAGTGGGAGTTTTGGCTCTAGCTGCAAAGGGTACGGTACCTGACCTCTTGCTGCAGCTCTTCCCTTGGATGGTTCTATACGCCCTATACACGCCGGGGGCAGGCAGCCACTTTGGTGGGCGGGTCCCGCAATTGTTTTTGTTGACAATCACAAGCCAGAGAGGGGATGGCCCAAAGCTGCCCGCAGTGGGTACCTGGGACTTTGGGGGTGACGATGAGTGGCTGAAGACGAATAGTGCTGTATCGGGGGGGAGCATCTGCCAGCCGATTGACACCTGGACACGGTGCGAAGCCGTCAGTCTTATCGTCACAAGTGAATACCTAAATCTAATCAAGCCATCTTAGTTCAACAATTGACATAGGGGAAAGACTAATATCATATCATATCACTTCCTTCATCCGTCACAGAATTTATTTCACATGCCATGCCACACGTAAAGATGAATGGCACAGAGATCATATTTCTTGTTGATGGGAGGAGAATAAAACAATTGACTTAAACTGCCTGCCGGGCCACCGAATGGACATTGCATCTACTCACTTTCTTACGCAGGTGTGGTGCTGCCTGAGTGTGTCTAAGCAGGCGAATGACAAGAAAAGGCGATCGTTTTCGCTGTTGCAACTCTAGGCTAGACTTATTCTGGTCTATGGGATTGCCAAAATCCCAGGATCGCATTTCCCCCCCCCACCATATCAGATCTCCAGAAAGAGAGCGAACTGCTCCCCGCATTAACCTTTACAAGACCCGAACGTCTCGAGTCATTGCTACCTCCTTACATATGTACGAGTGCATGATAGTTACTAAGCAAGGTACATACGTTCGTCCATGGTATTCGCTTCTTAGATCAGCGGTACCGACTTGCGTCATGCGAGTGTTATGTGTCTCACTGGCAGTTGCTGCCTTGCTTCAGAGACTGACACGACACGATGGAGGGATGAGGTTACCGTTTTTACACCTGGCCCCTGTCAACGCTCGAATGCGTGTACATATTCACTATGGCTATCGCCAAATGTATCATGCAAACGGGTGGCAGGACGCCGTGAACTGGAATCTGTGCCGCTACCTAACCATAAATAGGTCCAAGATCCACGGGCCACGCCCGATACCGTACCCGGGATATGCGAATGAGGAGCAAACTTTAATCTCACAATGTGTCACCCCCCAAGTACCTACCTTGTGTTCGCCCTACCCGTACCCCGGCTAATTTTACATGTCGTTCGCCTTTCCTTCTAGAACCTAGATTATGTGAGATGGGGGGTGTCTTAGGCTGCGTTGGCTACTATCGGCGTTTTCGTGATGGGCCCCGATTATATCTATAACTCTTGGCCGGGTATTCATTTAAGTGACTGCTCATATTGGACTGAGCTACTGGGCCGACCGACGACAAATTATGAAGGCCTTTGTCGGTTTGTGCAATGATCATGCTATAGCAGCACTTTATGAGATCGAATTCCGTTGCCGCTCCCAAGACTGCTCTCAGAGAGCTTTGGACTACATCCTCATGAATCTCGACGAATCATTGTGGTTGCGACGTACCGGCTGCTGTAAACTCTTGTACATTTTATACATAGTCGCCTTAACCTGCGGGCCCCGGCGGACATAGAGCTAATCGAGTGCTCATTATAGTCCACGACATTGAGATGAATGCCTACTTCTCTCCAAAGCATCAGCCAAAGGGGAGTCGGGATCATGTCCACGGTGCGTGAAGTACGTCTCTTTACCGTCGATAGCGACAATGAGGATCACCAAGCTGGAGTTTTCGCAGAATGATCCATGAGCTGCCAGCAATCTTGCCGCTACTCTTGCGAATAATAGCCTCGTAGTTATGACCGATGATCTGTAAGCTTAAGGGGAGGTAGGGCATCCAACAGTTCCCGTATTCTCTACCTTTCTGTTCCCGCCGTACATACCTCTTTCTAATTGCTTCCTGGCGAGAGCTGCTCAAATCATACACGAGTAGGCTACTATATGGTGCGCGCGAGGATGAATAGGGATTTTGTCGTAGGCCTCAACGGTGTTGATGATGTGATTGAGATCGGAAAAGTCGTCAACGCCTCGAGTGCGCAAATCCAGGATCAAATTAAGGGGATTCGTGTTGCCTTTTCGTTCGCGGTTACCGCGAGACATCCCTCAACATACTTAGCGCCTCCAATCTATGCGAGTTGTGTAGCGTCAACAATATACCTACCTGGTAATCGCGATTGTTATGTTATGCGGGTTCATTCTAAATTTAGGCCGTGTTTGCGTGTGCAACCCGAGGTCTGATCTAGCCACCGTAACGGTACCACACAGTTGTTACACTAATTGCCCCGGTATGAACTCTGTGATCTGGGGCAGCACGAGTATCACCGTGACTCTGGGTCAACGGTCTTGAGCTTTGGTTATACAAAGCGGCATTGCCCGACCAGCATAGGCTTATATAGCACTCGTTGTGGTTCTTCCGTGATGACTCCGCTTTTGACGTACGTGAAAGTTATGTCCTTATCTATTTGACTTTCGTTGTCCAGATTGACTTCAGATTACAGGAATCGTCGTGCCAGCTCAGGAAACACCAGAACTGCTTCCGCATCGACTTCAACGTCGTGTCCTTTCAAGGCATCTTATGGTGTCTGGACGGTGTCATCATCCGATAATATGACAAACGGACTGTCGCGATGAGCAGTACTACTAAAATCAAATACTCAAAATGCTAGGTAGTGTAAGATTGTTTAGTGCTGTCAGTAACGAACAGCCAGCCTTCACCAATACCTAAGGTTAGTCCATTATTAGTAAGAGCCCCTTACTATACCAAGAAATCTTACACGGCAATAGATACGAAAGGGAGTGATCTCTAGTATTGTCAGCTATCTTGGACGTTAACTCTAGGAACCCACCACAGCATATCTCACTAACGAAGTCAAAATTTATATTTTAGTCATAACGATATAATAAGAGGGCAGTTCGCGCAAGGTGATTAGATACTTTCACATCAACACTATTCACTAGCATCTACTAATAGAAGTAAGTCGGCTTACGAGAGGTTGTTGCCAAAGCCTGTCATTCGCGACCTCTTGACGATTTTTAGTAAAGCTTTCATGGCCTCGGTAAACATGAGGTTGTCATTTCCGAAGAGTCGGGGCCAATATTTACGTAAAAGCCCGTCCGACTGGTTGGCTAGTCCGCCTTCTCGTGTATGCAAATACGACGATGTGGTGATCTTGACCAGGAACTGAAGTGCGCGGCCAGGCATGAAGCCTGATATCTACTTGTAGGAGAAAAATAACGGGTCTATCTTAGTAAAAAACGGTCAATGCTTTGAGTCTGGGGCTTCTAGATCTACAAGAAACCCAGAGAGCTCGATGATTATCTGACGTTGAAGACCTTCTAGTTCAAATTTATCCTTGAGCTCATTTACGCGCTCATTGACAACTGTAGCTTGATGCTAGGCATAAGGCTGCGCTCAACTTTAAGAACTTGAAGTGGCAATGACCAAAAGGTATGATACTGGTCAATTTGGCAATCTTAGACATATGAGAAGAGCTATCATTAGAGAGCGTCAAGCACTATAACGGTTTTTCTGAGACATTTCGGAGCCTGTCATATCTGTTTTTTCAAGCATAAACGGCCTGGGGGACAACATTTTTTTTATTTGTTGGTAATAATATCCTCAAAATACCAACAAAAAACTATTTCTATTACGATAGAAGGATAATACGCCCTTTATAATACTATTCAATGGTAACTTGTCGACAACCAGTATCAAATATCCGAAGGGGATGTCGACTAAAGAGGCATACGTACATTTAGCCCGGCTAGCAGCTTCGTCGCCTAGGTGAAATACACAATCAGATTTTGTGCATCATTATCGTTAAACTCGTCTATTACGTCAATAGCTATCTTCAATGTCGGGTTAACAAGCACCTGTCTTGAAAATAAAAAAACCCTTAGTTGGAACTCTAAAAGCTCTTCCTACTTTGGTAGGTAGTGGCATGCCACGATCTCCACCTCAACAGTACTCTTTAAATTAAAGAATGTAGTTCAATATGTACACTATGACACTCAGCAGTATGGGTAGTTCGGTCCAATAAAGAATGTGTCAGAAATTTCACTGCATTTTTAACCCCAACGCGGAGGACTAAGAGGTAGGCATTGATACACCCCGCACTGCCATTTTGGATTAAATGTAAGAAGGCTTGTCCGCCACGAGGGTCGGTCAACCAATGAAGCGATTCCTAAGATTTACTATATCTTTAGCCCTAGAGGAGAGGATTGGTATATCTTTACGAAGGAGCTACTCCCTGGTTTCATGAATACCTCCTTCATTGAGGATGATTTGCCTATCCTCGAGTTGCGCCTTTTTCACATAAGCCCGTGGTACCTGACAACGTGTTCCCCTTTTGTAGGCAGGCAACTCGAAGAGCTAGCTCCCCGTGAATTTCAGTGCATATGATGCATTCATCTAGCACCCGTGTATCTCTAGGGAACAGAGAGATCTCTTGGAGTTGTGGACATTGGTAGGATATGGTATTACCCTTGTATGATCACTAATTATTGTGCTGATAATCTACTTGATATGGTATATAGGTACTCGCATTAGTGGCTATGCTCTCCGTGTATCTCTATATAGGTAATGTAGACTGAAAGGCCGTTTTGACTTGCGATCGAGTCGACTGGCTAGCCCTTGTCATCTTTAGTGAGTCTATCTGCCAGAGGATTATCAGTAACGCTTGAAGCAGAGGATTATATAGATGCGACAGTATAAGAAGTGATTATCCATGGAACAATCATGCATATCTAGTATCTTGCCCTGCATATAAGTAAAATAGATTAGTTGGTACGTGATAGAACAAGTTGCCTGAGGTAACAATACACTTCGAGATGACTCTCGAACGTTCAAAATTTACACACTCCCTAAGCAAGATATTGATTTGTCTTGCAATAACATTGTAACTCGGGGTCTGAACAACTAGCATTCATATGATTGGCAGGTGCCGTCTTTTCTTGTCTCATTAAATCAATCCAGTCAGGATATCAGGGACGAGATGCACTATAAGTGACCTGTAGGTGCTTAAATGTTTCTCGAAACCTGAAGAAGCCCTTATTAAGTGTTCGCATAAAGCAGGCATGGATACCATGAGATCAGGAGACACTGTTGCCGCAGATGAGGAAGATTGAGAAAGATACCGAAATTAGCATCGCAGTTCCCTATTTAGTGTGAATTTCAGAGAAAAAGCTCTGTTCGAGACTCTACGCTCTAGATGATAGTGCCTAGTCCCGTCAGACATTTACGAATAGAAAGGTATTACGTGATCACGTCGCCATCATATGAAGAATAATGATTGTTCGGCTATGCTGGATGATTCTTGTATCTCTAATAAATTTTTATACTGCAATAGTAGTATGCACAGCAGGCATTTGAGTAGTCTTTCCACCTAACGCCTCGCCCTTAACAAAACCCATGGAAATGCACGAAGTGTAGCCCTTGGCTACGAGAGAGGTATCATATTTGCAAATTGCAATGTATGCATCGCTCATGCTGTCAGTTACATATATATATGTAACTGCGTCGCTGTTACGAGGTGACCCCAGGTCACAGCACTCAGTCACAAGCGGTAACATACCAAGGGTCGAGGTAACAACTCTGTTGTAGCCTACAGAACTATATACTATGGGGGGAAAGGGTAACATATATATATGTAACTGTCTCGTAACAGTACTCCCCCCTTCAGGTGCTATTCGTCCCGAATAGCTACTAAATATAATAATAAATAAATAACTAGCTTTTAAAAAACTAGTTTCAGAATAGAATGTAAATAGCTTTCAAAAAAAAATTAGGAAATAAGTAAATCAAAAATCAAAAAATTAAGAGATGAAGTGAATAGAAAGTCAGGCCTCTCCCATCTTAGGCTTCAGGCCGAGTTTTCGTGCATGCTGCAACACGGGCGAGTGGTTTCTCTCAAGCTGTGAACAGAGTCGCGAAAAGGGTACACCACGACGGATGCCGTTCCTCAATATCTCAGAGTCTTCCTCTGACCAGCCTCGTTGTCCCCATCTAGACTTGCAAGCTCCAATTTCGTATCCGGTAGCAGCGGAGATGTCCTCCCAAGATCGCCCGTCTCGTCTCATCCTGTACAGTTTCGCCACGTTCTCTTCTGACCAAGCCTTTCTGTCCCTGGGATCGCCTCTGGCATTTCTGGAGTTATAACGGACTTAACAGCTCTTAATTAGTCTGCCGATAAGGGTTGCCACGTCAGGCCAGGGCGTGCCGAGTTTTACCAAATCGACGAGCTCCTATTCTTCCTCTGCAGTCCATGGGTGAGTCCTGTTCCATTGAAGCTGGCAGGCTTTTGCCGATTCATGGAGTTCATCTGATATTTCATCCCAGGACATGCCATCCTTACGCATCTCAACGAGCTTCGTTCGTTTTTCCTCCGTCCAGACTCCTGTCCTATAAGGGGCAGCAAGGTTCTTGTATGCCCAATATGCTTAGCATGTACCGGTCGGGAGCTTAAGTCTTGCTGCTGTCCGAGTCCAAGTCTCGCCGGCTTCACGCGATTCCCGAAGCACTTTGTCTTCTTCTTCAGTCCATCGGTGTTTTACCTCGGGTTCACTGCTAAGCGTCTTCAACCGGCCTTGGCATGAGGCTTTCGTTCTGCCCAATTTCTTGGCTGTATCTTCCCAAGAGTGACCGGCTTCTCGGTAACTATGGAGTATGCGGTCCTCGTCGGGCGTCCATTGTTTCCTAGCGTTGAAGTCTCTTGGGGGTCTGCGGTTGAGATTTTTAGGTGGCTCCGGTGTGTTGTCTTCGGGATGTTCAGGTGGCGATTCGGGTGCAAGATCTTCAGGTGCAAGATCTTCAGGTGGCTCAGGTGCGAGATCTTCGAGTGGCTCAGGTGCGAGATCTTCGAGTGGCTCAGGTGCGAGATCCTCAAGCGGCTCAGGTGCGGGATCCTCGGGTATGTCAAGTGGTGGATTCTCGGGCGATTCGGGTATCGGATTCCTAACAGGCTTAGGATTCGTCGTGCGCTTTCTCCTGTAAGTAACTATAGGCATTGGTAATGGTGGCGGAATTTCGGTGTCCTCAGCGGGAGGTATGTACGGTCCGTTAGCTTCGTACTGCCTGATCAGATCACAACGGTGACCGAAATCCAAAGATGGTTGCCAGACCGGCTTCTTGTCCTTCCACTTCACAAGATACTCAGTATCCCCTAAGAGGGTTAGCCTGTCGCGCATTATACCTTCAAACTGCCATCGCAACTAGGGGTTCTGCCTAAGAAAGTACGCTAAAGCAAGCAGCCGTCCGTAGCGCTATCCATCGTTGTTAATCTGATCCTGCCCTAGGAATAGGTCGGAGGCCTTCCGTAGCTAAAAATAGTAGAACACTGGGAAAAAGGGGAACTCGTCAGGAAGGTCGAGGAGACAATCGCGGGGGTAAACTTTTTTCACTTGGAAGGGACCGATCCATTTATTGTTCAGCTTGGGCGAAATGTCCGCGTGAAATTGTGGCAGAAATTCCGTGCTGAGGTAGACCTCATCCCCTACTACGTAGGCGGGTGCGTCCTCGCAGATTCTGTTGGCCGTATTCCTATAGCGATCCTGTGCTTTTTCTAACGTGTAGCGCAGGCCCTTGATTATCTTCCCAAGATTTTCCACGAACACGTTAGCGGCATCGTACTCCTTTCGAGTTTGAGTGTGGCCCGGGTCGTTCCTGTTTACCAAAGAAGCTGGCAAATTCGGCTCGGCTGGTTCTACACCCATCCTGGGGTTGTATCCGTAGTTTGCAAAAAACGGGGACATTCCAGTTGTGCTGGAAACGTGATTGTTCGCGGTGAATTCCGCCAAAGGTAACCAATCAACCCAGTCATCTTGTCTAGCATTGACGAAACATCTCAAGAATTGCGCGATCGTTGAGTTCAGTCGCTCCGTCTGGCCGTTCGTCTCGGGGTGATAGCCACTTGTATATGTCAAAGTGCAACCGAGTCTTTTGGATAGAACACCCCAAAACGTAGCTATGAATGCGCCACCGCGATCAGACAAAACCTTGAGGGGAACGCCATGAAGTGGGAAAATGTGCTTCAGGAAAGCATCAACCACGCCTTCTACGTCCACCTCTTCACAAGGCACGAAGTGACGCATCTTTGTCAACCTGTCTACTACTACCAGTATGTTGCGGTATTTGACACCGTCTCTTTCGCAGACTGGCAGTTTCACGATATGATCGATCGATATCTCAGACCAAGGCTGATACGGGACTGGTAATGGTTTGAGGTATCCTTGCGGGCGTGACCTGGGTCGCTTCATCCGACGGCATTGAGCACATGCTTGAACGTAAGTTTCCACGTCCCGGTACAAGTCCGGCCACCAGTAGGAGCGCTTGATCAAGTCGATGGTCTTGGCTTCTCCCGGGTGTCCTCCGACAGGAAGGTGGTATGAACGGTACATGAGCTGCAGCTTGAGTTCGTCGTTCCACGGGATGAACAGTTTATCTTGCCAGTAGACGCGGCCTTGTCGCGTGGTGCACTCGGCGAAGGGGACGCGAAGTTTTTTCCGTATGGTTGCAGGCCACTTGGTACCGTGCAGCAGCGCGGAAATCATGTCCTGCGTGTCTCGGTCGGCGTTGTAGGCGATGTCGATGTAGTGCTCGATTGGATGGCTTGTGTCAAGAGCGTACAGTTGAAGAGGAGCATCGTCCGGGGCCATGCCTGGCGACAACCTGGAGGCGGGAAGCACGATCTGTGCGCGACGAGCGATCCTCTCATCTGCAGTGTCCGTCTTCGAGGACGGTGCGTCTCCCGGTTTCCTGCTGAGTGCGTCTGGTTTCACGGCGTGCGTGCCCGGCCTATAGACTATCCGGAAGTTGAATTGGCTGAGAAACTCTGCCCAGCGAGCCTGTCTCTGGTTCAGCAGCTTGGTTGTCATGAAGTGCTGCAGGTTCTTGTGGTCAGTAATGACCTCGATAGGCTCGTCGGCTCCTTATAGTTCCGGGCGCCATTCCTCGAATGCCTTAATGATGGCCAATAGCTCCTTGTCGTATATCTCGTAGTTGCACTCGGTCGGGAGGTGCTTGCTCGAGAAAAAGGCCACTGGACGCAGGACGCCATCTACGTATTGTGACAGTACTCCTCCGCTGGCCCAGTCGGAAGCGTCCGTCTCAACTATAGTCCGTCGCAAGGGGTCAAAGAACGCTAGTGTTAAAGCACTAGTAAAAGCTGCCTTAAGCTTAACGAAGGCGGTTTAACATTCAGGGGTCCAGTCCCAGGTGGTGTCTTTGCGCAATAACCGGGTCAGTGGTCTTACGATCGACGAGAAACTTTTGATAAATCGACGGTAGAAATTTGCAAACCCGAGGAATTTTTGAACATCTTTCACATGTTGCGGCTGTTCCCAGTTCGTAATGGCCTCGACCTTTTTGGGGTCCATCTTGATGCCGTCCGTGCCGATAATGAGGCCGAGATACTTTGTCTCCGTGGTATGGAACTCGCACTTCTTGATGTCGACATGAAGACCTGCCTCGAGCAGTGCAGACAGAACCTTGCGCACGTGATGTACATGCTCCTTCTTTGTCTTGGAGTATATGAGGACGTCGTCCAGGTAGGCCGACGTGTACTTGTCCAAGCCTTCATACAGCACGTCGTTAATGAAGTTCTGGAACGTACTCGGGGCGTTGCACAACCCAAAAGGCGTGACAAGTGTCTCATAGAGGCCGAAACGTGTAATGAACGCGGTTTTCCAGACATCTTCCTCTGCCACGCGCACTCGGTTGAACGCTGCGATCACGTCCAGCTTGGTGAAGTACTTGGCGTGGCACAGGGAGTCAAGGGTCTCTCGGATCAACGGAAGGGGATATCGGTTCTTGATGGTGATATTGTTCAAGCCGCGATAATCCACGCATACTCGCACGCCTCCGCCCGGCTTCTTGGCTAGCAAGAGAGGAGCGGCAGCGCGAGACTTGGAGGGGCGGACAAACCCTTTATCGAGGTTCTCGTCAAGGTACTTCTTGATAACGCGTAGTTCCTGCCGAGAGAAAGGGCGATTCCTTGCGTTAGGAGGATCCTTGCCGGGTTCCAACTCGATCTTGTGGTCGTAGGATCTGTAAGGCGGTAGCTTGGCGGCCTCTGATGCGTAGAAGACCTTGATGAGATCGTGGTACTCTGGCGGCAACTTGCTCTTTATGGCGGCTTCGGACACTTGTTCCTAAGGACGAAGGTACTTCTCAATGTCGTCATCGGACACACGGCGAACGAAATGGTGCTAGTAGCAGTCATCCACAAAGCGATGGTAAATCTTAGGCAGTTGTAACTTGAAAGTGCCTGGGTTGCCTTCCGCCTAAAGGATCGACTTAAAGTCGGCTTCCAACAAGTTCGGGAGTTCCTGATCAGGTAGTTCATCGTCCAAATGCAAAAGATCATCCCAGGTGATCCAAGTGAGTTTCACACCTCGCTGTCGACAGTACCATAAGAATAGGGTTGCGCTAAGCAGTTTGATGTCATCGATCGTACTAATATTAAGGCCAGGAGGGTCTTTTCGACCGCGGCGGGGCAATCTTAGTATACGTTAACCGCCGACTGTCGTTGCCGGAGTCAGGTCAAAGCACGTGCGGTAACAGTAGCTAGAGGCGAAAGTGAACACGCCGGTGGCCCAGTTAACATGTGGATTGTGGATCTTCAGCCACGGGAGTCCTAAAATGACAGGGTTCTTAGCACCCAGCCTAGTGACTAAAAGCGGGAGCGTTTCCACGTGGGGTCCCACACGGAGTGTTGCGACCATAAAGTGCGTAACGGGGTCCGTGCTCTTTCCATCGGCTAAAAGCAGGTTCTTGGGTTTCGGGAGTGGTAGAGTCTCGAATGCATTGTCGTTGACGAAATCAATATCGACAAACGCCAGCGCGGTGCAGCCGGTATCTACGAGAGCGGGCACTTTTACGGATTTTCCGTTCTTGGTAATAGTGCTCGTAAGGAGGAGAGAGTGCGCGTTGGAATCCATCGAGTTTAGTTGTAGGTATTCTTCGGGATGGTTCCCTCCGCTCCGAAAGCGACTTTCTTCGGAGCTTACTCGTTTCCCTGGTCGTCGTTGTCATTTTCGGCAGGGCCTTCGTAGTCAACCTCGTCTTGCGTCTCATCCGCCGCCGGTGGTTCCTCACTTTCCTCGTCTTCCCATCCGAACGCTCGGAGCCGCGCCGTACGGGGAGTGGGTCCCGGTGTAAGCCGTCGAAACGGGGTAAACGGGGTTTGTGGTTGTCCCCGCCTATTATCACTGCAGAACGGGTTGTTCGACGGGTTGTTCGACTGCTGTCGGTTCAGAGGCTGTCGAAAGGGGTACTAACCACGCGATATGTATTGGCCTCCTGAGGGCTGTGCGGGCGTGTACGGGTTAGGTAAGTTGTACCGATCGGTGTAGCGCCGTCCCTGCTGCTGAGTTTTCTGTTGTCCCTCAGGGCAGTTGTTCTTAGTGTGGCCTTCCTCACCGCAGTACAGGCAAAATCCCAATGCGAGTCGCCGATCCCTTTCGGATTGCGAAATACGGTTCAGCGAGAAGGCATCCAGGTCCATAGGGTCGCCACGCGCAGGCGCTGGAGCTTGATCAACGCGTGCCTGTGCCTTAAAGCCCATGTCGAAAGGCGCAGGGCAGCTGCGTCCAACGCGGAACTGCATGTCCGCGATATTCTCCAACAGTCCCCTATAGAAGGTAACCCATCTATCAAACTCATTTGGGCCCGGCTAAGGGAATATGTTCGCAGCCGCGCGCTGGAGTGTCGGGCTAACCTTCGCCTTAAGTTCGGAAACACAGTGTGCGTCCTGCATGCCAAGTTCTGCCGCGATCCGGATAAACTCAGCAATGAACAGGTTAAAATTTGTCGTCGGGCCTTAGATAAGCTCTGCCATCTCCCTAGCGGACTGTCCGGCCTTGTCGGTCGTGTCGTAGGCCTGTTGGAAATGAAGGAACAGGTCTGTCAAGTTCTGCCAATGCCAGACTGCTGGATTGTTCTCGTTGTCCATGATTGTCTCAACGTAGGGTTGCACAGAAACTCTAGCACTGCCTGTCAGGCGCAAAACTACATAGAGGATCCTGTCGAACTCGGTCTAGTACCGGTTCTTGTCGAGTCGCAGCTTAAGTTCACAGCCGGCCCTCCAGGAGCGGAACTCGGTTTGTCGCTTCTTAACTTCCTTAGTATCCCCAATAAAAGGATCGGGGTCGCGTATGCGCGAGCTGCTGCTTCCTCCCCCCAAAGAGGGGCCAAGTGATTAGAAGGCCCAAAGCTGGCCACCTTGTTCAACTACTACCTCACGTAGACCGGTAAGCTCATTGCTCAAAAAGCCTAACTGGGCCGTAAGATTACTTATCTCGCCGTACAACTGGCCAAGTCTGTCGTTTATGGCTCCTACAAAGCTCTGGAGGCAAGCCAACGCTTCGGGGCTACTATAAACGGCTGTATAAAGTGGTCGCATGTTAGCAGTAAAGAACTGCTCACTCAGGGCACCTTGAATGCTGGCAAATATGCCGAAGAATTCCTGCACGGACATGGCCGGCTAAGGCTGCAGAGCCTGAGGTTGTTGCTAGTTATCAGCCATTCTAATGTCGAAAAGAGATGATAATATTGCTTGTTTAACAGGATTAAAAATTTTCAGGTTCGGGGCAGGTGTTAAGTTCGAAGTGTTGGTCGGTTCCCAATAACCGTCCGGGGGCCTCGTATTTATACATCCTAACAGCGGCTGAAAGAAAACCAAAGCACAAACAACGACGGAAAACCTCATAATCGCGGATTTCTGACACGTCCTTCCGAAAAGGGGCCTGTTGATCTAACACGTCCTTCCGAAAAAGGGCCTGTTAGTCTAAACTAACAGAGGACAAAAAGAATCGATACGGGGCTTCCAATAACGTAAGCTAGAACGGGTAGCTGAAACGATAGCTGAAGACAGCTGATTCCAGTAGCTGTGTTAAGGGGCTGTCAATCGTAATATCACTCTTTGTCCCGTGGTTATAGTGGCTAGCTGTCTATTGTCTCGTGATCTAACCTGTAGCTTCCTGGAAGTGTTCTGTGACTCTAGTAACCAACTTATAGTTCTAGGAGATAAGCTAAAGGATGGGCTAAGAGATAAGCTGACTCTTGTCTTTGTCCTAAAGCTGAGGCTAATGGCAATATGAGAGCGATGTAACGTCTTGTAATCTCGTGGGAAATGACCTTAGGAAACAAGTATTTTGTAGAAGCTACAAACTGTTACGAGGTGACCCCAGGTCACAGCACTCAGTCACAAGCGGTAACGTACCAAGGGTCGAGGTAACAACTCTGTTGTAGCCTACAGAACTATATACTATGGGGGGAAAGGGTAACCTATATACATGTAACTGTCTCGTAACAGTCGCTACCATGTGAAGCTCTCTTCTATAAAATCTACGACGTTTTCTGTACTTTGCACCTCTCGGACGGCTTGTCGTACGTCGTCCGCGAGTGCGCCAGGCCCGCATACAGTGACTACCATTGCGCCGACTTGCTGCTCCACTTCCCTCTGCATGATGGTTGATATGCTAGGTCGCCCTGGGAACATCTGGACAGTACTAGAACCAGAAACGATTTCCTTCGAGTTCTTTGGCCGCGTGACGAATAGTCGAATATTGAGGATGTCTCGACGTCTAGGCATGCGCAACACCTCATCCATCCATGGGCGTACCCATTCTAATGCTTCAGTGTCGCGCATAACCCACACCAAGGTAACCCGCCTTGTTGCGATAGTCCCGTCATTGAAGCCCTGTATCAACGGTTTCAGGTACGAAAGTTGATGGGTGATACCCGTTGAGCCGGCGAAGAGTACAGCGTGACCATACGAATCGAGAGAATGGTGTCCAGAGTATGGTCCCTCCATAGCTGCCCGGACCCTTATCGAAGAGTTTCCGCTTATACTCGCCTTATCAAACAGTTGTCGCGTGAAGCCGGTCTGTGCGCCAATGACGAACGAAACGGACGTGGTGCCCTTACGAAGAGCACTGTTGCTATAGCTTTTCTCCCTGTGCAGTTCCCTGTCCGCGTCGTTTGGATGATGTTCAACCCACGCAATGGAAAAGGGATGGTTCTCCCAAGGGCTGACCCCCATGAATCGAATGTAGGCATGAGTGCCGGGTCCAACATCAAGATATCGAGGGAGATGCATTGTAACGCGGCTGCAATCGCCTGGC
The DNA here is from genome assembly GCA_007182795.1 of Xylaria flabelliformis. Lineage (NCBI taxonomy): Eukaryota > Fungi > Ascomycota > Sordariomycetes > Xylariales > Xylariaceae > Xylaria > Xylaria flabelliformis. The sequence continues at coordinate 309,189 of VFLP01000025.1, read as the reverse complement.
AAGGGCTCGATTACTGCTTCAGTAAAGCCACGTCGAGATGACCAATTGTTGTAGGCAAGGCGAAACATGCGAGCAAGTCGCTCCGAGAACCAAAGTATGAAGATAGCGACCATGTAGGGAAGTTGTGGTAAGCCACCGGGGAGGGACGCTGAGGCGCAGTGAATTAGAGTCGTGGCGAAGATGATGAGAGCTAAAATAATGTGAACATTGAGGAATGTTTCGTAAAAGGCGTGGCGGACCGGAGAAAGTGACAAGAAAAAGAGGATAAGTAGGGCGATTGTGCCACCGAAGCCGGAGGCGATGAAGGTTTCGTGTAGGATTTTCTCATTGAAGCTGCTCCATCCTGCTGCAGCAACTTGAACGAATGCCCAAGCAATCGTATGGATCAAGGCCTCTAGTACGACCATGCGGCCCATCCAGCGATGCAATAGATTATATGTGTCGAAGCTGACCTTCAACAAGGGTATCAAAGGATTATTTCGTCCTGCTAGAATTATGAGAGGTACCATGTTAACGACGGCGAGTGTCCCTGAACGACCTCGAATTTCGGCGGCCAAGGCGTAGCGATTCGATTCAGACCAGTCCAAGTAGAACATGTAGATGATATTGCTGAGTAGGTAAAGGCCGAGGATAACGGAGTGTAGACGGGACGGCAGAGTTCCAACATTGAGAGCTGAAGATATTCGAATCTCCCGATTATGGCGCTTACGCCAGAAAGGGGCGTAGATCAAATTTTTCTTCAAACTGGGCATCCAACTCCACTGTGACACCTTCCAATAACCTTGCTCGCGTGCTGGCATCGACATAGCCGAAACATGCCGTAGTTTGCTCCATCCTATTTCCAGAAGCCTCACGGTGAGGACGACCAACGCGAGTATACCCAATGACCACCAAAGAAAATCCTTAAATTTCATGTTAACTGATTGATTGACGCCTGCTAAACCTGTAGCATATGGGGCAATTGTAGCGGCCGCGTCGGCCGCGCTTGTTTGTGTTGACATGGTGTCTATATCTCGTAAGGCTAATATCGGAGAGGGTGTGAATGGTCCGAGAGCAGCGATCCGGCGCCGCATCAATGACATCGTCTTCTATTCCGAGTACAGTCTAAGTTTATGTTTGAGTATGTGTATGAGTATTTGAGATGATTCGGTTGCCTTGGCCTAGAGAGAGACAGAGGACAAGGGCAATGGAAATTCGTAGTGACTGAAGAGGTTTGCTGAAGGATCCAGAACCCTCGAAGGCAAAGAAGATTATTTTAGTAGCGGGGACTCATAAATGCATTGTTCCAGTCATAATGAGGTGGTAAACGAGAGGCGAGTTAGAGCCTTTGTTGGAAGCGGTACAAGCTTGGTGTGATTGAATTGCTCAAGTGTAAAGACGGTGATGTTCCTTGATGGAGTGTACTTGTTGTGGCGACAGAGGAGTTCGTTGTGCCGACAAGTCCAAAATAATTGACACCAAGAAATCAATTAAGAAATGTCAACTCAAAGGTTAGGTAGTAGTGAGAGATGGCAGAAGCACGCCCCGCGGCTACTCGTAAAGAAAGTCTTTGAATTAGCTGGTTAAGTGGACGTTTTCAGGGTGTTCTCCAGGTGCACGTCCACCAGGGCAAATTGCGATGAACGGTTGGTTGCGCGGATGACGATATAGGTATGTTTTGTTTCCCAGCCACAGCTTGTTACATCACCCGACTATTGAGGGCCGTATAATAATTGAAAAATGAGATCCCTTGAAGCTGGAGAAGGAACACGAATGGGTAAAAAGAAAAGAAAGCCAATTACCTCTCAAATGCATCGAATTACGAGAGAGCAGGAGAAGGGCGCATAGGGATTTAAGATGAAAAAGAAAGCAGCCTTATCGCTCTACACATGCATGTAGGTACCATGTACTGTACTTTAGGTACCTACCCCGGCTATCCGAGACCTGCCGGTGACAAGCCAATACGTGGCTGCAGCGGGCGACTGGCGCAGGTACAAGCTCTCTTAGCCCTGAAGTTAAACAGCTGTAGTGTCAAGTAAGTACCCCCTCGGTTCTGCCATTGGCGGACCTTGCTGCGGGCTGCAGTTTGTCGGTGTCACCCGACCCTCGCGTGCAATGGGACAACATCGCGAATAACTACGTAGTACTTATCGTGTAGCTCAGCTCCGCCTTGCCGGCGGTAGACCGAGCTACTGCTTGACAATCATGACGAGGCCCATGGCCAATTGGTTAGCCCAGAGTTGATAGGCTTACGGCAACTTTTTCACAACAGGTTAGATCTGGCCCCTTGGTTACGAGTCACCCTCCTTTCTTGACTAGAGATATTCTGCTGGGCCAGAACGACTGGACGTTGGGTATTTTGCCGGCCCTCGTCAGGGGAAGACAGGGGGTGTTCAAGATTTATTTCAAGGGGCCCCTGTCCGAAACGAAACATGAGCTTTGATTGGCGAGTTTGTTTCCTTGCTGATGGCTGAGATTTGGCGCTTTGCTATTTACAGCTTAGCCTAGTTCGTACTATTTGGGCGGTTGCTTTCAATGACTGACTGGCAGACGCGCTGTGTCCTAGTTAATTAATGCGACCAGTCTCGCTGGCAATCCCGCGAGAAGATGACATGCTTGATTGGATCTCGGTTCTTGCTCTGGTGGCCCCATCTTGGCTTGCTGGCGTCTACCTACGAGTGAACAACTTACGTTCGTGTTTAGGCGATACACTACGGGGTACGCATCCTACTGTATGCTATAATATCGTCTTATTTCCCCCCTAATCTGACGACCAAATCCTCGTATGTTATGTCAAGTCATGATGGTATCTGAGTAGCGAATCTTATGTCGCTTGGAAAATACTGGCTGGTAAACGATTCAGCATGTTGGTACAAGTTGCTATCTAAAATGGCGTTAATGAGAACCGTTCAAACTTTACTATACTTGAGAAGCCGGTATTTACGACTAACTAAACCAGAAGAAGAATCGCGCATGCGAAGCAATGTCTTTGGGTAGCGCCACTGACTGACTTGCAGCGTTTACGTTAGCCTGCTAACTAGACAGATTGGCGCACAGCTCCGAGTCCTGTCCGAAATCTCTTTTACATGTTCGCCCCTTCACTTCAAAGTAGCACTTGCGGAGAAACGCGCCGAAAGACGTCTCTTTTCTGAGATCTCACGACCAAACGTAGATTCTACAAGTATCATCATGACAGGAAATGTGTTTTGTGACCCCGCATCACCAAAATCGGCGTACTTGTTGGCCCTAATATGTATCGGATTTATTGAACTGCAAAATCGTATCGTCTTGCACCCTTTCTTCAATATGCTATTCGCTACAGGATATCGAGGTTGTTCATAACTGACTGCATAGGAACAAGACAACAGTGGTATGTTCTGGCGAGGTTGCAGACTTGGATGAAACTCGTGACATATAGTCGCCTACCCGGCTCAATATTTGACTAGACCTGGTACCGCATTCGAGCCGAGAGTCTGGTTCAACCTAAAGGCTGAACAGGGAGCCCTGTCTTGGCCATGTGTTGACTAGCACTCATTCAAGAGGCTCATGAAACACTGCAATGGAATGAGGTTCCAAAAAGGCTGATATATGTTAGCCACCGATGTGACCCTTTAAGCCAACTTAGGTGAATTATGGTTTATATGCATATGTATTTATAGCACATAGAGGGGCTGATGCATGTGTTCAATGTTTGTATGCATTTGAACGTGTCTAGAGGTACCCTGCTTCACCTACATACTGACAGGAGGCAGGCGTTTGTTGTGAGATCCAACGCGACTGCGCATTTGAACAACATGGTGAAACAGAAGCGACTCTCATCATATTCCGAGCCCAACTGAAAACCTTGAAGAAACACAACCGACATCAGACTTTGCATACCATCAGGACGTTTGTTCTGTCTACGTGAACGAATATCTAAGTAGATCACTGGGGGCTGGCCTTGATTGAGATCTACCAGGTTAAGCGATGGCCTCAGAGTTCCTCTGCCATTCAGCTCCTTAGCATAACGAAACGAGACTTCCAACTACGACACCTTGTCTGATCTTTCACCGAGTACCAAGATCACTCATGTCTCGATTCCTTAATCCGGCTAAGATAGGCCTTTTGGCTCTTATCGAGTTGTACACGAACGGAACAGTGCCGACGTCTTCGATTGTGGATGTACTCTCTTTCATAACATCCCATCTAATAGACAACGATATTTCCAGCTCGGCTCTAAGCTCGAACGACCGGTGGCGCCGAGCTGAGAGCACCATCAGTCTTGTCATTTCTATTGCAGATTTTGAGAAGGTATTGATACCACACACCGCTGCTTCAGGTGTGCCCGGGCGTAACTTGTGGTATGTGTTTCTTCACAAATTGTGGAAAATCGATTCACTCGATGCCCTGCATGAGTTTTTCGACAACTGCTCCACCCTACTTGCCAAGACCAAAGAGGATCTCCGTCGAGATGTTGAGCTGGGAGTCCCGGCGCCCGCACCTGAGGTCATCCAGTTGTCTCGCAACTCACCATTCGGAGCGTTCGTACGTAGGTCTCAGCTAGAATTTACACGTCTTCGCTTTCACGACGCTGTTGAGCTATGGAAAGACTTTGTCAAGTATCGCCAGACAACCGCAGCATATTATAGGAAGAAGACGCCTGCTTTTCAAAGACTAAGCTTCGACAATGTTCTTCTCACAGGTGAGAATGAGTGGGGTCACGCGGTCGAGGCAATAGCCTCAGTGGCCTACGACGAAATGCTTAGAGACGATCCGAGCGCGACAATGCCCGTGAGCACTGATGATATCGAAAAGCTTCTTGAGTTCCAAATCGATCAGATGCAAAAGTATGGCAATAGGATACCCTTAGAAATACGACACCAGTTCCATGATCTCATCATGGATAGCTATATGGTGCCGAGCCTATCACACTATTTGAGCTACCTAGAAGCTTGGCGAGCGGGTGACTACGCAACGTCGTTTGATTATCTGCATCGATACTTCGACTACACAATGCAGAATAGAGATAGGTCCTTCTATCAATATGCACTCATGAACCTGGCTGTGCTCCAGGCTGACTTTGGGTGCCATAAAGAGGCCATCGCTGCAATGCTGGAGACGGTATCAACAGCTAGGGAGAACCGTGACATGACTTGTCTGAATTTTGCTCTTAACTGGCTCTTCCACTTTGGGCGGGCGCACCCCGAAGTTACGCAAGAGTTGGAGTCAAAAAGTCAGTTGGGCACAGGCAAAGAATCCCTCGCATTCCTGCGCAGCAGAGCAAAGGAAACTGGGACATGGTCGTTATGGAGCTCAGCTCTTATGAGTGAAGCGAAGGTGTGTCTTTCGCGCGGGGAAAGTATTGCTACAGCTCTGGAACACCTGGTCCGAAGCTCGCAGATATTAGTCGAGCGAAACATGAAAAATATGGTCGGATCTCAGCTCTCGATCAATATAGCACTTTGGGACAGATTAGGCGTAACGTATCTGTCAGCGACGACATGTGAGATATTTCTCCAGTGTCACGCTCGCCATTCAATCTTCGATGACGGACTCAAAGTGACCAGCCGTCAGGCTTCGATGCTAGCCTTGAAAGGTAGATATGACGAGGCATTAGAGAAACTTGAAAGCCTAGATGCGGACTCACTACGGGCCTGGAAGCCGAGCCAATACTGGCATAAGTTTCGTGGTATCATAAAACTGAGGAGGGATCTGCACCACAATAATCTCGATGGTGCTGAACTGCTACTTTCCCAGTTATTGCAGTCGAAGAATGAAGACTTGGAGCCTGATCTAGCATTTGTGATCGACACTCTTCATGTCGAATGCCTCATCCGTCGAGGAAATCTTGAAGACGCCTTTACAAAGGTCGAAGACATGGTGGCGGAACTTCGGGAAGGGAATAAGGATATCGCCCTTCGGGTACGCCTTCTCCTCCTCAAAGCAGAATTGCTAGACAAATGCGGAAGACCACAAAAAGCATTCACGATTGTCGTGCGTGCAGCCAATGTTGCCTGGCGAGCGCGTCTTATCCCGTACTTATGGCCTGCCATCGGTGCTATCGCCAATGTACTTTCTTCGCTTGGCGAGTTTGAGCCTGCGATCCAATTACTAAATGCCGTGCTTCCACGCAGTCTAGAGTGTGAGAACTCGGCGATGACGGCAAAACTGTACTCGCATTTAGGGGACGCTAACGTGGGTATGGCCGGCAAGATGCCACCCAAATCTAACAAGCGTAAAGAATTCTTAATGAAGGGAGTTGAGGCTATCGAGAAAGCGTTTAATCACTACTCGAGTGTCGAAGATATCAACAAGCAATGCGAGATGATGGCTAAGAAAGCTACTATTATGAAGGTGGCAGGCGATTATGTCTTGGCGAATGACTACGCCGCGGCGTACCTGGCATTACGTAGAGATGTTGCACATTTGAAGATATAAGGCTACAAGGGAATTGCTTATACGAATGATTTGGTATTTCCGAAAAGAGTTGTAGACATGAAATCATACCCAGTCCATATATATACACGCATGGTGACAGCAGTAGATGGTATCGCCGATAAAGGTACAGTTTCTTCAAGACGGCGTCGGACCTCTCATAAATTCTCACTCCAATTGATATTTCGCCCCTGTTTGTTTTTTAATTGACCTTCCTTCAATTTAGCAACAGGTGTTGGGACTTGCTCCTCTCCCTCCTTCATATCATTAGTGGTCCATATACGCTCAATGCAGAGACTAAAAGGGCCGGGGACACGATCTGTCAGGCCAATGCCGAGGGTCCTGACCTTCTGGCGCAACATCTCGGTCTGGGGCTCGACAACGAATCCATGGTTCGTGCGCACAAAGTCGTTCCATTTGATCAGCACCGTCTCCCACTCACCGGGCCTCTTCGCGAACAATCTGTGTTGGTGGAGGTCCGTCGGCACTACGGACTCAGTTTGAATGTTGACCAGGTAGCTTCGACCGTCCGAGCGGATGCGGAGCGCGAGATAGGTGTACATGTCGATGTTGAACAGCGATTTGCCAAAGATTGTGGCTTTTTGGTCGAGGGTTCGCCATGCTGCGTACCCGGACCGTTGGATGTCGGGTTTGTTGGGCGGCAGCTTGGTCGATATGGTGCCGTGGAAGCGCGCATAGCCGGGCCCTTGTATCGCCTCGGGCTCGGATTGCGAGCGGGGAACCCAGTCGAGAGCTACGGTTGAGAAGCCGCCGATGTCCTTGTCGCTCAGCGTCTTGCAGGATTCTATCGAGTCGGCATTGTGGAAGTCGTACAGTGCTAGAGGGCCCGAGGGACCCTTGATGCCCTCTAGTTTGAAAGCTAGGCGTAGCAAGGTCAGCACATCTAAGGTGTCAAGATGGGAGTTATGGCCTTACTGATATTGGAGAGGCGTTTGAATTCGTCAATGCTGCGCCCCCAAAAGCCCTTAGATAGACAAGCTGTTGTGGCGCGCATTGTGCCGGTTGCGCGGAAAGGTTATATGAAGGTTAGGTCCGAGAGCCAAAAGGCTCGGTCGGTAGGTTTGACATTAGCAGTCGGGCGCTGCCTCGTTACTTATGGGACCATTGGTTGAAGACAATGAGGCATCCGTTGACAGTTTCCAAGTACGTGATTGCTAAGATTGTAGAAATTTATGATAACCGCATGCCACTTCTGCCATTCATAGCACATGCAGGATATTGGTGACGAAGGAACTCCACTAAAATTACTATCGAGAGCTGCTTCCCGCCTCGACGATAGGTAAGCCATAGTTATCGCAAAGCACGCAGCTGAGCCCGGTCCGGCAGCGACCGCAAATCGAGGTTTACTTACATGTACCTTAGGTCAGGTAGGTACATTACGCAACCCTGTACTTAAGGTAGGTACCTAGATTCGTACCATCCCTGGCCAAGCCTCGTTACATTGCGCGACCTCCACACCTCACGACGACGGAGGGTCTTGGCAGATGAATAGAGAAGCTCTCAATAGCTGACGTTGACTACCCCTTGGCAGACGAGACAAACCATCTTATGGTTACCTATTTCAGGCGCCAGTTATTCCACCCCTCACGCGCCCATAAAGTGCGTCTCCTAGTAAATAAATTATATCGTTGTACAGCAGTTCAAACAATTGCTGCTTCTGTCTCCTGCGTCCGCTTGTCTTGCACCCGCCTGAGACCCAGAACCGCTGAACCGAACCGAACGGAAAGTGAGGTGGGATGCGCTGTCGCTGAACAGCTGCTGCAGCTGGCTTGAAGCTCTTTCCCGATTCCTGCTCTGCTGTACTACGCCCGCTGTCTCTTCCACTCTCTCGCCATCATACCCGCAGTAGCTACACAAGCCTTCTCTTCTCGCCATGACGACCCGCAGCATAGACCATACAAGGTGCGTTCTACCCACCCTGCTCGTTCTGTTTGCTTGTCTGGAGATGTTTATCTTGCCCCGGCACTGCTCCTCCGTGCTGCGTGTCTCCCGCCTCTGCCTCTATGGCCGCCATCGCAGAGTCGATCCTTTTTTTATGCTCCCAAAATGTCCTACATGGCAGGGATGGTATGGGCTTATCCCCTTGACAGGTCCGAGGCCGAACTGGCCATCCACATCCGAAAAGCAACCAATACCGACGAGACCGCCCCGAAACGTAAACATGTGCGCGCCTGCATTGTCTATACCTGGGACCACAAGTCCTCGCAATCATTCTGGTCCGGCATGAAAGTGTACGTTGACTAGATCTCGCAAAGTAGCTATGTAGCAGAGTGGCCGTTGATTCATTGTGTAACACCAGACAACCCATACTCGCCGATGAGGTGCAGACATTCAAAGCCCTGATCACCGTTCACCGGGTGTTGCAGGAGGGCCACCCCCAGACGCTGAGAGAGGCCGCGGCGAACCGCGGCTGGATCGATGGCTTGAACAGAGGGCTAGCAGGCGAGGGCGTTCGGGGCTACGGTCCATTAATCCGAGAATACGTCTATTTCTTGCTTGCGAAGCTCTCTTTCCACCAGCAACACCCGGAGTTCAATGGGACATTCGAATACGAAGAGTATATCAGCTTGAAGGCGATCAATGACCCAAATGAGGGCTACGAGACTATTACTGACCTCATGGCTCTGCAAGACAAGATTGAGCAGTTTCAAAAACTTATATTTTCCCACTTCAGAAACGTTGGAAATAACGAATGCAGGATCTCGGCTATCGTGCCTTTGGTACAGGAAAGTTATGGTATTTATAAGTTCATCACTAGCATGTTGCGTGCTATGCATTCGAGTAAGTAACCTAGCCCAGTCGAAGTCCAGGACGGGTTTTCTGATAAATTGGACAGCAACTGGCGACAATGATGCATTAGAGCCCCTTCGAGAGCGATACAACGCACAGCACTATAGATTGGTCAAATTTTACTATGAATGCTCAAACTTGCGGTATCTGACCAGCCTTATTACAATACCCAAGCTCCCTCAAGACCCGCCCAATCTACTGGGCGAAGACGAGGATGCACCTGCGCTACCCGCTCGACCAAAACAAGAGATTGAACGCGCACCTACGCCGGTTCGCGAACCTAAGACGGAGGAACCTGACCAAATTGCCGAATTCTGGCAAAGTGAAATCGACCGACAAAATCGCGAATACGAGGAGCAACAGAGAGTGCTCCAAGAGCGCCAACAACAAGCTCTACGAGCCCAGCAAGAAGCTCAAATGCAAGCTCAGCGAGACTTCGAAGAGCAGCAGAGGCGTCTAGCAGAACAACAGCAGAGAGAACAGGAAGCCCTCATGAACCAGCAGTATCAGATGCAAACGCAAGGTAGACTTGCTGAGTTAGAGCAAGAGAATTTGAATGCGAGGGCACAATATGATCGCGATCAGTTGATGCTTCAGCAGTACGACCAAAGGGTGAAGGCATTGGAAGGCGAGCTGGCACAGATTCAAAATAACTTTGGTCAACAATTAAATAGCAAGGATGACCAGATTCGCGCACTCCAGGAACAAGTGAATACATGGCGCACGAAATACGAAGCTTTGGCCAAACTCTACTCGCAATTACGGCACGAGCATCTCGATCTGCTTCAAAAATTTAAATCCGTTCAACTCAAAGCAGCATCCGCGCAAGAAGCCATTGAGAAACGGGAAAAACTTGAACGGGAAATCAAAACGAAGAACCTGGAGTTGGCAGACATGATTCGGGAACGAGATCGAGCACTGCACGACCGGGATAGATTGACCGGTAGCAACAAGGATGAGGTTGAGAAGCTTCGGCGAGAGTTGCGCATGGCGAACGACCGAGCCGACAACCTGGAGCGAAGTAAAGGCAATGAACTATCTTCGATGCTTGCGAAGTATAACCGTGAGATGGCAGATCTTGAAGAGGCGCTGCGCACGAAATCCCGCGCCTTGGAAGATGCCCAAGCCAAATTGCATGATGGCAGTTCGGACCTCGAGCAATTGCTCCGCGAGAAAGAGGAAGAGCTTGAAGTTTATAAGGCTGGCATGGACCAAACTCTGATCGAGTTGAACGAATTGAAACTCAACCAGGGAGATACGGATCTTGTTCTAGACGGCCAGCTTGATGCCTTGATCATGGCTAATCTCGACAAAATTAATGACATTATCGATTCAGTGTTGCAAGCAGGCGTCGCACGAGTTGATGACGCATTATATGAACTGGACTCGACCATGCAAGCGGGTAATCAGAACGCCTCGCCACAATACGTTTTGTCACAAATTGAGAAGGCCTCTGCCAGTGCTATGGAATTCGCGACAGCTTTCAACAATTTCATTGCAGATGGACCGAACGCTACTCACGCCGACCTTATTAAGGCTATTAACGTGTTTTCGGGTTCCGCTGCAGACGTATGCAGCAACACGAAAGGTCTCACCCGTCTGGCGACCGACGAGAAGAAGAGTGACCAGCTGATGAATGGTGCACGCGTCGCTGCTCAATCAGCGGTGAAGTTCTTCCGTGGGCTCCAGAGCTTCCGACTCGAAGGCATGGATCCTATTCAGAAAACAGATGTTGTCATTAACAACAATAATGATGTGCAAATGAACCTACAGAAGCTCAACAAACTGGTTGAGACATTTGCCCCTGGCTTTGGCCGCTTGACCAATAAGGGGGGTGATTTGGGCGAAATTGTCGATAATGAGCTTAGCAAGGCGGCTGATGCCATTGCCGCCGCCGCCGCTCGCCTGGCTAAATTGAAGAATAAGCCTCGTGACGGTTACTCCACCTACGAGCTTAAAGTCAATGATACTATCCTGGATGCTGCCATGGCAATTACAAATGCTATTGCGCAACTCATCAAGGCAGCCACAGCCACACAGCAAGAAATTGTCCAAGCTGGCCGTGGTTCCTCGTCGAGGACGGCTTTCTACAAGAAGAACAACCGGTGGACTGAGGGTCTCATCTCTGCGGCGAAGGCGGTTGCAAACTCCACGAACACGCTCATCGAGACCGCTGATGGCGTCATCTCTGGTCGCAACAGTCCTGAGCAGTTGATTGTGGCATCAAACGATGTGGCTGCCTCCACGGCTCAGCTCGTCGCCGCCAGTCGTGTCAAGGCCGGCTTCATGAGCAAGAGCCAGGAGAACCTGGAACAGGCTAGCAAGGCAGTGGGCGCTGCTTGCAGATCCCTAGTCAGACAGGTGCAGAACATGATCAAGGATCGCAACCAGGAAGAGGAAGCCGTTGATTACTCCAAGCTTGGGGCGCACGAATTCAAGGTTCGGGAGATGGAACAACAGGTAAGAATACATGTGATAGTCGTGGTATGTTGGAAGAAAGACTCTAACTATGTTTTCACTTCAATAGGTTGAAATTCTCCAGCTCGAGAATTCCTTGTCGGCAGCCCGACATCGTCTTGGCGAGATGCGCAAGATCTCTTATCAAGAGGACTAAGCGGATGGGTTAGTCGTTCATATGTGGTAGACACAGGGTGTCTTTAGCAAAACTACGACAATGGGGGCGATAGTATTCAGATATCTGGTTTATATTGTTATGTTTAATCCGTTAATGGCAGTAGCAAGGAAGAACGCTCAAGGGTCAGTGACTGGGTAGACCAGTCCGACGGGCCCTTGATAAGTAGTCAGAAGAGCAAGCAGGCGAGCAAGCGGATGAAGAAGTGGAAAGATAGAATGTGGATGTATATCTGTATATTGGCTGAAAAAAAAATCCACTTCTGGTGGGCGATAGTATATGTTAGGCCTCGTATGAAAGGCATCTAGGGAGTTTGTACCCATTTGCACAAATCTATGTTCCTGGTGGAACGTCGGTCTTTGGTAAATTGTACCTCGCCATGTTCCTTTTGTGACATTCCCTTCGCTGAAGGTCGGTATTGGCAGCTTCGCTTTACACTTACTTACATAATATATTAAATGAGGATCGACTGGGATCAAGCGAAGTAGGATCAGCGGAATATGTACAGTGATAACTGGCACGAGGTAAGAACGAGGCTTCGATTGCATGTTTTTTGCATTGACAAAAGAAAGTTACATATCTACAATAGGACAGACACGTATGTTAGTTTGGCGATCGTTTGATAGCCGTGGGCCACTTTGTTTGTCTATTTCCAATGAGTTTTCGTTCTCCTTTCTCTTCTAGACCTCTTCCTAGACTTCATGATACAGACGCCGGAGAAAACCGTTCAGGCAGTAATGATCAAGACTTGTAGCTGTTTATGCGGTCTTATCCTTGTTGTGGTAGTTGACGTTGTCATTCCAGCTGTTAGGTAACGGATTAGTTGGGTTATTTCGTAGCGCTAGTACCGAGGTGGAGGAAGACGTACAACAAGGTCTTGTCACCGTCGCCCCAGGGGAAGTTTTTAGTGCGGATGTTCTGGTAAGGGTACTCTGTGCGCTCCTCTAGAGGGGGCATGTGTGACCAGTGCTCCCAATGCTCGGACCACAGGTTGTAGGCGTTGACGCCGGCGAGGATTAGGCAAGGGGCCACGGCACTGTTTTGCGGAAGAAGTATAAGTCAGCCTTCTTATTCTCGTTCGTCTCGTATCGTCTTTGTTTGACTGCGCTCATTCTTGGACGCGCGCAGTTTTGAGGTGGGAACATGGTTCGATAGACATGGGCGGGTCGAATTCAATTGTCACGAATATCGGCAAAGGCTGATAAGGGCGTAGGTCGGAATATCGGACAGGTTTCTCCTGGATACCTAAATATGAGGACAAGGATCGCTTACTAGATGGAAATCTTGCGCCAGAGCTCTGTGAGATTGTTAGTAGTTGGAAAGGGTTGAAGCGCAGACCAATTGGTCTCTTGCACCCGTAAATGACTCTTGCTACTAACCGGTGGTACCAGCAGCGTGCTCCTTGACGGCCTCACGCTCCTTGACGAACTGGTTCTCGGTGGAAGCGAAACGTCGCTGGACGGTCGAGCGGACGGCGGGAGTGCGAAGCTGGGCGGCCACACGCGGGGTCGCGCGGAGGATCTGTCGCTGGAAAACCATGGTGAACTTGTTGTGTTAGGTGAGGGTCAAGTCGGTCGGTCGGTTGGAGGGGAGATGGTTCTGTTCTTGGTTGCCGATTGAGGCTCTTTTGGTATGGGATGATGGAGATGAGGTCAGGTCTGGAAGCTTGGGAGCTTGGCTCGGTTATTTCTCGGAGCCAAGAATCGAATCAGACCACTGCATTGACAATGAAGGTCGGACGGATGGTACCGCGCAGTGATGGCCCGTGCAGAAACTTTAAAGTGGTACGTACTTATAGTCACATGACCACGGGTTAGTTTGGTGACGCTATCCGCGACTGCCCGGAGCTTGGTGAATGAGCGTACCTACTGTTGTAGAATATTGTATAATCTAAATCTGGCTCTCAACTAAACGCAACTTTTAAATTTCCAGTCATTCGGAGGTCTTTACCACTTTATAGGATTCCGGATGCCTGCACATTCCTGATGATACATACGCACAGGCCGCGTGAGCTTTTGGGGATGATCTTCAGTGATATTGCTGGGGTGATAACAGATGCGCCGTCTTGACTTAATCTACTTTCTATAATCACCACTTCCGCAATTACATCTTCAATATGGGTCTACGAATAACATCATGGAATGGTGAGTCTTTTGTCTCTTGAAGATCAAGCGCGTAACTAATTAAATATGGAGTGAACGGCATTCGGTACATCCCACAACTAATACCACTCTGTGATTGGCACTGACGCTGCTGCCAGCAACCCGTTCGGTTATCAGCCATGGAGGGAGAAAAAGACTTTCGAAGTAAGTATCCAATGCTTTTTCAATACGGAACATTAAATTAACTCTACCTGTAGGCTATGTTCGATATCTTGGAAGCAGACGTAGTAGTCATGCAAGAAACCAAGATACAGCGCAAAGACCTTCAAGATGATATGGTCTTGGTCCCAGGCTGGGACGTGTTCTTCAGTCTCCCACGTCATAAGAAGGGTATTTATCTGCCAATATACCGGGGCCTCCGCCGCTTGCATTTCGTGGCTAATGCGTGATAATAGGTTATTCTGGCGTAGCTATCTACACTCGAAACTCGGTCTGTGCGCCCATTCGAGCGGAGGAAGGCATCGTAGGCGTTTTATGTCCACCTAACTCCACTACCCAATTCAGAGACCTACCAGAAGACCAACAAATCGGCGGCTACCCCAGACCCGGCCAGCTTCAGCTTAGGGGGAACATCGATGAACTTACGCTTGATTCAGAGGGTCGCTGTGTAATACTGGAATTTCCTGCTTTTGTTCTGATCGGTACATATAGCCCAGCGAATCGAGACGAATCCCGGGACGACTTCAGACTTGGATACATAGATGCTCTGGATATACGGGTCCGCAACCTTGTTGCCATGGGCAAGCGTGTCATTATGACCGGTGATCTCAATGTCGTCAGAGATGCCATGGATACGGCCAACCTCCAAGAGCGCCTGAGAAAAGAGGGCATGACGACAGCTGACTTTTTCTCAGCGCCATCCCGCCGTGTCTTCAACCAACTTCTGTTTGAAGGAAATGTGGTCGGACCTAGGGACGAAGATAGGGAAAACCCGGTCCTATGGGATCTCTGTCGGTTATTCCATCCGACGCGCGAGGGTATGTTCACCTGTTGGGATACCAAGAAAAACACTCGCCCAGGAAACTTTGGTAGTCGAATAGATTACGTCCTATGTAGTGATGACATGAAAAGCTGGTTCATCGACTCAAACATCCAGGAGGGTTTGATGGGGTCAGACCATTGTCCAGTGTTTGCCATTCTCAACGATACTGTCCAAATCGATGATAAGGAGGTCGCTATCAAGGACATTATGAATCCATCAGGGATATTCAAGGATGGGAAACGCTTACGAGAATGGTCTACGAAAGACCTACTACCACTGTCAGCAAAACTGATACCGGAATTTGACCGTCGCCAAAGTATTAAGGACATGTTCTTCAAGAAGCCTGTCACTCCAAAGCCCATACCGGCGCTATCCCAAGATGCATCAACCAAGGAAGCTGAAGAGTCAGAAAAGCCAATAGCGTCAAGATCTACGGGCATAATGGATTCTACGCCTCCGTCTTCCGCCGCGTCGGTTCCTTCTCCAATCAAGTCTTCATCTAGCAGTCTCAAACGCACACCCTCATTGTCCACTTCCTCCAACAACCCTCAGAAGAAGGCAAAGGCCGGGCCAAGCAGAGAGCCTTCCTTAAAGGGACAAAGCAGTCTAATGGGTTTCTTCAAACCTAAGACCACCCAGAGCCAGACTAAGAATTCCGAGGAGGAATTAAAACAGCCAACCAATGGCCTTGATGGCACGGTAGAAGGTGAACCGAGCTCCAGTTTTACAAAGCTTGAAACACCAAAGACAGATATTGACAAACCCAAAGCCGACTCGAATTGGGCGGACGGCGAAAACGTCTTCGATCCTATTCAAGCAAAGGAGTCGTGGTCGAAACTCCTGGGAAAGCGTATCGTACCTAAATGCGAGCATGGAGAGGACTGCATCAGTTTGGTGACTAAGAAGTCAGGCATGAACCGAGGTATGGAACCGTATCTCGCTATGCCCATTATTTGCCCCTCTTATGAATGTACCCAGGTCTTCACCTTGCCAATGAAATATCATAAGTAGCTAACGCAGCTTTTTACAGGAAGATCCTTCTTCATATGCCCACGGCCGCTTGGTCCCTCGGGTGAGAAAGAGAAGGGAACACAGTGGCGTTGCGGAACGTTCATCTGGAGTAGTGAATGGAAACCTCCTAATCCTAGCTGAAGGCCTGCAACGGTCATAGAACTTGTCAAGGTCATCACAGCATGATGCACGCGCTCGCGCTGTATGAGCCATACTGATTGATACAACATTCTAATTAAGCGAACTGGTGTAAACGGAGTAATTACAATCTCGGCTTATAAAGGATACCCTAGGTTAGTTGTGTGCTAGACATTTATTTCATATATTGCTTGGCTTTGAGCTGGTAGGTGCATGCATTAGCAGTCGTCTCTTTACACAGAAATAATCGTCTATGCGCGTACGATTTCGCGGTATTTGTCTCAATATTTTCTCTTCTTCATTGCTTAAAGGGTCGATCGTATTTTCCACCTACATAAAATCTA
This sequence comes from Xylaria flabelliformis, assembly GCA_007182795.1. NCBI lineage: Eukaryota > Fungi > Ascomycota > Sordariomycetes > Xylariales > Xylariaceae > Xylaria > Xylaria flabelliformis. The sequence continues at coordinate 292,716 of VFLP01000025.1, read as the reverse complement.
CACCTCCTCTCCGCGCCATTGGGACACATCTGGCGATCATGCAATAATCTTCATATCCTTTTTCTCACGAGGAGCCCATTACCCAACATGGATTGGCTTCCAGATGAGAGTAAAAGCCTAACGGCACCTATTAATTCTTATTTGAGCTTAAGGGGCAACTTAAGTGAGATCTCGAGAGTGGGGTTCCGGATAGCGGGGTGTCTCGTGAAATGTGTGAACAATTGAATACACATTCATCCATCTCGGTTTGCTATATCTTGTTACGGGTCTTCCCATAAATGGGAATCTCCTTCCACCCGTTTCCCTTCCCTCGTCGATGCTTGCCTTGTATCTCGATGTTTCATTATTGTAAAAGGTGCAGTCGTTTCTATATTAGCTGCTATTAACCCAACGAAGCGAGTTTGTTTTTTTGGCTGTTTTTAACCCTCAGTTGTCAGATATAATATAAGCTTCTGGGAGGTTCAAATCTCCCTCGAAGTTATCTTAACATCAAATCACTATCCAGCTATTCAGTTATGGCACATCAACCACCCGTCCTAATAATCGGCGCCGGCGTCGCCGGGCTCATACTTGCGCAAGGCCTGCGTTTGCGTTCAATCGCGTTCCGCCTCTTCGAACGCCATCCCCGGTCTCACACCTCGCAAGGCCATCGATTCCGCATCTCGAAAGACGGACAATCAGCCCTCGATAGCGTTTTATCACCACAACTCCAGTCACTCCTCAGGGACACAGCGGCCGAAAGACATCGCTTCGAGCCGCGCTACGTAGATGCTAAGAAGCTCAACTACCCAGAACCAACTCCGGTTGATCCGGAGACGATGCCGCTGGATAGAGCGTGGATTCGCCAGCTGCTCTCGCTGGATCTCGATAACGTAATCGAATACGAGAAAGACTTCGAGTCTTATGAGATTGTCGACGGACGGGTTCATGTTAAGTTTACGGATGGCTCGATCGTGTGCGGACAGATGCTCGTCGGGGCAGATGGTATCAGGAGTCGTGTGCGCAGACAGCTTCAGCCGGATCGTAAGTTGCTGGATCTGGAACGCTGGGTTATGTGGGGACGAACACCGCTGACGGCAAAGTTAAAGGAAAGCCTTCCGCCGGACTTGCTGACTTGGTGTATGTATACGGATCACGAAGCTAATGTTCAAGCTGTCGTGGAGCCCGTGGTGTGGCCGAGAAGTGTCCTGCAGGTTTCGGGACACAGGCTACCTGATTTTCATGATTACATGTATTGGTGCCTTTGCGCAGCACCACGCCAGTACGCGGAGGCTTTGCCGAAGACGGTTGAAGAAAAGGGGCAGTATTTGCAGCGAATATCGGAGACTTGGCACCCTGATTTAAAGCTATTGATTAATTCGGCAGCCAATGAGCTATCTGCTTGTGCGCCTGTCATATCAAGTAAGCCAGATGTGGAAATTCGTTCGGCTGGTCAAACTGGTTATGTCACCCTCGTTGGTGATGCCGCACACTCTATGAGTCCAATGGGCGGTTCCGGGGCTGATACAGCTATACGCAATGCCGCGGATCTTGCTCGGACGATTGCTGAAGAGGGTGTCAATCGACGTGCTCTTACAGGGGTTGAATCAAGAATGGAAGCGAGGGCAAAGGAGAAGGTCGAGCATTCTTTCAGGGGCGGTCAAAAGTTCTGGCGCGGAAAGGAGTGGACTGAGTATAGTGAGATCAAGGTGTAACGAAGATCTTCAAATAGATTGTATAGACGTGTCTTATTTCGTTGTACTGCTAGATCCTGGAGATGTCAAGTTGCTACTTAATTATCTCACCGTATTGGATGTTTGTTGTGCAGTAAGCTGACTTATCCAAAACATGGGGCTTCTATTCAGGTTCTAGAGGGGCCATGGAGACGGGATGTTCAAAGATGTAGGAGTGTCTAGGTATGGGTACTTCTCTATTTTATAGGCATTCCTCATATTTGTCGAACTCTGAGGGGAATCTTGGGTTGGGAATATTACCCACGTCAAACTTGAAAACAAATTTTGCTTTGCTTACACAACGAAGTTAAGATAACTACAGTAAATACCTAGCCATATAGTCATGTAGCTAACTATAGGTTTCTGAGTGTTTAAGACAAGCATGCCGGATTCCAATATTAAATCCACACCCGACTGTAACATAGGCCGGGGAACGGGGCAGGGAGGGTTCTCCGCTCGCTGGCTGGGGAATACGTCAGGAGACACCACGTTGGCGGAACCGACCGCCAAGTTACGCTACTCCCCGCATTACCACGAGATTGGTAACGCGGTGCCGATCAGATGTTTTGGCAATGAGGACTAAGGAATTAAGTAACATTTATCTAGCACACTACTTCTTAAGCTAGCAACTCAGAAGCGTAATAACGAATCCTGACCATATCGCTTTTAGAGGTTTATCATTTTGAGCATTGGTTTAGCTGCGACCCTAGTTCATCACTAATATGAAGGCTGCAAGATACTATGGTAAGGAAGATATTCGCATTGAGCAAGTTCCCGAGCCGACTGTTCGCCCAGGCCAGATCAAGGTGAGTCAGCGCGTCGACAATGAAGAGTAGATTTTTATCCAATATTATTTGCTCAGCCGATTCCTAGATAGCGCCAGCTTTCGTAGGTATCTGTGGAACAGACCTACACGAATATCTGGGTGGTCCGAATTTCTGCCCCACGAGCCAGCATCCGGTCACTCGCGAGACCATACCCGTCACGCTCGGCCACGAGTTTTCCGGCGTGGTAAAGGAAATCGGGCCTGGAGTCACGGGTTTCGAGATTGGCCAAGAATGTGCCGTCCAGCCCACCATCTTCTGTGGGCATTGCACGGCCTGTGAGGGCGGCGCCGAGAACGTTTGCCACTCTGGCGGTTTCGTTGGACTCAGTGGGGGAGGTGGCGGGCTGAGTGAAGCTGTCTGTGTGAATGCAACCCATGTTTTCCCTCTACCTGAAGGCCTTGAGCTCGATACTGGGGCCCTTGTTGAACCGCTGTCTGTCGCCTGGCACGCTCTTTCTGCTGCTCCTGAGATAGGCCATAGTTCTATCGTCTTAGTAATTGGGGGTGGCCCAATCGGCTTGGCCCTGATCCTATGTTTGAAGGCGAAAGGCGTTGAGACTATCGTGATGTCAGAGATTGCAGCTTCTCGCCAGAACTTTGCAAGACAATTTGGTGCGACACAAGTCGTCAATCCTATAAACGACGATGTTACGAAGGTAGTGCAAACTTTGAGCAACGGGAGAGGTGCAGATGCGGTTTTCGACTGTGCTGGGGTCCCCGCTAGGTAAGTTTTCAACCAAATTCAGTTTCCGTCATTCAGGAGTGTCTTATAGTGTCCTAGCATCAAGAGCGCTTTCAACGCGGTTAAGACTAAGGGAACCGTAGTTAACGTAGCCATTTGGGAGAAGGAAATTCCCTTTAATCCAAATTGGGTGACGTGGAAAGAGAGCACTTACAAGTCTGTTCTTGGATATCAAAAACAAGATTTCGAAGCCGTCATCGAGAATTTAAGGACGGGTAAGGCAACCCGTACAGACTGGTGTATAAGGTTGCTAACATCTCTCAAGGCGCTATTAAGCCAAATGGCATGATCACTGCAAAGATCAAGTTTGAGAACGTTGTTCAGGATGGTATCAAGAGGCTTATTTCTGACAAAGACAACCATGTAAAGATCCTTGTTGATGTAAATGCCAAATAATTTGTACGTAGCCCAGAGGAGGTTGGGAGTTAATGAGCTAATGATTGCTAACACTGTACACGCAATTCGCGGTGATATGGCAGAGACACGAATATTTGCGATCGAACATATTTACAGCTTAGACTCCTGAATCGCCTCAATTAAGTTCGAACGGGTTTCTTGAATTGTATTATGTTCGCCATCTGGGCTGAGGACTTCTGAAGAGATTCTGCTAGAGGATGCGTCGAAAGGCACTTTTTCGAATGTTCTTAACGTAATTTTGACCCATAAACTTTAGTTGTAAAGTACAGACTCAGGGTACGTTGGCGAAGGGCCATTGCTCTTTGAGTGATGATTTAGACGGCATTTTGGGGCCAAGCCAATGTAGAGAGAATCCTCTAGAGTTTTATTTCATAATTGTTGCAAAGGCATTCATTCAGACAGAATACTGGTCGAATGCCTGCTCAGAGGTAAGCCCTTCTTCTTGCCTTCGTAACACCTCGGCTAGGACTTTGCTGAGGCTTCTTGCCATCTCCGATTTCCTGCCCAAAAACCAAAGTGCCTTGATGCAGGTGTCGCAGCGCCCCAAGCTCTCCTTGTATTCTTCACTCTCCTGGCCCAAGATGGCCCATTCCTGCCGCCGTTGGTCCTCGACCGCGCTCAAGTGAAATATAGATGCTTTGGTAAATGCTCTAATAAGCAGCACAGTCCAAGGTTCTGTCAAGATGGAGCCCTCATTGACGGCAAAATGATAGCCAGGCAGCTGTTCTATCGGCATATTGCAACTTTCCCGGGGCGTAGTCACTCTAGCGAGATCAGACAATTCCACAGCGCTTGACTTTCTAATTTTCATTGCCAAGTCAATACTGAGACGGTTCAGGCTTGCCTCTTCAGTTCCAAGCCCATTTTGGTCGACGAACTCGATTAGGTCGGCAAGCATGAGTGCTCCCAGGTGCCAAGGGATATGGATGCAGGGGAACCGGCTTTTAATAGGTGTCGGAATAGTATCGTAGTTCTTAATCAAGGATCGAAAAAAAGCCCCATGCGTTACATTCCAGTATCTGTATATCTGTGTCGCGTTCCGAATGATTTCCTCGATTACATAGCTTCGTTCTTGCTTCCTTATTGTATTTTGAAGGTATGAAACATATCGGAAAAGCAAAACCTTGACTGCTGCTGATCTATTGATTGCTTTGACAGCAGAGTCGTAAGGACATGGCCACGATAGTGTTGAGGGATTTGATGGGTCGTCTTGGGAAAAGAGCTCAAGGTTCCAACGAAAATTTGTCGGGTGATCTATTGTATCAGGTGAACCATAGGCACCATCGTGTTGGCAGTCTTCGTCTGCTAAGGCAACAGGCCGCTCGTTCATTGACGAAGAGATGGTGTCAAACATGACCGCAAGCCAGTATAGTTGGCCAATCGTACCTCTCTCCTCAAAATCCATCTTCGAAATAGCATCCTCTTGTTGTCGTGAGGAAAAAGAACAATTCAATCTAAGGAGCCCCGTCTCATTTGCTTCAAAGTGGAATTTCAGGGCCTGTATTTTCCGACTTGCTCTTTCCGTATAGACAGGCGGCCCATCCTGGGATATGATTTCCGTGATCCGAGGCAACGAAGCTTTTATGTCATTGCTGTTGCTATTCTCGGAAAGTCTGTGATAGTTGCTAGTTGCCCATGGCCTCTGAATCAGACCAAATATCAGCTCAGCGTATACGATTCGGTATGATTCAAGACCCGCGACATCTTGAAGCGCCCTTTTTGCTTGTTCCCAAATAGATTGTTGAAAATTTTGTTCGAATTCATCTGCGAAGTCATCAGGTATGTCCTCTGACCAAGCTGGGCTGCTTGGAGAGGTTGAAAACATCTTTTCCCTCCGCCGGCCCTGAGCCCATTGGGCAGCAAACGCCATTATTACTAAGTTGAGCGCCCTTGACGCCGCCTGGCTTTCGGCGTAGGTGAGTTGAATCAGTCCTGTTGCTTGAGCAACTCGATCAAGCTGCTTGACGCGACGATACATCGAATTTGGCCGCACAGAATCCCATCTTGCCGTAGATGAAATTTGGCTTATTGGTGTCGTTGTACCTAGATCCGGGCGCTGTCGAGACCTTCTTAATTGCATTTTGTACGGACATGTATCCCCTGCCAGCCAACATGCAAGATTGTTCTCCAGCACGTCGTGGTATATTTTGAGTAGGCTTTCTGTTATCAGATGGTTGTTGAAACTTGCTATGGGTTCCTGATTAGTAAAACAGGGGGAAACCAAACTCGTAAGATGCCCAGACGAATTATTGCTCTGTCGGCGCATTCTGTAATTATTCCGCAAAGAACTCCTCTTACGATACACAGACTGCGTCAAATTACCAGAATTTTCGGGTATTAAATGTGAAGTTTCTGAGATGTTTGTGAGATGATCAAAGTCTGCGGCTTGTAAGGCAGAGTCCAGGTACGGCGGGGAGGAGATATACTCTCCTCCTTGTGGTAAATGATCAGCAGACGCAGTTGACTTTCCGGGGGTAATGTTTTGTGATCCCACATGTAGATCTATATCTGGACTGAATTCAGCACCCAAAAGCCGTAAATTGTCATTTGTAGAAGTAGTTCCTTCTAAGCTAGGAAGAGGCGTCCCCCAATCCAAGGTAAAGTGGTTTGGAGAGGGTGTTTGTAACAACCCCAATACATCGCTTGAATCGATGGATATGAAGTCATCCTGATTATCGGTTCCAGCTTGTTCAAATGGAAAACCACCCTCTACACGTGGGTCGGCTGAAGGAGATAAGGGAGATCTTTGACTTCGGGCTACCCAATGTGAGTTCAAACCACATTGCTTCTTTGTCTTGACGCAGTAAGAGCATGGTAGAACTCCATCCTGGGGGTATTTGCCTAATTTAACTATGAGATTAGCTTCCGAAAGGTTGAGCGAGGAAATCTTGCTACTAGTTGTGCTGGTCTGGTGCCATACCTAAAGAAATATCTGACCCTCGCCTGTTGTTGATCAAGTAGCCGTCGCAGGCTTTCTTGCTTCTCCTGCATTGGTCGCAAGAAATATTTTGGCGCCTGGCTCTCATATCTGATATTTCCAGTGTCTAGAAATGCACGTTCATGGGAATCTTGTATTGTTCTGACATTCAGGAAGTTGACCTAGATCGGGTCCGTGGCCGAATAATAATGATAAGTAGTATAACTAGAAAGCCAAGCCATAGGTCATTATTGTCGACTTTCAAGAGGACTAAAGAAGTGAGGAAATGAAAATGGAATTATATCTAAGTACGTAAAAAGGATCTACGGTATTCCATTTCACCGAGTGCCCTACCCCATACGTCGATTAGCGCTACACAGCGCTAGTCTTACCCCACGCGGGGTTCCCCATGGGGATTGGGGATGAGGTTACATTGGTGAGGGTCCCACTACAGGTCCCAAGTCCTTGTCCATGTTAATAACTCTGTAACTTATAAAGTAGTATAGAGACCGTCTCAACACTACATTACTATTTTCATTGAACGTAAAATTCTTGCCTATGGTTGAAAAAATAATACACGATTACTGGCCCATACTGATAAGGAGATTATGTATCCAATCTATTTCCACTCGATTCTTTTTTCAGTTCCGAGCCAATTTCCTGGGCCTCGGTTAACGTAATCCGTTGACTCTAGTGCTCCGCTGGCTGGACACACCTTCGTGTTATCTCTCCAGGCACAAATCTTATCAATGCCCTCGTTTTTCGTCTTTTCGTGGCGGGACCAGATTTGACAGATCTCCCAGGGGTAGCATGAGCGGGAAATTGACACTTAGGAGCACCAGCGCCAAAAAGATGTACCATCCCAGCAAAGAGACTGCAAATAATAGACCAGCCCCGACGTGCTGCAGTGTTTTCGCTCGGACGGGTAGACCGCGAGCGACAGCGAAGAACGAAGCCGAGAGGCATCCAACTGTTTCCCAATTCAAATCAGTTGTGCTCTGGTTTACAGGACAGTAGTGTCTTACATGTTGGAACGAGAAGAAGTAGGACGAGGAAGAGCACAACGTTAGTCCGTGTACTAGCAACCGTGAAGACGGCACAGAGCAATGTCATTGCCACCAAGAAGAACGAGAATGTTGCATAAAACTGCGGCTCATTCAAGCCTTCTGTACTAACTCCGGATGTCGAGTAAGTGCCGTAGGCGCCGAAATTAGGGACGATAGTTGCACCAAAGGTGAACCAGAAGCCTCCGAATAAGCAGAATACGGTGGCCGGGAAAGTATTGCATAAAACCTAAGTCAGCATAACGAAAACAGAAAGAAAAGCATCGGCTCATATATATACCTAAAATCCACTCGCCAATTCCACCAAGGAGGAGGAGCAGACCACCCATGAAGAAGTACGAGCCACTCAAACAGCAACTTAGCCCTGAAACACGGTATCCTAAGAGCTTCCCTTACACATTTGCTGCGGCGCCAAACCCACCAGCCCCTTGCCACTCCAGCAAGGCCATCGATAGAGGTGTCGTGCATAATAAGAACCCCCCCAGAGCTTTAGACTATTTAGCTCTAGTTGAATCTATTCATATGAGAGCTTAGTCCGACTAACCTAGAGGTGTTGGATTTCCTAAAGTCTGGCGGAGCTGCCCCTCGACGCGGTTTTTTGGTGATAGATAGAGCTGTTCAAAGAGCTCAGGGGAGATAGAGATGGCGCCTGTTGTTGGAGTACGGTGTAACATCTCATCACGATGCTCACTCTGAACTTTGTATTCTTCGGACATGGTTTCTTAATAGTGGTGAATCGAATTGCACAGTGATTAAAAGAACAAAGACAATATGATAGAAATTGAGTCCAGAAATTGATTTTATTATTTGTTAGGGACCCTGTGCTTCAGGTAGGAACCATTTTCGCGAGGGCTTTCTGACTATATACAAGGAGTCACCTTGTCCACATCCGTGAGCCCGTGCTTTGCATTGCATTGCCTTGCCTTGCCTTGTACCTTGTGATAGTATTCCTAAACATATAGTTATCATCATTCCCGTATCGGATTTTAGAATCATTTCCCCAGGTTGGCGAACAGCGTGCTCTAGGGGAAGTTGGGATCCAGGTCCTTGCAGCATCTCAAGCCAAACTCGTATTGGTCAATTTCATATTTCTAAAGGTAACAAGCCTCAGTCAAAACACTCTAATTGGATCCATTGACCCGATAGGAATGAAGTGGCCTGATGCGGGGGACGATCGGGTCCGACTGTTGATCATGGTTCACCGAGCGGCTCCGCTCTAACGATCGGCTTAGCTTCGTTGGGACGGCACTTGCAAGTGCGCTTTAAAGCCTGGGGTAATCGAGATCGTATAGAGAAGAGAAAAGGGTGTACATCCATTGGAACTAAAGTAAATCTTTAATTGGCATAGTAGCGTTCCATCCGACACGAACTTACGACATTCGATTACCAAGGGCTTACTCTCCTTGCTGAGATTATTGTCATTATGGCCACCGCCGAAGTTGAGTCTGTTCACCCTGTCCCGTCACACATGCGATGTGTGCCTGGATCCGTCAACGTCAAGCTCGCCAAGTTCCCTTCTCCAGCAAAAAACATTGAAGATCTCGATCCGTCCAAGGTCGCCACAAATTTAGTAGAAAACTTCAACAAAGCACTAGACAAGGAAGATTATTCAGCCATCGCGAATCTTTTTGTCGAAGACGGCCATTGGCGTGACCATCTTGCCCTATCATGGGTCTTCCGTACTATTCAGACACCTCCACAAATTCTCGATTTTCTGCACAGCTGCGCGAAATCCAGGGATGGCTTTCGACTGAAATCCGTGGATGTCGATGCCGGAACAGCTGTCAGAAAGCCTAAAATCGTTCCTATCGATGCATCCGGGAGCGTCTCTGGTATTCAGTTCTTCATTAGAGTGGCCACAGTTCTTGGGAGAGGTATTGGCCTTGTGCGCCTTGTGGAACAGGGAGGGCAATGGAAGATATTCACTTTATACACTAAACTCGAGGAACTCCGGGAGCACGAGGAGGTGATCAATAACCGGCGAATTAAGGGCGCTGAACACGGCGGTAAGCCTGGTAGAAAGAACTGGGCCGAGAAAAGGGCGGCCGAAGCCAATTTCAATGCTGGCAACGAGCCTGCCGTTTTGGTAATTGGTAAGTTATACAGTCAATGTGTTTTATTCCCGTCATTATCTAATATCGATTGGCAGGCGCCGGCCAAGCTGGCTTAACGGCCGCAGCAAGGCTTAAAATGCTCGGTGTAGATACGCTTGTCATCGATCAAAATGAACGCGTTGGCGACAACTGGCGAAAACGCTATCACCAACTCGTCCTCCATGATCCAGTCTGGTATGACCATCTGCCGTATCTTAACTTCCCCGCCCAATGGCCCATCTTTACCCCAAAAGATAAGCTAGCCCAGTTCTTTGAATCTTATGCTACTCTACTCGAACTCAATGTGTGGACGAGGACAGAACTCGTCTACACAAAATGGGACGAGTCAAAAAAGGTCTGGACAGTAATCGTCAACCGAAAACGCGAAGATGGGACCAGCGACATTCGAACATTCCATCCTCGCCACCTGATTCAGGCTACCGGACACTCTGGCAAGAAAAACCAACCCTCGATGAAGGGTATTGAAAATTTCAAAGGTGACCGCCTGTGTCACTCGTCCGAGTTCCCCGGGGCCAGCGAGAGCGGTCGGGGTAAAAAGGCCATTGTAGTTGGTTCTTGCAACTCTGCTCATGACATTGCGCAAGACTTTTTAGAAAAAGGCTATGATATCACAATTGTTCAGCGATCCAGCACCCACGTTGTGTCATCTAAGGCGATCACGGAAATTGCTCTGAAAGGAGTTTATTCGGAAGATGGACCCCCGGTTGATGATGCTGACATATTGCTTCACGGCTTGCCGACATCAGTCCTAAAAGCTATCCATGTCAAAATTGCAGAACGTCAAGCCGAATGCGATAAAGAGATCCTCGATGGATTAGACAAAGCTGGCTTCAAGGTGGATCGCGGCCCCGATGGTGCAGGTCTCTTTTTCAAATACTTCCAACGGGGCGGTGGTTATTACATTGACGTTGGGGCTTCCCAGCTTATTGCGGATGGCAAGATTAAAGTTAAGCAAGGTCAAGAGATTGCTGAAGTGTTGCCATACGGACTTCGGTTCCAAGATGGCACTGAACTGGAAGCTGACGAGATCGTTTTTGCTACGGGGTATCAGAATATGCGAACACAGACACGTATCATGTTTGGGGATGAGGTTGCCGATAGAGTTGGTGATGTATGGGGGTTTAATGATGAGGGAGAAATTAGAACAATTTGGCAAAGGAGCGGCCACCCGGGCTTTTGGTTCCACGGTGGAAATCTCGCGATGTGTCGGTACTATTCCAAGCTGCTTGCATTGCAAATCAAGGGGCTTGAGGAGGGATTAGTACATGCTGACGAGATTTGATCTATCGAAAGATACAGTTTGTATGTCTTTAGTTCTTACTATTAATACGTTATATTGATAGATGATACTGTTATTTGATTTTTCTTGTCATTTGTTATCAGCGTCGTCTATTCCCGATTCTCTTCCGTCTTCTCAGTCTTCGGCCCCGTGAGCCAATAAACTTATATCATGTATTCTTGCGTGACTCAACCATAGATATATCATTCACGATGGAAAACTGCTCGATGAAGAGCTAGTGTAAGAATATCGAAGACGGCATCATACTCCGAGTAGCTAAGGCTATGAAGGATGATGCAGGTGCGTGGCCAAAGAACCGGCCGAAATCACATGAATATCACTCACTGAACCTTCCTCTGCGGTGCGTCTTCGATTGCTTGGGCAGTGGTGCGAGTGCGGTACTTCCCGCGCGGCATTGACAACCCCGTACTCGGTTCATGCGGCATCGCGTTGCGCTATAGGACATAGTCGAATAGCTAGATTCACGGTCAGTTTTCCGTATATGATACGGACTGGGACAACTGAGAAGATCTGAGACCAGCGTGAATCGGACAAAGAAGCCATAACTTTTCACTTTCTGAGACTGGCGACATAGTCTAAACCCACGTTGTTCTGTCATGATTTCTGCAGAAGAATGGACTGCGGATGGTAATCGGGGCATGAGGACACAGATATTTTTCGACAGTCGCTCCATCCAAGTGAAGTTTATACTATATAATTATAGAAGGCTACACCTCCTTGATAACAGGTTTACTATTCAGTAGTTTGGAGTAGAAGGCCGACAACTCATCAAGGATTCATCAGCTATGTGCCAAATAGAGACGGGGATTTTCAGATATACAAAAAATTACATTCATTTGACCCTCGACTCCAGAACTCCAAGCCATACATGCCAATTGTATCCATATCGTCCGCTGTTAAAATGACATTGCCAATAGGCTTCTATGTATCTGTAAGGAGCATTACACGCACAAATGTACATATTACTCGCCTTCGTACAACTTATCTGCGCCCCCCAAACTCCAAGTATGCATAACAATAGTGGTATCATCGGTTAGTCTTAGCGTCAACGGTGTCTGCTTCCTTGAATTCGGGATTATCTATCCAGCTTGAGTAGTCCTCATTCTCTTCGTCCGGTCCTGTGGTGCCGGCGCCCTCTCCTATCTCTGAGGGCCGGGCTTCGGGCCATTCAGCTAGGCTGGTAAATGGTAGTGATTCATCAATAATTGACTCGGGCATGTTTTCGTCTAGTTCCTCTGCATCTTCCACCCACGGCTCTACGTAATTCGTAGAATTTTCAAAAGAGGGCGAGTTCGGTTCCGAATCATGAGGAGCCTCCACGACCAGGAGATTCTCTTCCGTATTTTCGGTGGCATGAATCTCAGATACTCGCCGCCGCCTCGGAAGGGGTGGTGGTGGTACGTGCCGGCGCTCCATCTTCTGCTCGTTATGGTCTTTAGAACCTTTGGGCGTGAGTTGTGGTGGGGGCGCCACGGGTTTCCGTTTCGGTACACTCATGGGTGTTGCCATTTCTCCTGGTCGTGGTAGTGGAGTTCCGGGAGGGGGAAGTGGTTGACCGCGTCCCATCGGCTGATTGAGGTCCACGGGGGGGTCTGATAGTTTCCTGCCATTTGCATTACGCTCGGCTTGTCGTTGTATGGCATTCCAGCCCCATCGTTTTGCTGTAGCAGCAGCGTTTGACACAGCAGCAAGCGTCTTGCTCTTAGTCTCCGGAGTGGTGTCGGTCAGCCCAGGGGAATGAGGGTCTTTACGTGTGAAAAATCCTCTATTAATAGATCCTGTCCCACTCTTGATCGAGCTTCTGCTTGATAGACCAGGCGAATCAGGAAGCCGCTCGTTACTAATCACACTTTCTGAGGATGAGGTTGTATGGCGCCTTGCTGAGCCTTTGGGTGTAAGTTCCTCATGTATCGGTTCAGGTAACGCTTCGGCCGATAGGTCTAATGACGAGTTCAGGGTTGAAGTTATAGGAGGTGATTTCGAGGGTGAGCCAACAGGCGTCTCTGTGGGTGATTGCGCTAGAGACCGAGCAGAGATACTCGTCATCGTGCTTATAGCATCCTCATGATTAGGTGATGCAGCAGGCTTGAATACCTCTGCATGGGTAGCTTCTGTACCAATTACCGGACTTGACGTAGAAAATGAACCAGACCGGATTGGGAGCGGCGCATCTGGAGAACTGCTTGACGAATTCTTTGCATCTAGGGCCGTTGTTGATGCTGAACTAAGTTGGTTGGTACTGGTCCGTGAGCTCTTCTTGTTCAATTTTCGCGCCCAAAATCCTGCTGGTTGAGCATTCTCAATGACAGGCACACTGTGACTCTTCTCTAGCGATGGAAGTTCCGGGGATGCTGGAGGTATTGCTTGTTCAGCTTGAACTACTTCGTCAACGTTTCCTAGTTGAGCGGCGATGGCCGCATGATCGGGTGAGTGTACAACCTCGTCATCTCCATCAAATATTCCTCCGCGCCACTTTTTATGGTCTGTTGAAAAGAACGGTGTGTCGTCCCAAAAAGGCGCGACTAACGTTTCCGCAACAACTTCCTTGATTCGATTTTCAATTTGTCGCAGGATGAGAGTATACGTAATCTGCCTTGAGCTGACTATGGGCTCGATACTCATTTCCATTTTCGGCATAGACTGAAAGCAAAACCAAATTCGATTACTAGGAGGCGGCTTGACCTTGAAGTAGACGTGTCCTTCTAGTTTCTTTAAAACTACCGCCAGGATAAGGTTCACCTCTCGAGCTTTGAAACGGGGACCGAGGTCGATGCGGGCAGTGGCAGCTACCTCAAGTCTAAAATTACCAGTATACTTGAGGTCGGCCTCCATCACAAACTCCCCTTCCACATTAAGATCTTTAAGGCGAGGATTCGTGATGTATGGTGCGGAATCACCTATCTTGATTCCCTGAATTGCGACTCTTGTGAGAAATGAAGGACGTTTGACACGCGAGATCTTTTTGGTGAGCTTCTCTATGATTGCGTTCTCAATATCCTTGGTTTGGTACACACCAAGGAATATCCTGCCTATGAAGGCGTTGAGCCATCGAGTTTGCATGTGGTCTTCCGTTGCATGCAGCTTCTGAACAAGCGATATAATATTCTTAACATCGAATCGTTGAGGTTTGGGAGCCATGTTCAGGGTGGCAAATGTCTGTTCTTGATTCCTAAGCAAGGCAAAGTAGAAGTCTTCCTTGGCTGAGCAGTTCTCCGAAAACAAATAGAACGGCTTTGAGACTTGCATATCGGGTATCAGTTCTTTCTCGTCTACTCGTCGGGCCAGACAGATCGCATTCCGCTTGATAAATAGTTCACCTTCTGGCGTGCGGTCACCTCCCGAGTAGATGCTGACGTTGTGGTTGGCAAGCGAGATAACATGTCGCATTTCTATTTGTTCCTCGTCGTCGAAAAGCATGAGATGACCGTGCCTGTCGAGCTCCTTCTTTAGCCTTAACCAAACTGTGCGGATATATACAAATCAGACGTACCTTAAGACAACATAGAAAACATTGCCAGCACGCTTCGGCCGCTGGCTGACGCTCTTATTATCATCCAACGGACCGGGTGTCTGCTTCCGATCGAAAATACTCCTGTACATGGTCTGGTACACGCTCGGGCTCGGGGCGGCAACGGTAGTGGACCCGACCGGGGTGGAGCGCTCGATGGGTTTGGCGTTGATGCCCATGGGTGTGTATTCACGGCATACTGCAAAGAACCCGGCGGCTACGTCGGAATCAGCTAGGAGCTTCTGTCTCGACTCCTCCTTCTGAGCCAACTCGAGTTCGCTCGTGTCGTCGCCCGGCTGTATTATGCTGTCGGCGTCGCTGGTCTGGACTGAGCTGGAATCATCGTGGACGGGAAAGGTGAGATGGGCGTGTAGCAGGATCGCGATGACGACGAGGGGAATAAAGGTGACACCACCAAGCAGGTAGGTCAACAAGAACACGGTCCAGCCACCCATGGCTTCGGATAGCCAGCAGCAGGTGATTCCGCTACGCTAGGCGTGCTCCGATCTCGTATTATCATGGATGTAGTTGTACGCACAATTGAAATCGGAAGGGAGAGGAGAGAAGCTGAGAAGCTGAGAGCAAGGGTTCTTGCGAGCTTGATTGAGTAATTATCTCCTACCAGCTACATACAGCTAATGCCAGCAGGAGGGAGGATGAGTGGTAGTGGTGAGCGATGGGATAAGAAAGCTCAGTTTAGCACAAGCGCGACGTGACTGTGAGTGGTTGGTTGGTTGGTAGGACCCGGTGTCTTGGTAGAAGGTACATCATCGGCTGGATGTACGTACAAGGACGCCCCATTCAACGTCACGGAGAAGCTGCCAGGTGGGGCCGGGCTAAATTCGCGGGGTACAGGACACCTTGGCTTAGTGGGCGGCGCTTGATTACTTTAGGTATTCTATAAGCGTCATCAGATGCAAATGGATAGTTTCTTGGTAACAATATTTCACTCCGTTACTAGAATTCTTAGCTCGAGTCTCATATATATAAAAAACGCAGTGGTATCAATTGAAAAACACTACCTAGGTACCCCGAACCCTCTATGCAAATCTCTGTATGCCCTTGTCTATCTAGAACATCGTGATGGTGATGTTATCCAATGCATCGTCATCATCGTAATCATCATGAACCCTACCATTGAAGCGCCCCAATGCCAACCGAGCCATCAAGAAGGTGCTGAATGGCGGGTTGAATAGTACCCCTCTCAGCTCTATACCGCGCCGCCTGCTTCATCCTTGTATAGAAGACAGGGCAGTCCTTACTATCGCAAGGAACCTCGTCCAAAGGCGCTAACCCGGCACAGCTCTGGCAGATCTTCGTTACATCCAACAGTTTCCTTTCTTCCTTGTTTAGCTGCGTCTGCAGCTTTAGCAAAGACGCGGGGATATTGGCCTGGCATCGTGTACACACGGAGCCCTCGTTCTTAGTCTTTGTGCCACAAACGAGACACGCCGCTGCCTTCATGTACGATTCCAGTGTCTTCTTCGCCAGAGAGGTGCCGTAGGCTCGGTCTATGCGGTGGATGCGCTGCACTTTTGGCATCTCATCGTACCACTGCCGTACATTGGCGCCGACGAGATTGAAAATTCGCTCCAGAGGCGGGATGAGGTTCTTGGAGATGTAATATTCGGAATCGAGGACAAGATGAGAATTGCTCAATAGTTCCTCTGGCGCCACACACCGGTCAATGAGCCGCGCCCCTGGTGCACCACTGATCACGACGTACGGCACTCGTTCGCCGTACTGGGGCTCTGCTCTGGCATCCTCAAGCATTTTCTTTGTGCTGATCAGAGCACCGGGTGGAGGCGGTCCTCTTTCACTATAGGTTCCCAGCTTAACCTCTCGTGCGAAACAAAAATCTTGGATAGACACTGCCCCACGCATGATCTTGGCGCACTGCCTCTGAAAATATGCCTTAACTTGGCTGAGGTCCGCTGTCTCAAATAGAATCTTCAGAGCCTTCTCCTCGATCATCTGCTCTGCAGGCGTGCCGTCCCTTCGGACCGTTTCAATGCCCTTTGCGTCAAATTCGGGCTTGATCTGGTCCTTGCTTTCGTATTTATATCCCACATAACGTTTCTTAGCCAGAAGGACGCATGGATGGTAAACCTTCTCAAACTTCAGCTTTATGGGCCGAGGGTTCATATCAGTAATAGTTTTAGCCATCTCATTGCCAATGTCGAAAGCCTGTTCTCTGGTTCTACCCGGTAGGTAGATAAACAAGCTGTCTGTATCACCATAAACAACCTCCGCTTTCCACTTGTCTACTGAATGAATGAGTGCTATTGCTCGCTCAAGGGTTTCGCGTCCTGTCTGCACTATACTGTCCGCAATCTCAGAACATGGCATACGGCCTGAAAATGACGCCGACGTATATCCGTAGGTAACGTTTGCTAATAGCTTGAGCGCTAGTTGTCTGTTGTTTAGTAGTCGTTGGAGTGTCTTGTCGTCTTTGTCCTGTTTCATCCCACTTTTTACCATTACTCGAGTCTCAAGGATCTCTGTCAGCATCTTTGCCAACAGCGACTTTCTTATTTCCGTGTTGCAGTACATAATGCCATTTGGGGCAATGTTGATATAGTCCTTGAGGAGTTCTAGGAGTCTCTTTTGCCGTCGATATTCCGTAAACCCCATCTTATTCGTTCCTCGCCAATTAACTATACGTCCGAGGAAGGTTGAATAGCAATAGTTGTAGGCAATCATGACGCTTGGGTAGAGACTCTGGAAATCGAGGACAACAAGCGGGCTATTGTAGAACGCGCTTTGAGGTTCCATTACCAGGGGGAGACACTCCAGCGCGTTCTGCATTCCGACTTGCTTTCTGCTAGGCGATACGAGAAGGAAATTCTCAGGCTTTGCAATTCTAAACATGATGGACTCAACCTTAAATTGAGAACCACGAGAAAAGACGGAGAAAAAGTCAACGCCAAGTACTCGCGCCTGTTCACTAGTTCGGGCGGTCAACTCATTCATCTCAAGAATCTCGATGTCGAGTTTGGTCCGTGTCAGGTAGTAGCGCAGAAGCTTGCTAAGATCTCGAGGTTTGCCCCCAATGTACCAATCAGTCAGGGTACGCCAGGGATAGTGAGGAATACGTCGGTGTAGCAGATGCCAGACCACGTTTTCCATCGTGTACTGCAGAAGATTAAGCTCTCCTCGCATAGACCTCCATATGTTAATCATATGCCTCCCTGTGACCCGGATAGTCGATGTAGTATTAAACCCCCATTTATCAGCATCTTTTCCGATTCGTCCGAAAGATTGGCTTTTCATTCGTGAAAATTCATCGCATAGATTGTAGTCGTATTTAAATCGGGCCCGTTCAATGAGAAATCCCCATGAACTCCCGTGGACTTCGTATCCAGTAAGAATATCGGGGTCGCGATTTCGAACGATTTCGACCATTCTCACCATCAGGTCTAGTTCTGATGACTCCTCAATGATTTCGGTTCTAGTCTGTTTTTGCATACTCTGCGCCAACGAGCCATCCTCGGAGAGAACAATGATTCCCGACTCGACTGCTAGAGACGCATTATTTCCGGTCGCAATATTCTCATCCGATTTTGAGCACCAAAAAATAGCCTGAACTTCGTCCTCCTCGGGATTGGGAAATAACTTGCCGCGAGTATTGACGTGTATCTCGAGGCTCATGGTGCTCATATACTGAGCTTCATGTTGGACACTTGTAGATTTCATCTTCTGTGAATACCTGAACCCAAACTTGTTCTTTTGCGTTGCGCCGTCGATTTGCGATAAGTATGGCCTTAACTCGGGATCGCCTACTTTCAAAACAGGCTCCCCAGAATTATCTACGTCCTGAAGAGTTTGTGACCATCTTTCTACCTCCGCAAAGCTGGGTGGAGGTCGCGCAATTTCCCAACTTCGTAACGAACACTCAAGACGCTGTTTTCTGTATACTTCACCATCCCCGCGGTTTTCAAAGACAGTGTCGGACTTGATGCCGAAATTGGCTAGCGATTCTCCAGTGGCATCAAAATCCGGGAGAAATGGGAGAGTGTTACCCTCTAGTCGAAACTCTCGTCCAGCATATTCTCGAGCCCTTAAAGGCACATCTTTATCTTTACTATAGTACGGACCTTGATATATCACATTAGGCCGATCGTGTAAGTGCATGGTCGATAATACTTCTGTAACTGGTGGTGCAGTCTGGTGAAACACGAAGAAACTAGCTTGGGGACGAGGAGTGCAACCGATATCCATGATATTGACAGGTTTCATCACCTTGGTTGCCGATACGGAAGGATCCGAGGACTCTAGTAATGAAATTTGCGAATCTGTAGTGGCAGACGGCCTTGTGGTTGAGGTTGAAGGTTCGAAAGAGACGTATTTCTTGAATTGGCCATCGCTTCGCTGAGAACTTATTTGGCTTAATCGCTGTATTGTATTTGGTTCATGTGAATCTTTGACAACGGGAAAATTAAACTGCTGCAATCCTAATTGCTTGCTTGTTTCCAATTTTGCTTTTTCTTTACCACTCTGCGAAGACTGAGTAAGCTTCATCTCATTAAATGCATCTCCCACCGTATGTTCATTAGGTCTTCGTAACACATCAGGAATACCTGTAGGTGTCAAAGGTGCGAATTCAACCCGGCGTCGCTTGGTGCTTGAAGGCTCCAAGGCTGATTCTGCACGGTGTTTTGAAAGCACCGAAGCTGGTTGATCGAGATGTGTGCCTTGAGCTTTACTTATTAAGCCATGGTGTGCAGCAACATCCAGTAACGCGCTGGAGATCGGAGGCTTTGACCATTGTCCAGTACGCAAACAACTAGCCTGTACACCGTCAGGGAATAGGCTTGGATTCAGACCACCGTTCAGTGTATCGTTTAGAGCGTGTGGTGCTGAACGTCCTAGGGGACTTGATCTGCTGGTTCGGGAATGCTCGATGGCTTTAGTTGTAAAGTTTGATGTCTTCAAGTTACGCCCCAGCGGAATTTGTCGAGACTGTGACTTTAGAACGGATGCCCCTTTAAGTGCATCCGAAGCTCGAGCCGTATCCTCGTCAGAGTCGTTGGGAAACTCTTCGTCTTCATTAGGCTCTAGATCAAGGATTTGGCCCTCGTCGACTACAATGCTGCTAAATAGATCGTCATCTTCCTCAAGAGGCTGTGTCGCCTCTGGCGCGGACTCCAAGTTTTCCGGGTACAAATCCTCGACTGATTGTAAAACAGTTTTGACGGTAGATTCGAACGGGATGTTCTCGACAAAGTTTTCAAAAGCTATCCCCTTCCCATCACTCTGCTCGTGTTCCTGGAAAACTAGTTCCTGAATTTTGTCCCTGTATTCTTCTTCGTGCATCCACCCGGGGCGCTGTGAATTACGAGGACCAGCAGACATAGATACCAAGACTTCTGGCGGAAAAGGACTGCTGCCTGCTGTGGGATTTGGCATCCTTCGCTTCCGACGTTTCGTCTCGTCTTTCCATAGCCCAGCCATACTGTGAACCAGCTTCATATCAGCCGGCAGCGGATTGTTCATTTCGTTGAAGTCATGGTGGAGTCGTCTCTCCTTAATCTCATGTCGATTAAGGATATCGTGGACGGATATATCAACTTCAATTGAACAATGACTCACACGGGGCAAATCTGGATCGTCTGTAATAAAGGGCTGTGGTACAGACTGGCTGTGCCACAAATGCGTGCAGTTCTCATCATCGTCATGCCTTGGGACCGGGGCTCTGAAACAGACCTTCCGAGCGTCAATGTAGGCACACCCGTAGAGGTTGTAGTCAGTCATAAATTGGAGCAAATACTGTAGATGCGCCTCATAAGGCTGAAGTTTCTGCTTCATTATAGCTCCCTGCTGAAGAAGTTCGGCGAGTCGTGTCATAACCACCGGGTTAAGCATATAGATTTTGAGATAAAACTTATATCCGACGTAGAAGCCGTAAAAGGGAACACCTTTCACCAGAGTGATTCTGCCCACATATCTATTTTTGCCTGCATAGGCATTCTGTCGATAGCTCACAGCCAGTGCGTGATCGATAGAAAGATGCAGTCGGTATATATATGCGTTTACTATTTGGATGAGTTAAAATGAAATACCCTTCGCCCTAGTGCCACTTACCGTCATCAGGAGTTAGACTGCCATGGTACTCAATGAAAAGATAGGGGAATGCGCCATGGATGTGCGCACAGACTTTCTGGCCAGTCTCAGTCGACCCAAAAACCCTGATGACAGGGACCTTGGGTTCCTTGCGCAGCTGGGATGGTCGGACATCATTTCGAAGCGTTGGGTCGTATTGTGTTGGGGTGGTTTGATAGTGGTCAATGCAGTTCAACCGCACGCGGAAAACATCCATGACGACTTATACAGCATCCATGATAGCAAGACGCTGGGATCTGCGATCGGCTAAGAAGACCCCCATGAAGCAATCATATAAGCTTTCTCATGAAATTCGGTAGTTATGAGGCATCAAAAAGGCCAATATGAGCGCTCATTTTTTATGTTAACGCGGTCAATCCCATCATAAATGAATGCAAAGACGCGTCGAGTCATTCACATTTACATTCAATGACGCGAGCGGCATGCGCTGTCAGGTGGCGGCGCTGAAAAGCCCCACTAGGTAGGTTAGACCTAAGGTACTTTATTTTAAGCTTTCTCCAGCCACATCTAAGTTTACCTTATCTAAGCAGAACCAGCCACACCGACAAGTACAGTACCTTTGACTTCTTGCCCAAACCATCTTTGCGCCGGCGTCTACTTTTCTATTACCTTTTCCCCCATCCTGTGTTTCTCCTGCGCCGTATATCCCTTTAGGGTCGCATATCACAGTCGTCAATACTGTTCGACGCCAATTTCCACGATGCCACCTCCGCCACCCCCTCCGTCGCGGAGGAACGACTCCAGAGCCTCTGCCGCATCAAAAGAAGAGAACATATACATCCCGTCTTACATCAGTAAGCGACCATTCTACATCGACGAGGAGGGCGACAAGTCAGATTATCTCGAGCATCAGCGTCTCCAAAAGACCCAAGATGACCAGTCCAAATGGTACGATCGCGGCAAGAAGCTGGGTCCCGCAGCGACCAAGTATCGCAAAGGCGCGTGCGAGAACTGCGGCGCCATGACACACAAGACGAAGGAGTGCCTCAGTCGGCCGCGTGCCAAGGGCGCAAAATGGACGGGAAAGGACATCCAGGCAGACGAGGTCATACAAGATGTGCAGCTAGGCTGGGACGCCAAGCGTGATCGCTGGAATGGCTACGATGCGAAGGAGTACCGTCACGTCGTGAATCGCTACACACAGATGGAGGAGCTGCGCAACCAGTTGGACGGGGATGGGAAGGACAGCAAAGAGGATGAAGAGGACGGGCATGACGGCGAGAAGTATGCCGAGGAGTCAGATATGGGGCGACACCAGAGTACCGCAACGCGCCAGCTACGGTTACGGGAGGACACCGCAAAATATCTGCTTAATCTCGACCTCGAATCCGCCAAATACGACCCCAAGACAAGAACCATGGTAGATGCCGGTGCAACGGCAGACAAGGCCGCGCAGCTCTTCGCGGAAGAGGGCTTCTTGCGTGCATCGGGCGACGCCGCAGAGTTCGAAAGGGCGCAGAAATATGCGTGGGAGAAGCAAGAGAGGAGCGGTGATACAAGCCAGCATTTGCAGGCCAACCCTACGGCTGGAGAGTTTCTACGAAAGAAGGAGAAGGAAGAAGCAGAGAAGAAGAGAGCCGCGCAACTTAAATCCTTGCAAGATAAGTACGGTGGCGCCGAAAACTCAATGCCGTCTGCGCTTCGTGACGTTGTCGTGACGGAGTCGGAACAGTTTGTCGAATACGACGAGGCAGGCTTGATCAAGGGTGCGCCAACGACCATTGCGAGATCGAAGTACGCCGAGGATGTCTTTACGAACAATCATACATCGGTCTGGGGTAGCTGGTGGTCTAATTTCAAATGGGGCTACGCATGTTGTCACTCATCCATCAAGAATAGCTATTGTACAGGAGAGGACGGCAAGAAGGCTTGGGAAAATGCCGAACGGCAACGGACGGGCGCCGGTCTCATACAAGACGAACCCGTTCAGGAAGAAAAGCGAGATGCCCAGGTAGAGGAAGCAGAACCGGCAAAACCAGCCGCCAAGAAGCGGACAGTGGAGGAAATGATGGGCGGCATCACAGAAGCCGAGATGGACGAATACCGTCGGAAGCGGACAGCAGCCGATGATCCCATGGCAAAATATTTAGGTACAGATCAGTTAGCATCATAGTAATCAGGGGGGAATCGAACACCAAAAACAAGCAAAATCATCAAGTCTCAAGTCACTGGTAAAATCATCAATTGGTGCACTCGTGGTATCATTCATGAAGAAGTTCATGCATTCCGGTTCCCTGTGGCCTAACGCCTGAGTTCTGAACGGGCATATATACCCATAATATCATCACTTTTCCGTATCCCAAGCGGCCCAACTCAACGAAGTCTAGGGCGTTAAATTTACTCCTCCTCTTCCTCCTCCTCATCGTCCTTCTTCTCAGCGGCCTTGGCCTTCTTTCTGCGGACACGACCGGGGCGGCCACCACCAAAGGCCGAGGTCAGGGCGAAGTCGATGTGCTTCTGGGAGTCAAGACGGACGATGAACGAGGGGACGTTGACGATCTGCTTGCCGACACGGATGTGACGCTGGCGGATGAGGACACGGGCGTGGTGGATGGACTTGGCCAGACCAAGCTTGTAGACACAAGTCTGGAGGCGGCGCTCCATGAAGTCTTCGACCTTGAGGGCAAGGACGTAATCGAGCTTCATGCGAGACTCGTCGAGCACACCGATACGCACGAGACGGCGAATAAGGGCATTGCCTTCGAACAGACGCTTAGGGTCCTTCTCTTCGAGGGTAAGAAGCTGACTGCAGACAGGGTCGGGTCAGCAATTTCCATACATTTTGTAATAGTACAGTACGTTATCTCCTCGCATAATAAAACTAGCAAATTAAATGGACATACCGAGCAGCACGACGAATCTTGGAGAGGGTGAGCTGGACACGCCACACCTCACGCTTGTTGCGTAGACCGTACTCGCCAACGAGCTTCAACTCGGAGTCACTATTATTCGAACCTAGTCAGTTTTCCAATTCACATTCGACTTAAGCAGAGAACAAGCTCATGCTCAGTGGCCGGTGATTACTGACAGTCGGGCGGCCTCGAAGGGACGACGGGGGACCTTTGCGGTCTTGGAGTAGGACAATGGCGCCATGGTTGCGATGCCTCAGTTGTCTAGAGGGTGGTGATGGGCGACGGCGTTGGGCGGAAGGAGAGGTGTTGTCGGAGGTTCGCGAGGTCGAAGAAAAAGTTCGCGAAAGAGGATTCGACAATGAAGGGTGGGCGATTGTGTGGAATAGGGCAAAGATGACACTAAGCCAAAAAGAAACCGGCAGCAGTTCGCTTAATTAGTGGAGATTACCCCATAGATAAGGAAGCGATACTAATGCCAGCCGGCTTCAGCTCTTGTCAGCTGCTTGACAGTCATCAGCTAAGCAAGAGCAGTGCCCCTCCCATACAGTACAACTGCCAGCTGCTTTTCACATGGCCAGGATGGGATCAATCTCAATCTTCAGAGTTCCTGACCGGAAGCCCTGGTCGATGCCTTTCCGAGTCAAATACCATTGCAAGCCTACTTTTGAAGACATCTAGCGTGGCGAATGGTTCATGTGAAAAGATATACGGTAGGCCAATACAATAGCTTCTATTAGAGGGACATTTTTTTCATCCATCCAATGCTATGTGGTATCAGGCATAGTAGGTCTTGGGTGACACGTGAAAGGATGCAAGATGCTTCTTATCCAGCAACGTTTATAGATCCAACGAAAAACGCACATCATTGCCCAAGTCGCCGCCTTCAATTCTCTTAGCTGCTCTTCATAACGGTCTCATAGCTCGGCGGCTCCTCCTCTTCTCGAGTGCTTGCACGCCGATGCCACTCAGTTGTTTTGTAACCATCACTTCCATCAGTTCCGATTTCCATCTCTCTTTCTCCCTTCATTCCAGCCCCGTCCTGATAAAGCACGGATCTGTCCCGACTCTCTGCTTTGACCTGAGCATGATGCTCTCTAATTTTGCTGAAGAGGAGCGCAAGCAAGCCGCCATGATGTCTTCTGTGCCTGCGACATTGATAGCACCGGTCATGAAATGCGGTCTGCCGAGGATGAAGCGGGGGTTCGTTTGGAGACAATTTGTCATGGATGTAGAAAACATAATCGACTCGATTGCTCCTGCAGCACATCGTGGTACGTTTTCCTAATTTTTAAGTGACCAGTAACTATAGGTAAGAACCAGGAGTAAATTTATGATGGCAGCGGCCGTTGTTCGATGCTCAGTGTTAAGCTAGTATTGGACTACTTGATTTTGAGATACGTCGTTGGAATCGGCAGCGTGAAAACGAGGACCGTTCTCATCATGGGTGATATATCCGAAGAAGTCCTAATAGTACTCAAAATAGTGTGGTTGTCATAACAGTACCTCAGACTTGTTATATGCATACATCCGTCCCTCGTCTCTTTATTATCTGCCATTCACAACTTGCTGACCGCCGCGCAATGGCATCTTTGATATGCCAGATAAATATAACCACATCTAGTTTCAGCTCTTCGTCAAGCCCCTTTCGCCAACATCCTGTCAGTGAAAGTCATCCGGTTTGCATGCTGACGTTGCGGTCAAAATCAATCCGGTTCGCATTCGCTTAGCTGGTGATCACACTAGGCCCATTCTGGTGTACATCTTGTGCCTTTAGCCAATTATTTACTCTCTTGGTGACGTCTTAGGAAATTCCATCTTGTTGATGTAGGGTCGAAATTCAGCTACGATTGACAAGATTCGGTTTTGGTGATACAGAAGGCCATGATGATGAATGAATGACTTAGGGTAAGTATATTTGACAAGCAGCGGGGCTGAGACCGCGAACTTCAATCGCAAACAAAGCCATGAGACTACTCGTAATTATCCTCTCCCATTAAACACATTGTACAAGCTTTGCATTCTCCAATTCTGTTCATCCGAGCATGTTCCCTTTCTTGGTGTGATGGCCCTAACGCATGAGACATGCTCCGCTCAGGAGTAACAACCAGACTCAACCCGAGCCCCTGCCCTTGAAGATTATAACAATAACAATGATGGCTATGGCGAGCCACAGCAGACCGAGGACGATCAGAAGGCCCATGAGGCATCTGTGGACCTTTCTAGTCTGAATGAGGGCATCTGGATAGTACGTGGTGGTGCTATCGAGGTTCCTTAGGCGGCCGTCGATGACCGTCGATAGTCTTTGAAGGTACTCGCGCGTGTACTTTGGAACTGCGTCGGCTAGGATCGAGTTAGCAGCCTGTCAGCCGGGGCCAAGGAAAATTATCATGTGTCCTACCGTCTTTGGTGGAATCGTACTCGGGGATATCGTAAAAGTTGATCAATGGTGAAACTCCATCGTTGGCACTGTCTAGAAAATGGTCCAGTCTGTTAGCAAAATGAGTTCGAATCACTGCGAGTTGTCTATTGCCAACCTGAGATGGCTTCAGTCATAGGGTAATCAGCTTGTCGAGAAGGAACAGCGGATGACATTCTTGTGGATGGAGGTTGAAAGATGAGGAAGCGTATTAGAATTATCTCCCTGGTCTTAGATCGCTGTGTATGTGCAAGCCGTGTTGATGAGTTAATAAAGATAGGCTATGATAGATGTAGAGTGTGAGGGTTAAATCTGTGGGGAGATTGTTTACTGATAGCAGATAGATATAATGAGAAGTAGAGGGTCGTAGCTTCCTCTTCAAGGACAAGTACGCCGCATTGTGCTTTCTTGTGTTATATCCGGCACCACAAATAGGATACCTAGATAGGTACTAGGTGGGTAAACCTGTAATAACTCGTCCCGATATTCTGCACTAGATGGACAATACTGTTCCAGGCGTTTCTGACACAGCTCCTTAACGGTATAAAGGATTTCAAAGCGACAATGATACGATCTGGAACCCATCGAACTGTCCAAGTGCATCCTTAGTATTACTGCATGTAGCTTCTCCGAATCTGATGAAGATTTCGGGTATGTTCTAGACAGAGCAATAGCTAGTTAAACGAGCTCATTCGAGCTTATTGATAGTCATTCTGATGTATTCCAGAAAAGAACTGTGTTTGAGAGCCACACCCACAAGCCGGCACACGTCCTTCACAGCCAGATTTGGGATCGATCGTGGCAGAAGCAGCGGCTGTACTGGCCCTTCTCCTGTGATCGCCTGCCTTCTAGATCTCGTACTCGATAATACACCTGATCTTCAACGCCAGATGTTCCGATCGCCTCGCAAGATCCAGTAGTCCAGAGTTTCGCAAGCAGGCGTCCCCAGCAGCCGGACGAAGTCCGAGGCCGTGACGGTGGCGACCAGAGAATGGATAACAAGCATGTCATAATAAGTGCGCATTAAATCTAGTAGCATTATTGTCTCAGTCCTTAGGGTGGTATACAAGGTAAAATAGCGCTCGAATATCCGCATGATGCCTAACATCTCTTCTACTTTGTGTCACAAACTTCGTTTTGAAACTAAAAAGAGATAAAGAAAGTGCAGTCTCTTTATGCTTAAGATTTAGATGCATACTATAGCGATACAGAAAAATTATACTGAGTATCTATCTTCTCCTAAGTACATACCTCTAGACAAGAGCGCCCTTGACATTGACTTTTGTGTCGAGGTACCAGGATATTAGAGCTATGATGGACAAGACGATATATTTTTTACTAAATCTTTCCAAAGAATATAATGCCTATTGGGTAGCCCTTTATCAATGCCCCATACTCCGTTGCTTTCCCTCCTCCCGCACCTGCTGCTTGCAATTAGCGCACCTGCGAGGCCTACGAACATTATCGTCTAATATTCCCGAGTGGCATACTCCTATTTCATAATGTTTCCGGATGGCGGGGCCGCATTGAAAGAACTGCTGCTCTGGCGGTTCTTCTCTGCCACACATTGTGCAAAAACATATAGTGTGCACTCTTAGACACATAATAGTTCGATGTTGTAGAACGATGACAGAGCAAGTATTCGGGGAGCTATATAGGTCGAGTTAAAGAACGAACTTGAGATTAATCAGTTAAGAAATAAAATATATAGAACGGTAGGTAGGGGCTGATTAACATGAACTCTGGTGTTACGAGGATCAGTACGTACATTTTGGCACAAGATTTTAGTGCTCTTGTACTCTATAGGTTTTATTCGTATTAAGAGATTAAACTATAGCAGATGGCGTAAGAAGTGTTGCTATTAGAATAATCTGTCACTGTAAAAATAGAAAAATAAGAGCGATTTGTGCAGGAGAAGGGGCGAATTTCGAAGATTATATACCTCTAGGTAGGGTTCTAATGGTCGGACCATGCACGTAACACCAACTGCTATAGTCGAAACTGGTAGCGCTTGATGCTTTGTGCGAGTGAAAGTGTGTTTGGGTCTCGGCTTGCGAAATTTGCTACCTGCTACCACTATTGAATATCCGCCAGGTAAATTGATTTGTATAGATCGGATCATTGAACAGAAACAGTGGTCAGATCTCCCCGTGCAGATACATTTATTCAACATATACCTATATCTCAGTTGCGGTACCCTAGATCAAGGCAAGGCCTTGACAAACTGCTTCAAGGGATAGAAATTCGTAATTGTAGCACCTTGGGAAATTGGCTTCCAAAAGAGAATGGTCTCAGGTAATAAACACTGTTGTAGTACAAAGGGTTGATTGAAGACACAGTTTCAGCTACATACACATAATTCCTTGCATCAAGTTATAGATATATTACTTGTGAGGGTCGTCGTGAGGTGAACCCGTCAAAAGCATAAACTTGTGAAAGCTATCTGGACGATTAATTTCGTTAAGATTTTACAGGATGAAGATTGGATGAAGCACTCTTCCTACGAGCCGCATGTGGTATAGAGGATTACATTTTCGGATCCCGGAACTTCAGTCCTAGAGGCTGCTTTCTGATTCCTCTCAACAATGGTACACGTGAGTCCCAGCCAAGGAGGTAGTCTATCTATTACGCACCCCAGGCTGGCAAAAACTAGTAAAGTCAATGGGGAATTGTGTGATCAAGTAAACAGTAGATATTCAAGTAGGAAAATCAACGATAGACTAACTGGTGAGTGCCAAAAAACTGAAGGTGTAGATGGCTGAGTCTGCATAATAATTCTACCCAAAGACCCCTTATTCCTGCCCCCCCACGTGAAAATAAGCACCTTGTAATTGATTTATATAAGCCATTCCCACTCGCACTACTTCAATATTTAACGTGTTTCTATGTGTCGAAGGGTTACATGCTTGAGATGAAATAAAGCCCCGAGACAAGAAGCATTGAGTGTAATCGATCAGTCAATACCAATATCAATAACAGACAACCAGTCTTCCTAAAGTATCATAAAATAGTCTCAGCTCGCATTAACATCATTTGACATTGATTCTAGTGCAGTTTTGACTAGGATTTCATTGATTTATTCGCCTTTTGTTATGTATGCTAACTTGGCAAACAATGAGAAGACAAGTAAAATCTAGCAGCCTTGACTCTCAATACAAAACAGGCCTTCAATGTGTATTGTAAGAGTATAAAGGCATTTCTGAATGTCATTGTACCTATTGTCATCGTTGACAGGGCTGGACTATCCAAGCAGTTATTGTGAAAGGAATTAAGAACTAAGCACGCTTCTTACCTCATAAGTTGTCCTACGAGATCGTGACTTCTTGAAGAATTATAAATTAACACAAACAGAATGAGTTAGAACAAAATTATCATAAATTTTCAGTCAGACACATACAGCATACTACAGAACACAACACAACAACTAATTCTAACACTTAAAGGCACAAAACTGATCGTGAAAATGGGACCACATCTTACAACCGATATTTTTTATGATGTTGTTAAGTATATGGCACAACCCAGTGAGCACCTGAATCTATGCCTTATGGGAAAAAGTGTTCATCAAACGCTATACCCCGGACTGATTCGGAAGGATTTCTTCAGAGTAACCGACAAGAAATCACTCTGGAGGGCTCTTGAAGATGACAACGCTGCGCAACTTGAAACAATCTACGCGATTATGTACCCTAATTTTAGCGAGTACGTTAGGGAGCAGCCCAATCAATTTAGTTTCTGGCTGCAATACGTCGTTATTGAAGGGGTCTACGGCGGACTTAACTGTCTCCGCCTAATGCTCGCCCGTGCCGCAGAGGCAGAATTCGTGCCCGGTCTGGACGTTCTCAGTGCAGCGGTCGAGGGTCACAATTATGAAGCCATTGACCTCCTTTTGGAGTACGGCGCACCAATCACCCGGCAGGGTGTAGAAGATGAAAGTGGCCCTCTATTCCGCGTTCAATCCGTGGATATGTTTCATTATCTTGTAGCTCGTGGTGCCGATCCTCTCGAAAAGTTCGAGGGCAAGAATCTACTTCATTGGCATTGCTCGCAGTTGTCGACATCCCCTCTTCTCATCGAGACCCTGATTGAGGCCGGTCTGCCCGTGGATGAACTTGATAGTGAAGGATTCTACGAGAGAATAGAACGTTATACCCCTTTAGGGTATGCTTGTTCAAATTGTAAGTAATCGTTGCATCCTCTGACACATTCTCAAATCATGCTTAAGATGAAATAGCTAACGCTGAAATATAGTGAATCTGCCTGCTATGCGCGTTCTCATCCAACACGGGGCAAATCCCTTTGGCTCGAGTATAGAAGCAAGGGAAGAAAGGTCACGCGACGCTGGATCATATGGAGATTACGTATTTCCCTACCCGCTCGAATCGTTGATGGAACAGACTATCAATATTAGAGAGCTTGGATGGGGACAGTGTCTCTGGTACCACCACATATCTTCACTTCATGAAGAGCAGGATGATAGAGAACAAGAGGTTGAAGAACCAGACACCATCCTACCCTTGCCCCCAATGCTATCCAGGAGTCGATTTTCATTTCATGAGTTCTTCAGTCCTAGGCAAAAGTGCCACGAGTGTAGTCGTGGTTTCTATCTCGCTGATATCGACAGCGATATAACTGAAGAAGCAGAGCAGGAGACCCAGGCCGGCTTGCTAAGATTTAGGTCTTGGACCTCTCAATTACAACGTTTTGCGCATAGGTACTTTAGGGCCATACAAATTCTCCTCGAAGCGGGCGGGCCAGATCTTTGCCGCGAGCCAGATTTTGACCCTGTTGAGGCTGTAAGTATTCCCATAAGCGTTTTCTTTGTTGTGTCCACTCTACTATTATAAATGACCATGACTAACTTGAATTGTAGTGGTTCACAACTTTCTCCATGCCTCTACTCAAGGCTGGAATATTATTCAGTCCTTACAGCGATGTAGATCATAATGACATCTTCGAACCGTCTACTGCTTATACTCTTGTTGACAGGATCTGTCAATGGGATTTGGTAGCGACAACATGCGTTGCACAGCTGGATTATCTCCTAGGTACCGCCTTGCATCCTAGCACAGAGAGAGGTCTTGAGATGTTTCATCGAGTTGTATCAGAGTATCTGACAGACAACAGACAGAGCCTGATGTTTCATTCACCGATCGCAGTGCAGCTTAATCCTGTTGCTCCCTTCATCGGCCCTTCGCGTAAGAATCCTTCTCCGGGCTGGACGCAGAGGTATATCATGGCTTGGGAACTGGATTCGTCAAGAACCGTAAGTACATTCTATTAGCAAGCAACTTTAGAGGACACTATGCTTTTCTACAGTTTACGCGAAAGTAAATAGCTTATAATAATTGATTCGAGTCTGTACAATAATCGAACATTCCAGGATGTGAGAAACCAGTTATAAGATCCTGCCCTACTCTAGCATTATCTTGCAAGATCGAGAACTTGGCGTGATGTTGAGAGTCTTTATACACATCTCATAACTCGCGTCGTGGAGCTTGTACAAGTTGATCATGCAGTACACAGAACAGCAGAGAAACTGTACCAAGAGTATATTCCTTTCCTCCTGTTATTGGCCCATGACGAGAAAGCATCATTATGCTAGCTTTACAAATAGCTACCAACGTACCTAGCCAACTGTAAAACGGGTATAACCATAGCGTCGGGGATAGCCACGACCCGAATGGTCTAAACTCTGCGAAAGCAGACTTCCTGTGTGGAAATCTCGAAAGGCTTGCCTTATTCGTAGTCAACACAATCTGCTCCGATGTAGCCTCCCCAAACCTGAACATTATGTCTTGCCTAGCCATATACAACACAAGTGACATAGCATCCAGCAAGTCAAGTTCTCGCGGGCAAAATGCCAATCATCGATCAAGCTCGAGCGAGATAAAATTTTGTATTCCAATCGTGGGGGGAAAGGCCTTCCGGCGTAAAACACGATCGATAGCGCTCTCGAAAAGTGAAGGTTATAGAGAGAGAGCGCTATAATGTAATTGGGTATATCAGAATCGTCAGAACCAGAAAACCGCGCCTGTAGTTGTAGACACGTTTGAGTCGTACAAAATTGATGCCAGCAAACCTCCTGGTTATGTCGTCGTATCTTGCCTTAAAAACAGTCTACCTGTTTTGAGAGGCCTGTCAAATAGACAACGAGAAGTGCAGGGGAAGGAATCTATGACGCGCCAGGATACGCACTCCCAGGTATCAGGCCGGGGCCTCCCCTAGCACCCCCTCTTGCAGTATTGGCTGAGCCCCCGCGACGACCTGGCAGCTGGAAGTCAGGGTTATTATTGAATATGTTCACATCATTACGGTTGACTGGTTTCCGAGGCGGTATCTGTTGGTTATACCCTTGGCTGGGAGGGTTCCAGCGGGGGTTTACGCCTCGTTGTGAAACTGAAGTGAACCCTGATCGTTCAGATATGGTTGGACTCCGTGCGCCTGGAGCAAGGTGCGGGTCTTCGAAGCTCCCCGATGTTTCTTGCATAGTCTGCTGAGTTCTGGGTGATGGCTCAGCGAAGCGCGGATCTATATCCTCGTAATAATTTCCTCCATTCAAAGTCACCGGAGGAGGTGGCCGCGTGCCGCGGTTGGGGTCTTGAGGGCCAGGTGATGAGTGATGAGGGGATGGAACGCTAGGGGAAGCGCGACCAGGCCCCTGGTTCCAAGCCTGTCGTGGGGGAACATAAGGTCTGTGCTGGGTTAACATCTATAGAATGTGCGCATTTGCGTGAACAACTTACTCATCTTGGCTGAATTTGCCTTGCTCACCAGCAGTCGTATCGTGTTGTTGCGCCGACGATGTCCTCGCTTCCTGTAAAGCAAGCATACCAGCAACATCCGTGTCACTGTCTCTTATGTGGTTATTGAATTGGCCGAATCCTGTAGGAGATTGGGCAGGACTGCCTGTTGTAGCATCCATTACTACAGCTTGACCCACAGTCCCTGGCACAGAAAGGTCGGTTCCAGGCAGAGGAGGTGGTGATTCCGCACGTGGTAAGTCGTCGGCATTTTCAGGGCGGTACGGCTGGTAGCCACCCGTATTTGTGACACCTGTAGACACATTAGGCATAGAAGGGTTCTCGTTATATGGAGCCCGAGGAGGCGCTGGAGACATTTGACGTCCAGGACCATAAGAAGCAAAGCCTCCCGGAGGAGGGGACCTCCCGTCGTATGGTGCTCCGCCTGCGTAGCCTGGTGGTGGCGTTCTTCCACCCCGCACGCCACCATTATACCCTCCTCGTAGGCCTGGCCCTCCTCTCCCATTAGGTCCTGGTCCATATGAGCCTCGGCCTGGAGGACCGTATGCACCCCTTCCGTTTGGTGGACCACTATATCCACCCCGTCCATTTGGCGGTGGACCATAGCCACCACCGTAGGCCCCTCGACCATTGCCGCCTCGTCCTCTATAGCCTCCTGGAGGGCCGCCACGTCCTCTCCCTTCCATGCGTTCCGTAGAAGGACCCCGTCGCATTCCATACGCATCGGGCGGTTGTACTATTGGATTTCCATATGGATCTGTTGGTAACGTTTGTGTCGACCCTGACAATGACCGACGGTTTGGTAGATCCGAAACGCCCATGTCTAATGGAGCATTATTTGG
This sequence comes from Xylaria flabelliformis, assembly GCA_007182795.1. Lineage (NCBI taxonomy): Eukaryota > Fungi > Ascomycota > Sordariomycetes > Xylariales > Xylariaceae > Xylaria > Xylaria flabelliformis. The sequence goes on along the minus strand of VFLP01000025.1, from coordinate 259,119 downwards.
AGATCTTTCAGATGGGGTACGAGCTGTCAACGGAATTCTTTCGTCACTACTGCGGTCATCCCTCTTCTCATAGGTCGCAAAGGAAGGCAGTTTGTCGCTGGGTCCATTTACTCCACTAATGCTCGGGACGGTAGGCTGAAGACTCGAGGCAACAACGGAGGTAGCTTCTTGCTGGGCCTGACGATTATAGTAGTTTTCGCCACTCATCTCAGCATTCTCCGCGATTCGCTTCTTTCGGGCTTTCCTACCAACTAGAGTGCGACGCATGGCGCAAGAAACAATAAAACTCAGGAAAACTAGAATTGTAGCGGCAAGAACCAAATATGAGCCCCAGGCCAAATGGGGCACGAACAGGAGGACATCAACAAGGAATGCCAAAAGACAAACAAGAAAGGTGAGAATGCCAAAAATGAAAAGACCGCATAAATAACGGGATGAATGCGAAGGCGAATGGAAATGAGCTACAGCCGCCATAATGAACATGATAAGCGTAAGCAAAGCAGCCACAGGATGCACGATGAGAATAGCAGATAACCTCGTGCGCGCTGCGGATGGGAGATCGAACTGAGAGGAGGAGGAGGAGGAGGAAGAAGAAGAGGCAAATATTGCTAGGAGGATGTTAGTGATATTCTATTCAGAGCGACAGGATTCCGACTGCCGTAGAAGACAGAAAGCCAATAGACATACATGCGTCATATCCTATCTCTATCGGGCTGCATCCATCTCCCCTACAGTAACCAAACACTCCAAAGTTCACAACTCCATTGTCAGACTTATAGTTACCAAGAGGGATGGCCTTGATGATTGGCGTAGAGAGAACTGAGAGGAGCAGCAGGACGAATGCCGCAAACAGCAATATCGCCAGCGGCGTCGCTGGCCGCAGCATGATGCCGGCTTGTCAGCGCGCCGAAGCTTGGCCAGTCACAACGCCAAAATGATGTCTTGGGATGGTAGAACACGAGACAGAGTTGTAGCTGGATATTGTCGTCAGGGGAGCTGCGATGCGCACAGTCCTCGAGGCGTGATACGGAGAGATGCGAGTATCGTTGACGGTAGCATGTGCTTGTTCGTTTTCCAAGGATACCCAGACAAGAAATGTATCGAGTGGTTTACTGGTCGGTCGAAGCACGAATACTTGTTGTTGAAGGACGCTTTTGTTCCACCTCGTACATTGGCGATAGCGCGCTCGATCCGTCGACTGCCGGCTGGTAATTAAAAGATGAAAAGTTGCACGTATGGTGTAAATAGTTGGTTATACAAGTGCGAACTCCGGAAAACGAATGACGAATGGCGAGTGAAGAGGAGGCGACGGCGATTACGAATTGAAGTGGCGGACGTTGCGACACTGATTTGTGGCAGTGCTGCCTCGTCCAAGTAAAGCAGAGGTCAAAGATGGCCGGTTTCAACTGCGATGTGGGAGAGAACAAGCCTGCCTGGATGGAGGGACTGGATGGGGGAACTGCTCGAATAGATAGATTGGATTGGGGATTGGATTGCTATTGATCGAGTGATTCAAAGAATGGGGTGGGTAGAGTGGATTCTGCATGTACCTACTGTACGCGGTGGGACTCGGGCAGCTTTGTATATCTGCTAATGTTGAAGGTACAGTAGGTACCTAGTTCTGCCATGCAGTATAGGTACAGTAACGGTAGTGGAGTTGGGGAGTTTGAGAGACTGGGGTGTCATGCAAATGGGTCTAGACTTGGGATGCATCCGCACTGTACATGCGGGTAGGACTGTTAGCTTATTCTGTGCATATGCAAGTGTTGTCTTACCAGAAACGACAGTGCAGACAGAAGCATGGTCGTGTAGAAGTACACTAGCATCGAAAGCCAACTTTAAGCGCCTGCAAGAACGGGAGCCCGTCAAGTTTCTCACATGGGTCTAGCAAGCAAGTAAAGCAAGATTCTCACCGGTTTTAATCTTACTTATCAAAGCTAAGGGCATCCTTGGTGCCTATAGGTAGGTAGGTAGATTACCGACTGTTATACTACCATACGTCTATTATGGTCTCGCATATGGTGAAAAGTCATGCCCTCTTTCTTCAGTACCCTTTAATTGAGACATGGTCACAGCTTTCATCCCTCGCTCCGGAAAACCTCGAGGGACAGCACCCCAGATACAGTCAAGGCCGTCTGATGCAGCACAGATGAAACGCCCAAATGCTACGCGTGCAGTTGGCTACTAGAAGCCACATCATGATGAGCAGTATATACCTACATACATATACGAGCCTTTATGCGCTGCTTCGGTAAACGGACTATTGTAGTCTAGTAACTTCAATGCCGCTAAAGATAGTCGAAATGAGAAACGTATCAAAAAGGGGAAGGTCGACCAATGTGTTCGACTTGCAATCCGATAGACTACAGTAGCTGGCCCGATAGTGCGGAACTCTTGACCAGTGCACGTGCTTGTTGTATAACTGAAGACTCGGTCCTTGGAACCCGAAGGGCTACCCACCAATAAGATAGAGAACACTTCGGTGGGAAGACAAGTATATCATCAACAAAACATCAGAAAGCTGGTAGACTGCCTATGTCTTCGAATTCGGAAGACAAACCGGTAGACATGCCATATCCATATCCATAATATCTCGAATATCATTCTCTTGCTAGAAGTGATAGAACGCAGTTTATGTAATAAATAGGTAATTTGTTCAAGATACGACACCACAAAAGCACTTGGAGAATTGATCGCATACTTCTGCATGTTAAAATCGCATCTGACTCACGTCATCGACTGAGAATTCACGGGTTCGCTTCGTATCATGAATATTAAACCCCCGCGCCTTGCGTCACATCTAACGACAGGGGCTCGAGTTGCTAATTGAGACACGAAAAAACGGTACCTACCTACCAGCCTGCTATGCACGGTCCCGAACCTTATGAAGCATTATCGCAAAGGTGCATACGGGAGAATCCCGTGAACTCAATTGTTGAACACAGTCTGACGTTTTTCAGACGTGACTTGACGTCTTCGCCGTGGCGGTGATTACATACTCGCAGATAGGTATTACTTCCCTTTACAGTACCTAGTTGTAACGAATTAGGGTTGAAATGGGGCTGACGTTTCATCAGTTTACGGAGCTACAAGAGCTGAAAAGCATGTCTGTAAGCCTAATTTTAGTGCGTCGCCCAATGATTGTGATGCGACTGCGATGGAATCTAGCTACGCCTTGTTATCGCCTTGTTGAAAAGGTATCAATTCCTACTACTTATGTGATTCTGGCTTAAAATATTGATCAAATTGAAGTTGAAATTGAAGAACTAACACACAGACCACTGGGTAAATTTAGCACCGCGCTTGTTAAGCCGTTTGCGCTATGATACTGTAAGTAGTATATGTGCCTGGACCCATTGAACCTCTAACTTCAAACTCTGGTATCACAGTGCAGCAAGGGATCCTGGTAACACTTCTGGTCCATGCTCAGAAGATTAAATTACGTAGTTATGTACATGTGAACCAGCACTTGTCAGATGCTATCCCGACCACTGTAAACAAATATGAGTAGGGTGCAATATTGTTCAACCTATTCCTAAAAAGCGCCCAAGTACTGCTAACTGTTGATCTGCTTGAAACGGATTTTCTCAGGAATAGCTGCCCAATTTAAGATGACGCAAAATGTAGCATAAGGAAGTGAACCCGTACCGTCGATCCAAAATTTGATCTCGTATGGATTATTGATGACAATTTACTAAACTCATTCCGCAACTTTATGACCGCCGGACACAAGCCACATATCTAACTCAACGCAAAAGCTGAGGATAATCGTTTTTGGCGGCATGGCATGTTGGACACTGGCCGCGTGAATCCCATTTTGGCCGGTTTACAGCAAGATCAAACCGACGATCCTTGCAATTCACATTTGAGATTCCTGATCAGCTCAACTACAATATAAGGTGGTAGCTCAAGTGTTCCGCTTTATTTATTTCTCTTGAGATCTTCATTTTCTGTGTGCAAGATGTCAATCAACATATACCAGCAGATCAGCATATCTTATAGAAAAACCACGTTAGAGCATATGTGTATAACTTGTGTGGCTTCCTGTGAAAGACTAGCATAAGGGTTACCTATTTGTATATACATGTCTTCAACCATTGTATTCACTGTGTTGCCATGCCTCGGGTCTATCCAAGTAATATTGCGATGGCCAATTCCATCTAATTCAAGCTGCGAGCCGAGAAGGGCTCCAATAGGTGGAATATACCGTCTAACATGAGCTCCTCAAATTAATTTCTATCAGTGTTTATTAGAACGAATAAAAATATCGTCAATTATTTTCAGAGTCTCCAGGCTGGTCTGAGTTAGATGGTATACCTACTAGCTCTAGGATTCCCGGAAGTATTGCGGACTTACGGGCGCGGGGCGCGGGCATTGTCGGCCCCGAGATATCCTAGTGACCCAAGCCCGTGGATCACCGTTCGGACAATATAGTGTACGTACCTATCGTCATCAGCCTATCATTCATCATGAAAGTTTCCGATTTTCTTCATAATCTCATCTTCATTCTTTACACGACCTTTTCCGTCATACACGAGCCACCACACCAGAACTTGACTCTAGCATCGTTAGACATTGCGAAATGCGCCAAGTTTTCTTTATTCTCCTTATATCTTTCCTATGATTGCTTGAGTACGATCTATGACGCCATAGCTGCGTCCACCACATATACCTCGGAAGCTCTGTCTTCCACCTCATCCGACAACCCAACAACTTGTGGCGGATCTTAAACAAACAAACACCGTTAAGCGGTGAGACATGCTACGCGCGCCGATTGCGCGCCACTGCGCCCGTCATGCGCTGTCTCGATTCCACTCTGCCGGTCGCCTAGGTGTCCCGACCGCCGGATCCTATATCAACCTCTCGCGCTCACGCCTTCCCATACGGCGGAGCGTGCAAACTCAGAACACGCCCTTCGAACCTCTACGTCCGCCGTCCCCGTCATCTCTCGGCCAGCCCCAAGCGGCACGACAGTTCAAGCGGAGCCGGAGATGGGGGCGGCGTATACTGATATTCAGCGCTGTGACGGGGAGTTTTTATCTGATCGACCGACTTGTATTCGCGTCAGGAGTGGGACGATCGATACTTACTTTCGGGACGGGTCTGTTCGTCGCGCTCGATTACAAGTTGAACTTTCGCCCCGTGCCGATCACGGGAGGTACGATCGAGGACCTGCATCGGCGCAGTGCCGAGCGGCTTTTCGAACTGCTGAGGGCCAACGGCGGATTATATCTCAAGATCGGTCAGGCTATTGCTATGCAGAGTGCTGTTTTACCACCCGAGTTCCAGAAAATGTTCGCCCGCATGTTCGATGATGCGCCCCAAGATACTTGGAAGGATGTCGAGAAGGTCATCCGCAAGGATTTCGGCGGGAAGAGTGTCGAAGATGTTTTTGGCGTGAGCTTCACGGGAGAAGAGGGGAAGGGACTCATGGAACGGCGGGCACGTGCCAGCGCGAGTGTCGCGCAGGTTCATTGGGCGAGGCTACCCGACGGCAGAGAGGTCGCGGTGAAGATTCAGAAGCCGGAGATCGCTAAACAGGTCGGCTGGGATCTGTGGGCGTTCAAGGTTGTCATGCGCGTGTATACGTGGTGGTTCGATCTACCTATGTACTCCATCGTGCCATTCATCACCGAGCGTCTGTTGCTCGAAACAGATTTCGAATCTGAAGCAAGAAATTCTGAAGTCATGCGCAAACTGGTCGAGTCGGAACCAGTGCTTAAGGGTAGGGTGTATATCCCTCAGGTTTACCCAGAGTTTACTACGAAGCGAGTGCTGGTCACAGAATGGATAGAAGGCGTACGGCTATGGGACAGGGACGCGACAACAGGACGCTGGCTTGGCGGCTACGGAAACGGGTCGGCTGGTGTTCACGGTCAGAAGCTAAAGTTCGGCCCAGCGGATGTAGAAGCCGCGCGGAGGGAGCTAGGGCAGAATCCATTAAAGGAGAAGCTGAAGCCGGAGCGTGAAGGTTGGAAAGGGCGAAATGGCAAAGGCGGCCTGGGTCTCTCGAACAAAGATGTAATGACTACGATTGTGGATTTGTTCTCAGCACAGATCTTCAAATGGGGAGTTGTCCACTGCGATCCGCACCCTGGGAATATCTTTATCCGTCGCCTACCGTCCGGTAAACCCGAAGTCGTTCTCATTGACCACGGCCTCTATGTTTATATGGCGCCCAAATTTCGACAGCAGTATGCCCTCTTTTGGAAAAGTCTTATGACATTTGACAATAAAGCGATTGCGGACATCTCGGAACAGTGGGGTATTAAGGCTCCTGATCTTTTCGCGAGTGCAACGCTCCTGCGCCCTTACGAAGGCGGTGACGGGTCTACCAAGGACACATTGACCCGCGAGCTGTCTGGAAAAACCAAGGCCGAACGACATTATGAGATGCAGCAGCGCATGAAACAGGGCATCCGCGATGTTCTTGCCGACGAGGACAAGTGGCCCAAGGAACTCGTATTTATTGGTCGTAACATGCGTATCGTGCAGGGAAACAACCAATTCATGGGATCGCCTGTTAATCGAGTAAAGATGATGGGGAACTGGGCCAGCGCCAGCCTATTCCAAGATCCAGACCTACCACTGCGGGAGCGCTTTTTCAACGTTTGGCGCCATCTGATATTCAAGACCGTATTGTTTGCTACGGATATCGCGTTCTACACTTTCAAGGTCCGTCAGTGGCTTGGCCTTGGTGGTGGCATGGAAGACGAGGTAGAAAAACGGATGCAGGTCATGGCGAAGGATTTCGGTGTCGAATTACAGCATGAGGTGTTTGAGGGTTGATATAGAACGGCTTAGAGGGTTATTATAGAAGAATCTCGGCTCGCTCTGTACAAAGTATATATACCAAGACTAGGGTCCGGTTGGGGTCACTCATGTAAACCTAGGTATATGATAGAATATAGCCAAGACGACGCATGCATGGACAGGGCGCGCGGTTGGGTTACGTGTACCACTCATCAAATCATTCAATTCAGACTTCAGAAGAATCTATGATTTTGGGCTCAAACTATTTAATTCATTCAGTTGTATATTTCGTCCCTCGAGGCATGGCCCAGTATCCTACACCAGTGCCTCTTTTATTGATCATGAAATTGTGATTGATAATACGTAAAAAATTAGGGTAAGTATGGTCTAGACAGGAGAATAGATTAGGTAGACGTACGTATGGGCAGAGTGTTTGAGGAAGTCCATCAACGCCAAAGTTACCAGGACTTAATTGGTTAGGCTTATGTCAGGGGCTCGGTCCAATGAACGGGTCAGGACTGACTGGATGTGAACGTGGTCCAACCCTGGACTCAGAAAAGGGTTAAGTACCTTGCATCAAGTGGCTAAAGTTACAGTAGATGGAGGCTTGTAAGCTTCCTAACTCTTACACATCGATAGCAACGGTATTTCTAGCAGCGAATAATCAAAGCAATCGGAATGCAACAACAACTTGTCTCGGTATGATATTGATCAATTGGCCATGCTAGCGCCACGTACGAACGTTGTGTGGCATGATATGGGCTTTGCGCAAGGGAAGATCTGGAATTCCTTGGATTTACTGTACAGTTGACAGGCTTGACATTAATCCTTCAAGTTTTGACGTGCGTTCATATCGGCAACTTGCACGTTCGTACAGGTTGTTAGCCGTAATCTTTACTCCTTTTGCTCTAGCCAGGTACATAAAATCCACCGCAAAATCGTATCCTGCAGGAGGAAAATAGAATCGAGGGGCATAGCCATAATAGCGTGTAAGTAAGTGAACGATTCCGCCATTTCTTACTACCTAGGTTTGTTTATCAAGCCAAAAGGGAGAGACCAGCTTCTCGATTTTATATCGACTTCGGCAGAAAGATCATTATTATTAGATTGTTTCAAATCTCGCGCCACGCGAGGGGATATGCGCTAGATCTCCCAGTAAACGACGTTAAACCTATCGGGGGAAATTCCAGGTCCGAACAACCCCAAATCTATTGTTTGGGGGTTTTACACTAGACCGCAATGGGGAAAGGAGAGTATGTCGCTAGGCAGTGGACCAAGCCCAATTATCAACGGTTCCCCGTCATCAACCACCCAGCAGCAAGCAGTCGATCCCACTGAGCGCGATTCTCGTTTCCCGTTATCTGCTCCGTGTCTGCGGTGCCAGTTTTGTCCTTCTCCTCATCACCTTGAGCTCCTGACTGGATCGTTTGTTCATTGGTTGTTATTTTTTTTTTTTTCCATATCGCACTCGTTTTTTTGTCTTCTCTATTTTCTGTCGTACGTCACTGGCGGTGCTTGTACTTGACGTTGCTTTTTATTTCCACAGATAGATTGTTTCATGCGGGAACATAACCCGACGCCCAATCCAACATCAAAGCTGTATTCGCGTCCTCCTAGCTCATGCGGAGACCCTGAGTTGCTCGATTCGGTAGCTCCCTTATAAGTCCCAGTCCATCGTCCAACTCCTTCCTCCAGACACTACCTAGCGAGACTCTGTCTTAGACTCGCGCCGACACCGACCGCAAACGATCCAAATCGCACGTGGAATTCTAGCATATCCTTGCGCGCCAATAGGATTTGCCCCGTGCAGGAACCAGAAAGTTGGTAGGCAGCTTGTTTCTTTCTTTAATCGTATGCACAACGAAAGCCTCTTACGATCGGGCCACTATGTGGTTGGTAATTGAACGACCAGTCCATTTCAGTCAGTGGGCTGCCGGCTGTGTCACAACGGCGCATTTGCAGAAACACTGGGGAAACTTGAGTTCCTCGATTGACTTATTGGCTCACCAACTGCGATGACGGACGCTGTGGCTTGACAAGGCAATCTACTGATGCCCGTCACTCCTCTGTATCACATTGGGGAGCTCCCGCAGAGCGAACAAGATCCTCAGAAGAATCCGTCGCCAACTTATGACAATCCCGGAAAGCAGATACAATTAACTCACCGTGACACTGTCCATTTTACTCGTTGTCTTTCGCTCGCCACACTTACAAGCAGCCACATATTTCCCTATGACGTTTCGATGCGCCAGTATGGTGAACAGATAGTGTTTATTTATCGGTGTTGATCGCGCGATTGCCAAGGAATAGACTGACCATGGGATTGTAAAAACCTCTAGGTGCTGATCATTCGTCGAAACTGAATTGCTGAGATCATCAACTGGTCTCATTTTACAATTCGCCGTCGTAACTACCAGCTCAGAAATACGTACGAACAGTGCAGACACCGAAGAAAGAACGAAGTCGCACAGCGTCCAGCGCCTAGACCCAGCATACAAACCAAAAATCCGCTACGCGTACGTTTCCATAATCGAAGCTGCACTGGACCTACCTTGGCGGTTTAATTTGGCCAGGACCAATTCATCTGGCTGATCGATCGAACCCGACTCAACACACTCGCTACTGCATTAGAATATTTGGTAATCAGCTAGTGTCGACTACCTTGGGCTCTCAAGTGTCATAATACTTTCCCCTGGTTCATTTTGATCCTACTCGAGAGAAGGCCTCTTGGGCGGGACAAAGAAGCCTGTAACGAGGTACAATCGTGAATCGCAAATTCCGAAGCTTCTGCAACCTTGGAACGCACTCGCTTTTTGGTATATTTGCCAACTTTCCAGGATTGTCTGTCATCGCCCTGCATTGATATTGCCGGCTTGGGATAGCAGGCATATGCACTTTGCACCTACCGCTACCCCCTCACGGTAAACGCACCTTACCTTTTCTCGTATCCTGACTCCTTGCATGCCTGCATTGCTAGCTTGGAAAGATGAGCCAACAAACTCCCCCTCGTCGGTCAAGCTTCGGTAATCTGCTTAGACGCAGTAAGTCCGGCGAATTTAAAAATGGAAGGAAAACTTCACAGAACCAACAGAGAGAGCCCGTCCCCAACTCCCCGCCTCGCCTGCCGGCACTCTATAATGGTTCTCAACCTCTACCTCTCCAGACTTTTGGAGGCGAAACCCGTCCCGACTCAGTTGCCATAGTCTCTGGAAAAGCAGATCATTCTTTTCATCACCAACCTCCGCGTGCTTCTATTGATCCCGGGCGTCCATCTATGTCTTCCTCTGTCGCAAGGCCTCCTGTTCCGCCGGTCCCCAACGGCGCCTGGGTCGACCCCTACGCCCGTACAGAAAGCATGACGAACCGTGGCCGGTACAGCTACGCGAGCAGCGCCATCAGCACTGTTAACAGCCCTAGAAGGGTTCGTAGAAGGAAAGATCCAACTCCTTTCAAGTACGTAGCGGCACCATCTTCCCGTTCCCCTCTCAAATAACACTCTGTTAACCTGTTGTCTGTAGCATTCTGATCATAGGCACTCGTGGCTCAGGCAAGACTTCATTCCTTGAGTTTCTCAAAACATCTCTTGCCCTGCCGGCTAAGAAGAGATCCCAGCGATCGACCGAGATTGAACAAGAGGTTACCTCTCGGGCAGCACCATCTGGGAACTTCATACCTCACTATCTCGAAAGTGAGATTGATGGCGAGCGTGTAGGACTGACTATATGGGATTCAGAGGGTCTGGAGAAGAATGTCGTAGATCTCCAGCTACGGGAGATGTCCACATTTTTGGAAGGGAAATTTGAGGAAACGTTTGCTGAAGAGATGAAGGTGATCCGATCACCAGGCGTACAGGATACGCACATCCACGCCGTTTTCCTCATCCTTGACCCGGCTCGTCTCGATCGTAATATTGCCGCTACCAGAGCAGTTCCCGGTGTGGCTCACGGTGGAAAGCATGGTATTGATCTTGGACGTATCGTTGGCGGTCTTGACGAGGATCTCGATTTGCAAGTTATGCGTACGCTGCAAGGCAAGACAACGGTGATTCCTGTCATATCCAAAGCTGATACTGTCACGACGGCGCATATGACTTTCCTCAAGAAAACGGTCTGGGCTAGCCTCAAGAAGGCTAACTTCGACCCGCTAGAGGCATTGGGTTTGGACGATGAAGACGAATCTGTGGTGGACTCTAGCAGGATCGACGAGAACGAGGAGTTAGCGGCAGAGGTGGATGAAGCTGTAGTGGAGTCTGACGGCGGGGACAATGATATAGCTGAGGGTGAAGATCGATCATCCTCCGTCTCGAAACGAAGATCAAATAGCTCGATCCACCAGCCCAGAGCGGAAGATGGCTCTGATGAACTACCTCTTTTGCCCATGTCGATCATCAGCCCCGATCTCTATGAGCCCGGTGCCATTGATCGGAAATTCCCATGGGGTACGGCCAATCCTTACGATCCAGACCACTGCGACTTTACTCGTCTAAGAGATGCCGTTTTCACCGAGTGGCGTAGTGAGCTACGAGAGGCCAGCCGCGAGCAGTGGTATGAGGGCTGGCGAACCAGCCGACTCAAGAACCGGGACCCTACGAATCGACGCCGTTAGGCATTGCGACAGGATTCGCATGGTCGCCCTTTGTTGTTCAAGTAAAACGCCAGATCGCATTTTGAGCGACTCCCTCTTTTCCGAATTCCACGAACTTTTCTCGATATGCGACACTCGCAGCAATACCCATTGATTGTTTTTTCCTTCTATTCCCCCAGCATTTCCTGAACAACCATGTACTACGTACGAATGAAAATTTTACTTTCCTGGTGGTCTCCAAATAAGAGAGAAAAGGCCCCGCAGGCGACGAATCTTCTTCCTAGAGAAGAAAAAAGACACAGATGAATGACTTTTTGGAGGTTAATGCTACGGAATCTATCTACCCAGCACAAATATCATTGATTTGTCGCGGTGTGAGGAACGGGCAGAGTAGTCTTCAGGATGCGCCAGTGTTGTGTGTATCTATCTTCTCAAGAATCCTCGGAGGAAGGGGTGGAGTAATAATAGTTGAGCCTAGGTCTTGTTATTGCTGAAGAGGGTCTTTCTTGTATTCTCCAGTCTTGTAACCTGCCATGGTCTCTTGAGGTCCTATTTATGCTTCATCGCATATATTCTTGTGTCGGTTTAGGTACTATACCGTCGTAAATTGTCACGATTCTTTTCGCTTTCTGTTCCATCTTTATTTGCAAAACTGTTATCGTCTTTCCTGGTGCATGTGTAATGACTACTTCTACGATGTTGAGCCCCTCCATGGAAAATTCGACCCCATTCCTAACCTACAATTAATTGTCTTGAATAATTAGGAAACCATACATTAAGGCTAATTAATGAGTGAGCTAAGGCGGGCTTGATCAATCTTATGCATCTTGAGGCTATCTTTTCAACGACAGTGCACGTTCCGGGGGAGGAATTTTTGTTCGAAGCTCTCGTGCATGCTTCGTCTTCTTTTCGGCTTTGCCCGTTCTAACTGAGGTGTCCAACTTATCGAGAGCGCGAGTCTATTGCTTATTTGACACGGTTCAATAGAAGAACAGGCAAATAGTTAAGCTCCTTACAAAAAGATCTATTAAGTCCAAGAGATTGGCACAAAGACAGACTAGCAAAACAAAAAGCAAACTGGCAAAATGGACTCCCCCGGACAGGCTTGAACTGTCAACCTCTCGATTATCTGCTATTATAACAGTCGAACGCGCTAGCCAATTGCGCCACGGAGGATATGCTTATGCGGAGTATATTCGGCGGTCATTTAGAACTCTTTATATTGCTCAATGAACAAGCTAAATGCACAACTTCACGATCCCTTAGAACTTATGCTTCAAGCTGAATAAACAGAGAATTACATTTGATACAAGCAAGTACAGTACATAAAGGCAATGGATACCTATTGGCATAGATGCGAGAGACAAGGCGCCTTGATTGAAAGAAGCCATGCGCATACCATATTTTTCTCAGAAATGACTTTGTAAGACACAGCCATAGTTATTCAAAGGCTCCAACGCCATCCTTGCTCTTAAATTTAGAACAACTCTACTTAATTAGTTAAATCAAGTTTTGACCTACATGGCCATACATAGCCTGCCCTGGAAGTTCTGACAGCCAACCATCCGTGTCTTCCTCGACGGTATTCTTGACAGCACACTTATTCATCTCTTCCACTGTCTGAGTCTTCAATATCCCTTGCATACCGGGACTCCCGCACATGTGGAACATGCACGAACTGTTCATAGCGCGCTGCAAGCTATCGCCCAGCCATCCGAATAAATAATCTGCGTGCGTTCCGAATCCAAGTCCATCGCCGAACGACCACACGAATGGTTGTGATCCATCTTTGGGCCACATGTCTTTGAAGACTGTCGTATCCCACATCGTCTCGTAAGCGAGCTGTGGCACGCGGACCGGGTGAGAGGCGGGACAAGGGCCCGCCTCTTGGAATGCCCCCCTAACTGTGCTGAACATGTGAGACTGGTGGTCTGGACTGTCGAGATTCACACCGTCCCAACACGCAGGGAAGTGGTGGATTGCCATTACTAGAACACTCAGAGTAAGCTAGCGTCGTTCGAGCGACATTGTAAGCCTAAGAAGCTTTTTAAAGGCATAATTTTAATTCAAAAGGCAATATTCATGCTCTAAACGCCTTCGGGTTGAAAAGGAATGACTCTGTGGGTTACTCACTTCCTGCGGGACAGGGCTCTTTGGGCAATTCGTTGGTCTCATAACCTCTTGTCAAGATAGTCTGTAGGCAAGTATATCGGAGGCCTGTCTGGGCACTTGAGTTGGTCTTAGAAGTAGTCGTTGGAGAGCCAACTGTCATTCTGAAGCCCTGAACACCATCTTAATAAGCATTCGTTCACCACTAGTGTATGTACTACCTAACGTACGGGTTTAAATGCCTGGATATACCGGTCACCATTGCCAGTGAAGTCCTGCTGAGTATAATAGATTGTCATCCCGCCCCTAATATCAGGAGCATCCTGACCCTCGGTGCCAAGCTGGGCATTTGGGTATTGTGGCACTCTTTTGTATGAGCCGTTTTCGTGTTTGAAATACAAAACCTATTAATATGTTAGGACTATTGTCAAAAGCGAAGGCTTATATTGTAAAAAGTAACCTACCGCGGTCCAATAATTTGAAAAATCTTCGGTGTATGCGCATGTTGTGCAGCTGCCTTTCTCGCCAATGTCCCCTTGCATAGTCGCGTTGAAGGCATTTCCACCAACAATCTGATGAACATGAGCCGAAGGGATCTGGCCTGGCTCAACAACCGGATCCAGGCGTTGGATTGATACGGACGAGCATCCGAACCGAAGACCGGCGTAGGAGAGCCCAGCTTGTATGATGAGAGTATAGATGGCCTTCATCTTAGCCAGGATATGAGATTGTTCCCTTGACGTCAACTATATTTCGTGAAAAATTATCGTAAACCCATCAGAGTGACAAATGATGGTGAGGTACGGTGCCGGATACTTAGAGTTTATAATAGTCCGCACTCGAAGCTGTGCGTAGGGGAAATATGCCGCCTATCACTATGCATTATATTGCCAAGGTAATATGCACATCTTAACGAGTTGCCCTCAGGACTGGTCATTGAGAAGAAAGTACTATAAATTAGCCTATCCGTGTAAGACAGTGCCAGGAATCGGGGCCCGGGTAATTTGCAACGACGGTAAATTCAAATGCCGAATCGTCGGTAAGCTACATCACATATTTAGGTATAACATATTGATTTAATTATACCGCTCAGTCAAATGCTGTTCATCGTACTTGTCCTCCTAGTTGTACAGTAGAAGGGGAAAGTACAAGGATGAAAGGAAATAGAGAGAGAGATAGATAGATAGATGTCTGCTGAGGCTCCGATGCGCCCATCATAGCCGGATTAAACAATCGGATGTGGTTAGAACAAAACCTCATTTTTAGCGAAGACTGTATAATTAAATAGAGCGAAGGTTTCCTTGTCGTAGAGATTATGAAAATATACATGTCCGAAATAATAAATCTAAAGTTCTTTTAAAAAAATATTTAGAAATATTTATAAAATTATATGAAAAGAGGATTGTGGGGGAGGTACGGGAACACCGCCGTTGCTCTGAGTCGCCAACCTTTGTTTGTCTCACCCTGATAACCTTCTTATTAGTCTGCTCAAAGATAGTTCACCACTTTTCTGCCAAAGAATAGTCTTGATCACTCGTATAGAATTTATTGAACCTCTTATCTCGCCATACCATTCCGTGATCCTTGGCCTAAGATGCCTAACGGCCGTGACTGTCGTGCCAACAACCAGGCATATCGAAAATGTGTTGGATACAGAGAACCACTGTCACACGCACTAACCAAAGGTAGTGGTATTGCATCTATTATCTGCAAACCAGGGGTTAGGACCGCCGATATCATGTAAATATCCTACAAGCGGCGAATCCTATATGCAGCTACCCGTATTCATTTTCGTGTCCTCCAGATGACGATAATAGCAATACGGACCTGAGTAGGTAGGGTCAGGCTAGCAAGAGCAAGGCCTCTTGTATTCTTAAACCTAGGTCGCCGCCAGGGCTGAAAGGGAAGACTAGGCTGTGTTATGGCATCCTTGATGAACTGGTAGATTATTGCAGTTCTTCTCAAGCCCTAGGCTGCTAGGTCTTGTTACAAACTATGTATACCCTCGATGTCACTCATGGTTGATTGATCTAGAGTGAAGATATGGAATCTCCTATAGCTAGGGAGTAGTAGATAGGGCTCGTGATCAGCGTCCAAGATGCCATATAGTCTAGCACTTTTGTGTAATTTACGTTTCTTATACACCTATTAAATCCATAAATTCCAACAACTCCTGATGGCACAGTTGGTAGCGCGTTGGACTGTAATTGTAATTATCTTAGAGATCCACAGGTCGGGTGTTCGAGTCACCCTCAGGAGAAATTCTTTTTCCCATTCTTTTGAAGATTATCTCTTACTTCTGTGAGGTTGTATTTGTGCTCTAAGTCCGAAACATGATGTGGTTTTGTTTTCATTTCGTTATTTTTCTTGTTAGATTATTAAACTTGATTTCGGACCTAAGTTATCGCCGAGTACGCATTTTAGCTGACGCTAACTATTACTCATTCATTATCTAATATTCTACATTCTATGACTGTTCCGTAAGTATAGTAATACATGCATGTATTTACTCAGCTAAGAGAAATGTTGTCATACAAGCTACTAGTTCTCACAACCCTCGCGTGGTGTTGTAGGTGTAGCTCGAATCAGGTCCTCCCCCGTTGGCTGAGGGATCAGCCTTTCTACCTCGCGCGTTGACTCCCAGTGCACAGTTCCGTACCTGTACAGCTCGCCAAATGTGCCCGGTCTCTGAGTCGCATCCTTGAAGCCATCCTTCTTCACCACGTCGCCAAGCGCCGGCCGCCCGCCCGCCGAATTGTGGTAGACTTTGTACATGTGGCTGTTCTCAATCACTTCTAGAACGAAGTCTTCCGCAGCCTTCCTCTTATCCTCGTCCGACTCGTCAAGCCGCGTAGTGAAGAGATCGGCTTGCTTGTAACCATCGTAGTCCGTCTTAATAGCCCCAAGAATACCGTTGAAGATACCTTCCACCATGAATATCTTGTTCTCCCAGAAATCGCGTCCGTTCCAGCCGGTGCTCACATCGAGCAGATTCTTCGTGCGGTCACCGAGAAGCATCTGGGCCACGTAATCGCTCATCTGGAGGATCTTGTCCTTGAACTCCCAGTCGGCCATGCCCTCAGCAATGCCGATGTCCTGGACTAAGGGGAGTCTGTGGAAACCGTCGCAGTTGGTGTGGTTTCTCCACAGCTCTTTGTAGGAGAGGTGCCAGTTCTTGATGAAGATGCAGCCCTTGCGCGCAGCCATCATATAGTTGCCAAAGCTGCCCCATTGCTTTCTAATCTGCCCTGTAATGATCCAGACGGCCATTTCATAAGGCGAATCCGGAGCGGTCAGGTGATCCCAGAACAACTTGTCGAGATGGGTATGCAGCATGTTTCCGACGTCCATCCATACACCTCCGTGCTTGTATAGGAGCGGCAGCCGCACTAGATCGGCAGAATGTTGCGCCGCATGTTTTCCGTCCATCGTTCGATCTGTGAAGCAATCGGGAAACCAGTCCTTGCTGACATAATTATAGACATTGTTGGGCGAGTCTTCCATGAGGTCGACGATGCGAACCGTCCAAGAACTGCCGAGCTTTCTCACCCAGTTCAACACGGTGCATTGGTAGCTTGGATACATGCGATCCCAACCCTTATCCCAGAAACACCATACGTTCTTTTCTGAGGTTATGGGTCGAAAAGTCTTAAGGTCTTCTATTATTTGCGCCTCAGCCCGCAGATCTAACTGAGACTCGGACACTACACGGAGGCCATTGGCCGATTCGGGTAGTGTAAACTTGGCCATTTGATCCCACGAAACCGTGTCGAATATATTCGAGAGTATGATGGGCCTGGCCGATTTTGCGAGTGTTGTGGAAAGTGTTGTGAGATCGTTGCAGGCGGTTGTTTTTGATTGCTGTGGTGAAATATTCTCAGGGTCTCTGTACGATGTCGTGGACTTCTTATATTCGCTCGACTATCCAATACTGGCACGGAACCTATCTATAGACAGGTCCCTCTCGTATATGATTCATACTGATAGCCCCATAATGTTCATGCCTCTCAAGACCCTACGCGGGCGAACCCGCCTCATACAGACGGGGCAGGGTCTCTCGGCTCAGCCCTCTGATCCCATAGTAGTCCTAGCTATGTGAAGTACTTATGGCGCTTCAAAAAAAAAAAAAGAAAAAAAAAAAAGACTAGAATCGGTTTCGGTATAGTCGTATACTGGGTCCCATGGAACTAGGGACCTTTACCATTTGCGGTAACCAGCCCTGTATGCTATATTGGCTTGAAGCGGTTAGCGGCAAAATGATTCATAGTGATGAGACCCATCATCATGTGTAAGTACGCTTATCCGTACTTACGGTAGACGAGCTTCTGATTATACGCAAAACAGTACTGCCATACAAACTATGAATCATCCAATGGTTAACGAAATCTTCATACTCGAAAACCAAGTGGAACTAGCTATAACGTGAAATTTCACGGCGTATAGCAGTCGCCTTGGCGTCAACCTGGAGAGTAGGGGTTCTACTGTTGCATCAATGCCCCACGGCGCCTAATAATTATGATGCGTGCGCGTGTAAGATGTGGACGAGACTCTCGCTTTCGTCTCATCATTGCGATGTTGAATTTTTATAAGAACCCGCGCTACGCCCAGCAGGAAACTGCTTTTCATCAGCAATAGCACCCGTTACCAAAGCGAGGCACCAGAAAGTCACCATGATCGGCCTCAAAGACAAGCCCCAGTACTTCGACATCGACCCCAACTTCAAGCCATTGCCAAAGTATGGCCATCTTTCCGAGAAGACACCCGAGTTTCTAGAGGTTGAACCCTTCATTGGCGCTGCCTACGACAAATTCTGGGGTCTGCCTGATATACCTTCCTTCCGCAAGGCTGCTGGCAACCCAGATGCCGCCATGCCCCCGGGTGGACCCGATCGATACAGCGAAGTGAAGACCGAACTGTTACATTTTCCCGCACGCGACGGCCACTTGGTCGAGCTCAAAGTTTACAAATCTCCGAATGTATCGCCAGATGCGACACTCATGTACAGGATGCATGGCGGCGGTATGCAACATTAGTGCTTGGCTCCTTTCACTTTGAATCATGATATGCTAATCTTATTAACCTAGGCTATTGCGTTGGAGGACACGAGGTAGATGGCGCCGAGGACGTTTATGCCGCCATCAACACCGATATCATAGTCATCAGCATAGATTACCGCATGTACGAGTTCTCAATAGTGTATGTGAAGTATATATCACAATTTGCTAACTTCGCATAAGGGCACCCGAACACCCTTTTCCTAAGCCAGTCGAGGATTGCTGGGATGGATTGTTATGGGTCGGCCATCATCCAAATTCTTTGCAATGCCACATTCGCTGATTATCAATTC
Organism: Xylaria flabelliformis; assembly: GCA_007182795.1. NCBI lineage: Eukaryota > Fungi > Ascomycota > Sordariomycetes > Xylariales > Xylariaceae > Xylaria > Xylaria flabelliformis. Next base: position 240,326 of record VFLP01000025.1, on the reverse strand, counting down.
TTAGTGTAAGGAAAACGCAAAAATGCTCGGAATCAACCCAGAGAAGATCATTGTTGCAGGAAGCAGTGCCGGTGCCAACCTGGTATGCTCTAACTCCCTCTTTTTGAGCCTACATGTATTTTTAGCCGCTAATCCACCTCCTAGTCTGCCGTTCTGTCAATTATGGCTAGAGAAGAGGGCGTCACTGGCATCATCGCCCAAGTGCTGCACTTCCCAGCAGTCTGTCATCCTAAGTACTATCCGTACGACAAGTACGAGCTTGGTAGCCACATCCAAAACACCGACAACGTCGTCCTCAGTTCCGTCAGGTTCGACGTTTTCCTCAACTGCTATATTCCGAATCCCGAACCTGATTACAGGCACTCGCCCCTGCTCGCTTCCTCGTTCGAAGGACTACCACCAGCACGTTAGTGGACTCTTTAGCCCCAAGTCTTAGGATTTTTCTTAGTTCTGTTCAAACTAATTAAACTAACAATACATGTAGTGATCCAATTCGCGGGCGTTGACATCTTCCGTGACGAGGGTTTCGCTTACGCCGACGCCCTCAGGTCCGGACGTGTCGATACCGAAGTGTACTGCTACAAAGGCGTACCGCACTGTTTCCCCGCCGTTATCATTACTCATCCCGAAACACCAGTGTTTTATGAGAGGTATAACGCGTTCCTAAGGAAACACGCGACTAGTGGGAGTCAGCTAGACTGAAATCTGTTGACCGCATCGACACAACTTTTAAAACTATAATAATTAGCGGCTTATCTTCCGATGTTTCTCATATAGGCTTAGACTCAGAATCACTAGACTGTTAAATACCCATCAATACAATAATATTGCCCTTCAGACCAAGAAGATATGAAGCTTCTTTGTAGAATAGGTCATCTTACAACACTGCCCGAGAACAAATCACTAATAGTTCGACAGCATGTCAGACTCTCCAGGAAAGAAATATAGACGCGGATACATGGAAATATGTACTCACTGTTGTACTCACTGTTAAACATACACAGATGTATTAAAACTATAAATTTCCATGTCCCAGAGTCCGAAAGTTTCAATTGGGGGACGGGCTTAAAAAGACGACTGGGAAAATAAACGAAAAAGCAAGCAAAACAACAGTTTGTTCAAGAATCGAACTGTCAACCTTGGGAAAAAAGAATCGCAGGGCTTAAGTCGTACTCAACATCCCTGGACCGGAAAACCCTTGAATGCCTATGGCCCTGCCTCTGACACAAGGAGTTTATCCTGTCGACTACTTTACCACTATACCATTCGAGTGATATTAGTTGGGAACGTCTATTGAAAGAAGTGCACACATATCGAGGTTTATATCCCTCTAGACCTATCTCCAATCCTATTGGCTAGCCAGACTCTCTGCCCTTGGTGTTTTGCTGGAGTGGTATCACAACACACACATCCATCGACCTTTCCCCTAATCGACCCCTTTCCTATCCATAGATCTACAATGTGTTTCCAAACTGACCGTACCGTCTATGATACCTATTTCTTGCGTCTTCTGACCCAGTCGAAACTGGGCCCCCGACTCATTGATAGAAAGCAACTGATTCAACTAGAGAATTATCACTCAATAACCGAGTCCAAACAGATACACACCCAGCCGAGCGCAACAACAAAAAAAAGGCACAAAGACATGGCAGTTCTCAGAGAGCCGAATCAGGCGTATTGTTAGATCTATATCAAGAAAACCAAACACGGACACGGGACACAACCAGTGCTCACTGCATTAGCCCTCCAAAATAGAGCTATCCAATCCATGTTGTTTTCGTGTCTGACCAAACAAGGATTCCAGTGGGCGTGTTTATCAAGTGGTGCTGCTTATTGTACAATTATTATAATATCACGTCAGTGACAAATAACACACTCACATATAGCAAATGGCTAGCATAGAAGGTGACCCGGATGCTTGACCTTCCTGGGGGTACACTCCTGTGTGATAAGGAATCTCATATGTAGTGCCAATTAAGCCTTTGATTGACCCATGATTTGAATCTGGAGTGTACAAGAAAACAAATGATGACGCTTTGGAGGAGAAACAGCCTTCAAGAGGTCATAGGGATATAGAAGTTGTTGTTTTATCAAAACAAGATAGGGTTCTCTAGAGTAATGCCATTGATATTAAGGCCCAAAGTCTTTTGGGAGATAAATACAGAATCGATTCAGCAACTCCTACTCCGTTGATACACAAATTATTAATAACGACGACAGGTCGCGAGGCACATCCATGGGCAAAGGAAAATCAAGGGTACTTGTGTGGCGGAATTTTCAATCAGATTACTCCATGATTTTCTCCTAGAACGCCTGCGGCGGAGCCTGAATCAAATAATATTATTCTTTAACCAAGCATTGTGTTAGATACTCCTGATGGTTGAGATCAATGATTCAAGTAGGAAGGGCGGAGGCTTTGCTCAAATGCTGGGAGTTTAATATCGGGTGAAATTTCCGGGCGGTTACTGATGGCCTGGAAGACCATGGAGAGCAAAGGTTTGGCACTATGAAAATTAAAGGTTAGCAGTTGCTATCGACGGCAGAACGGCAGCACAATTTTAGGTGTACGTAGAAGCAAGAAGTTCAACCAGTCAATAAGAGAGGCGTAAAAGATCAGAGATTCTTACTGCTCTGATGCAGGCATAAGTGACGCATCGAGTATCTGGAGCTGACGATTGATGACTTTGCCTTGATCGTTGGGGGGTTCTTGGTAAGGGCGACCAACAATGCGAGCCACACCACGATGTTTATGCTCCGAAACAGCCACGTCGAACGATTTGTTGAACGTGTTACTTCCGCCGTAGAAGTAATTATCGATCTGCTGCTTCCGTTCGGCCCAATAACTGTCCTGATGGTAGGCATATGCATCAGACTGACGTTCGAGTTTCGCCAGACGCTCAGTTTCCCAGTGACGGGAAACGTGTAGAGTAGAGGAATTGAAGTTTGAGGGCAGACCTTTAGGGTAGAACTTCAGTGCCTCATCAGCCGAGAGCGTATCGATGATCAAGGTATTGCGATAGCCGTAGTCACAGTCATCTTCCTCCATCTCCTCCCCCTCAGATATACTCTCATATTCAAAAGACGGGCCACCGGTATGCTGATCAAAAGGAAGCCGCGCACGATAGGGGTTCATCATCGGGGTTTCGTCGTCGAAATCTCGGGCTCTCTGAAGGGTATCCTGCTCAAATGCTGTCGGTCTGAGTTGTCGAACACCAGGCGGCCCAGCAGTCAATGGTGCGGGCGCACCGCAAACTTTAGGTAAGGCAGGCATGAATCGAGGAGCTGCGTCAAATGATATGAAAGGTTCTGCCTCTGGGTCGTAATGGACTGAATGGCTGTCTGAGACTTGGGACTGCGAGCATGTGTCAGTGATCGTGCCAGAATTAGATCGGATAGGGGTTAGAAAGACTTACACCGGTGGCTGGGACGGGCTGCGGACGATGGGAGGCAAGAACCTTCTGCGCAGCTCGTTGCATAGGGTTAGGGTATGAAGCTAAGTTTGTTAAGCTGTTAAAGTTCATGGCAGATATGGGTTTCGTATCGGTAGCGTCGCTCCCATCGTCAGATCCAACACCTGTATTTGGGAGCATGGCAGTATTCTCCTCGACAACAGGGTTGGTAAGAGTACCGAACCCGTCAACTTCCCGATTTCCTACGTATCGTGATGCTTGGGCGGGCGATTGTCGAGCAAGGGGCAGATTTGAGGCTTGGTGGATGCTGGGAACCACGACACCGAACTTCTGCAGTATCTGCCTTTCTTGGCGCGTGATGGTTAGAGTTGAGGGGAGTGAGCTGGAATCTTGGCGGACCGGGCTAACAGCTCGGTCAGAGTTCTGCTGCAATGGAGTGTATTGAACCTGGGATGAGCCTGCGGGTGATTCGCCCTTGTAGGGATATAGAGACTTGATGGTTCGGCCACGACGCACGGGCGGTTGGAGAGGCTGAGGCTGCGGGTTGTAGACAGAGCCGACGGTGGTGTATTGACGAGGAGGTGTAGACTGCCGGACTGCTAGTAGCTGATTCTGGGCCGACATCGATTGTGTCTGGACGAGCTGCGGGTGTTGCAACTGTTGTAATAGATAGTTGGCATTGGGTGCCGCCCGATTTTCGATATCGTTGTTGTTGTTGTTGTTGTTGTCCATGACGTCCGAGTTATCTAGGGCATCGGTGGAACAATAAGTGGTACGACTATGGAATGAATGACGCGGCTCTTCATCGCCTAGCGTAGGTAAGAAGTCGCCGTGCTGGTAAGGTGTGAAGGTGAAGGGCCACATTTGACACTTGATGGGCAGCGCTTTAAACGACGGCCGATGACAAGGATGGACTGGAGAGAAGGGCAGGTAAGGTGCGGAGAGAACGAGATGAAGAAACCACACAGCACTTAACAAGATATGGCCGTCGTATTTGCCGTTGCTCGATTCCTGTTTCGTTATTCTTTAGGGGGAAGGTACACTCAAAGCGAGGTAAAATCTACCCTTGGTCGGTCTCTACGAGGAAACGACCAAAGCCTTGACGAGGAAACCGCGACGATGATGCTACTAAATGTCGCAAGCTTAATCGTTGATGACAATCACCCCTACTTCTTAGATTAATAATGAAAATAAAGAAAAGCCGGTTTAATTTAAACCCGAAATCTACCTGGAACCTGAATTTTCCTGCTTCAAAGTTTAAGCATAACTGAGTTTATCTCGCTGTCTAACCTTGTTTATTCAAAAGCAGAGCTGTTGTTGTTTGGAGGGACACAAGAAGTTTGGCTTCGTCTGGTAATGGCACCGTGAGTGGTCTATATTACTTTGTCCATTTGAGTAAAACTTTTTGCAGAAAAGGCAACGTGCTCGACAACGTGCTCATCAAGTGATAACTATTGAAAAGTGATCAGTTTCGCAAATTGCACGCAACGAAGAGACGTCTCGACATAGCCAAAACAGACGGTTTACAGACTTTCGTGCAACAACAACTGTCTATTAATACCTCTTAATCCAATACGTATAGTAGTCGGTGATAGAGCTCGGGTTCAAGCATCCGCTATACACTCAACGACCATGGCATGGGATAAGGGGTTTTGCTGCCTCTTTTGCACCGGGGAAGATAGACTGCCCTAATATCAAATATTCTGGATTTTATTCATTTATTTGACAGTAATACGGCGCCTGTTATGATTTGGATGATGTTGTCAAGACTTTTCTCGTTCTTGTAATATACAATATAATTACACTGAGCAGAATCATCAGGCACTACCCAAAAGCTAAACCTGTTGCTTCAGTACACCGCTTACCACCGCATTCCTAACTAGACACATAGATACGCTTCAGTGGTACACGAAGACGAGCCGATGAGATAGTAGCAAGTTGTTGAGTTGTCATTCACTCACGGCTTTACGGCTCAGAACGATTGATGACCTGGGGGGTTTTTTCCCCAGCAAACTCAACGTCTGTAATCGTGAAATTAATTTAGTCTACTTTTGGCAATGGGTTCGAAGAATGTCAAGAACACTATCTCTATCTATTAATCTAATGTCTATGATCCCATGGGATTCGGCATTGGTATCCTAAAGTGGATACGAATTCAACTTAAATTTGACGTTTCGATATAAGACTTATGTCACCTCATACCTAACATGATCTATAAAAATGCACGACGAAACTCACATTGCAACCTCTTTAAACTTGCATCTAGGTATTATTGACTTGATATTCATAAGCAAGCTTTGATGACCAGACTGCTGTACCTAATGCTGACTCGCGCCTTTGCACTGCGGTAATCTGAACCCTTCGGATGCCAGTTACTACATCGCTACGTCCACTGGCGGACTACGTTGGGTCATCGAAACTTAAGGGATCGAGAAGTTATCTGGTTCTGTCTTACTGCTCCACGGGCTTGAAGTACATATTGGGTTGCCTTATCATGTAATCGGTGAGGTTGGATGTAATTCCTATTGCACTACCATTCTTTAATTGAAGTCTGATTCTTGCGCATTAGCAGTCTCCTTAGGGATGATTCAATCGCATGTCTTACGGTTAACTAATATTCATTTTCATTGTGTCACGAGTGACAGGTTCTTGTCGAAGAAGAATCCCTTTACTACTTAAGTATTCTTAGGATTGTGGCGCTTCTTAGATATTCTGAAACTTCACCACTCAAAATAATACTAAGTCTACTAAGCAGTCTTGATAGATTCTGGCGTCAGACGTTATGCCGTCAGCTATACTGACGGAGAAGTATGCTTTGACAACCAATAACCTTGAAACGTCAGTCATCCGTGCAGCTGCATCTACTGATAAGACACTACGGACATCAAGATACCGGGTTCGGGGCTCGCAGCAGCTCCTTTACTTATTTTGTTGTGATTGTAAGATTGTACTTTGTATTAAACTCCACAAGTAGAAAGCAATAACTAAGTCATCGATGCGACGGTAGTCAAATTGAAAGCTCAGCACCTGGCTTGATCCTTGAGCTTGATTGGCTGTCGTGAAAGACTTCCTTGCCCTGCTGGGCGAGCCAAGACCCCAACTGTCTGACGTGCTTGTAGACTTTGTTAGTGGACTTTTATCATGTCACGGTATCATTAACCTTGGCCAGGGACGCCTTGTATACTCGGCATTCTCCGCAGCAAGTTCATTGGCGTTTAGGCGCGAGTTCGAGATGTTTCTAGAAATATTTCTAGAAATCATTGTTCTACAGGTCAGGTACTAGTTGCTTTCCGCTTTACCGCACACCGACAGCAGCTTCACACAATGGTGGGTTGAAGATTACTGGCTCGCTTGGTGTAATTTCGACTGCAAATCGGTTGCTTACCCAAGAGCTCCGTTTGAGATGGGGAAAAAGAAACGAAAAGTGGCGCAAAGGAAGTAAACCGACCACGTGAAGGTTTCGGCTTCCCCCTGCTCATCTACAAGGATGCGCATTGGCCTCAATAAGACTCAACAGATCGCCGGAGACGCATCACGGCACGAAGAGGATCTTAAAGTACCGCGCCGGGGTAATTTGTAACCGCCACAAACCCCCTATCTGATACGAGAGAAATGACGAAGAGAAAGCCACGAGGATTCCAGAGGGGTAAGGTGGCGGAATCCTGCAGAAGAACCCGTGGACCCGTGGGCTGACCCCCGCTGAACAAGCTGCGACGCTTGAGCGGTAGGGATAAGTCTGGAGAATGTCGTTGGTCCCGATACACATGCACAACCTAGGCGATTTTCCAGCTCCTGCAGCCCATCTTCGGATCAGCGGTCGCGACATCATCGAGGCGGCATTAGACTTGCTCACTGCCGCATCTCTGGTGGTGGCAGACGAGGATAGCAGACGCACACATTGCTGCCTTCCTATTCCGGTCAGGATATTGCATCGAGGCCTGGTCCGAGTCCGCTTACCATTGGGAGCCGGCCTTCGGCATCTCTTTCTCACGCTAACTGTAGCCAGGGCTGTTGTTCATGTGCGGTCGGTGAGGTAGCATCAGGCCTTTCCTCGGCCGGCTTCGATACTACCGGCTCGCCTGGGTGGCGTTACAAGCACAAGGTCCCACGACGGCAGAACACTGGAATAGGCTCAAGGTTTATTAGGCGTTGGTCCGGGGTCGGATACCTACTCCTACTAGGCGAGCTCTATCTGTCTGTGCCCGAGACCGCTCTCTCACCACAGCATGTCTGAGTATCTGACGTGTGCAAATGTACTGTATGTCCGTCTTACCCCAGTTTGAGCACCGTAACACCAGCTCATTTAACGTCGTTCTGGGAGACCTGGAAGTCGGAACCGAGCTTGGCGAGCCCCGGAGATAACATTAGGTCGTTAGACGAGAAAGACGGTATCTCGGGTCCCGCAAATCAGGCTGACGACCTTTAAGTTGTAAGGATAGCCGTCATAACGTAACCAACAACGTGTCTTTCTTCAAATACCATTGAAGAAGCATGGCCTTACTCATCAGGGAAACTCACAGGAGCCGCGTCGTGCTTCTCTGGCGTACAGGAACAAGCTCAGTCCACCCTTCCCCACGCAGCAAGGCACGCAAGGTCAGCTACGACCCTGGGAACGTCGTTGGAGTATGGAGTACGTATACAACATGACCGTCATCCAATACGACGCCTTGGACTGGTAAGATGAGTTCTGGGATGGGGAAACCTGTATTGATGCAGATCATCTAAGTATACCCTTTTTCAAACAATGGAACAACGCCTATCAGAAAGGAAGCAAAAAGAAAAGGGGTCGGATTCATAGTCGAAGCCGGGTCCACTCGCATCTATCAGGTTGTTTCCCGATCGTCAATATATTTTCAATAATGGCACTCACATCATCGCCGTCTACAGCGTCATGTCGAGCTCCCAGACCTACGTAGGTTGCGTAATTACGTTTCTTCCCTATTTGAGCTCGAGCCCGGCCTGCGTGACACGTAACCATCCTATGAAGCACGACTTGTCTCAACAGCGATTATTCATCATGCTGTTTCTTCCCTACCTGTGCATTTCCAATCATCGTACCAAGATTAACAATATTTATACATCAAAAAGTTACCGAACTCTATCTCGTGAGCCCGAGAAGTAACATCAACCTCACAAAGTGGAAGGAGTAACAGCATTTACCTACCTAAAGGCGACGTGCCAAGGCCTCGGCCACGACTGAACCGTATGACTTTAAGTGAGTGTTTCGTAACTTGGCCGTTGTTCTGGTCGGTATAGTTACCAATACCTATACCTAGAGGTGGTATAGGTCGGAGACTGATCGGACGCATCAAGAACCAAGGGCGCACGTTAGCAAACGAGCCGCTCGTGTTGGCGTGAGGTTTGATTATAGATAAAGTATACTAATAACCTTGAATAATTTTAGGTACGGGTAACCAACGTCGAGCATCAGGCATGAGATTGTGTCGCGGCCTCTCCCGCTTTAGCTACTGTACACGGTCGACGGGACGGGAGGTTGTGCACACTAACAAGGTAGATAGGGTGGGGGCTTCCAGGGCCCTTGTCAGGAGCACGAATGAAGGGTGGTTCGTCAGTGGTTGGCACAGCACTTGGTATCGGAGTCGCCAGGCATTTTTAGTATGGTCGGACAATTCGACCCTACCTTCCTCGTCTTCCCCCCTTCTAGTCGAGTCTGGTATGGTGTAGGTAGTTGGCTCGGTTGGTGGTGTAGGACCTAACGGCCTAGAATGCCTAGAATAGATCAGAGGTTGATCAGTGGAGCGCACCCCAGTGTTAACTAAACCTGAAGAACCTGGAGCCCAGGACTCTTTAATACCCTTACTCGTTCGTATGTTACTTCAACTGTTTGCTTCACCACTTCCATCACTTCTTTAACCATTCCGTATATAATAGTATATGACCGCGCCTCGGCAAAGTGAAGACTACCTACCTACTTAGTACATACAGTAAACGACGAATTGATTTCCATCTACGTTTGAGCGTAATAATTCCATCTCTTTCATATCTTCCACCTCTTGGTTGCTTGGTTTTCTATCCACCCCGAAAAAGACACAGACAGACAGTTGCTTGGACAGGCCACAAGCTGCGTTGCACCGCGGGGGGACACAGAGACGCAGCCAGCCCGTCGCCTGAGAAGCGAAACGACACACAAGCAAGCACACCACGCACCACACACCACACATCATACAGCCATACAGCCATACAACCATACAATCATACAACCATAACGCCGCACACACACACACACACACGCGTTCGAGCTAACGCCCGGCTTTCCTTCTGTACTCGGCCCAGTCCCTTTCCCTCCCCTACCAATCCCCTTCTTACTTGTAGTTTACTCCTTGGTCCACCATTAACCACCTACACTACCGTCTTTGATTATACATACAGCCTCGTCTGTAGCCTCTCCTTCAACTCAACATAATTCCCCTCGCCTAAAACTTCGTTGTCGACAACTCCAAACCTACGCCATGGACTTCTCCCATGCATACTTCAATGGGGCCCAGCCTTATCAGTTTATGGGCATTCCTCCCCTAACGCCCTCTCATTCCAATTCCGCCTCTGACGACTTCGCCCACAACCACAGCCAATCTCCCAATGTTCGTTATCCTATCAATTATCACAACCATCTATGTGCCACCCGCTCTCGAGATCTTAGGCTGACGCTTGTTCGCTTATGCACAACAGGAGATATACGAGTCTTTCCCCAATCATGACCAGTATCCGCAGAACTTCGACCAGTATGCTCAGTTCAACCATCACAACCAAAATTTCCCTGGCCCGCCAGGGCCACCGACGCCACCTAACCTCCCACTGAATGGCCAGAGTCATGGAAGTATCAATGGTGCACATCAAGTGAAAAGCGGCCAAGCCGACATACTTCCTCTAGCGAAATCAGATCCAGATATGAACCGACAAACAGGCTCAAACTCAGAAGAAGATGACCTGAGTCCGGCTCAGTCGCGCCGTAAAGCCCAGAACAGAGCTGCGTGAGTAATGTCCTATTATTCTGGCTGCCTCCGTTTTACAAAGTCCACAATGGGGGATTGATTACTGATGCCAGGCGATTCTGAAATATTGGCATGACTGTCTCGGGTGCTGACATGTTGTCTCATCTAGCCAACGTGCATTTCGCGAGCGCAAGGAACGACATGTCAAAGACCTCGAGGCGAAACTAGCCAGCCTAGAAGCAGCTCAATCCCAGACTGCGTCGGAGAACGAGAAGCTAAGACGCGAGATGCAAAAGATAAGCACGGAAAACGAGATTTTGCGGGCGACATCGAGTGCGCACGCCCAGCATAACGGTTCCATGTCACCCGTCGCAGGTATCACGACAGGACCCATGCAATACAACCCCACCGATTTTTATTCTGACCTACTCCAAAACCACGCCAATAAAACCCCCAGCCACCGTATTGTCGAGTCCGGCGGGGAGCGTCTGCTGGCTGCCGGTGCCACTTGGGATTACATCATCGGTCACGACTTATTCAAGAAAGGTTTAGTTGACGTCGCTGATGTGAGCGAGCGTCTAAAGTGCCAGGCCAAATGTGACGGGCAAGGCCCTGTCTTCGAAGAGCGTGCTGTATTAAAGGCTATCATGGACAGTGTTGCGAGTGGTAGCGATGAGCTCTTATGATTGATTGGTTAGCGGGCGGGCGGGCGAGCGTTATGCCCACTGGACCATGCGATGACCACTTGTAAGCCGTGAGCATAGTGGAAGACCATGTCCTTAGATTACGGCTTTCTCACCCCGCTATTTATCTATGGGTCGGTGAGGCCGAAATACTTTAACGAAAGGAGTAGGCCGAGAGTTATGGGGTGGATAAGGACAGAGGATTCGAGCGAGCTTGGTTATGCTTCTGTTATGAAGTACTTTGGCTAGCTTTGACGGTATACGAGTACACGAAGCACAAATTATTGGGCGACAATTCAATTTTGTAAGTACGTTCACTGGTTGATGAAAGGTCGCTCACGAGATTACCCATCTAAATGAAATATTCATCCTCATTGTCCCATTCCGAAGCACAGAGTGCCTTGACAAGACGAAGTTCATTTTGTATTATTAAATACGTGCAGAGTTTCTAGGTACTAAGATAAGTTTAAGTTGGACCGCTATACATGAACAAATCAGCAAGTTATAGGAAGCTATCCACAGTGAACCAAAAAAGAAAAAGAAAGTACCTATGCCAGTATTTGTTACCAAGTAATTCGTTGCCTGCTCGCCGATTACCCCGACCCGGCCCCGTTCCCGCTTTCATCCGCTATCCCCGGGTTGTTACCGGCAGACTCGCATCCGTATCCGGAATTTTGTCTGTGTTTTCAAGTCTCGGGACTGCTTTTCTTTCCGTTTCCTGCTTCTCCTTTGCTTAGTACTAAAAACACTTAGGAAGTTTCTGCTGCCTATGAGTTTCTAGTATCGTGAGCTAAGGGATGTCTGTACGGAGGCTCTGTACAAAGTTGAGCATGTGTAGTGAGTGGTATGTGGTGGTGCTATTAACATGAGAAAGTCCGGGGGAGGGAGAAGGTGAGTATTACACTCAGCCAGCCAGTCGGCTTAGAAGTGGAGTCTAATCTTAATTTGGAACTGCATATCATCCATCCATCATCCATCATCTTTGTTTGTGAGTACCTTTTTTCTTATCTTCTTCTAATTATCACATGTTGTTAGGCGCCTACCTGACTAACTGAGGCCGATCTGGGAAACCCGAACCCTGCTGGCTTAGGTAAACATGTCCGTTCTTATAGGCTATCTGACTGTCTCAAGTAGAAAGTAGGTAAGTAGTACCATGTAAGGTAGGTTATTTACCGGGACTCTATTATAAGCTCGGATGAAAACACAGGCTCTTCATGTACGACCATACCCTCTGGAAAACTCGGGATCCCGTCCGCTCTCCTCTTGATAAGCCGGAGAGGGCCAAATTAGTAGTTGGGTCGGTGACGACCAGCGAATCCTTGGTGTTGTACATCATTAATATCTTTCTTTCTTTTTTTAAAAAAAAACTACTAGGAAGTGCTTGTCTATGTTCTTTTGTTTCTACGGTGTTTCTTTTCCTCTTGGCTATAGTTCTTTTCCATATCCATAACATAGAATCTTCGGATCGAGGGCGGGCCTTTATTGTAACGATTTCAAGCCATCCATTTGTTATGAAGTTTAACCTTTCGTTCAATTCAAAATAAGGACAAATTTCTCATTAGGTAACATTAATTGCCGGTGGTATCTTCATATATGACGAATTGGTAAAATAAGTGAACGAGTTCATTCGTAACCTTCCTTATCATGTATTATCATGAAACAGATAGCAAGACATATTCCTTCTTCTAACTCCTCATAGTCCTTAAGCCTTGGTGTGTCCTGGTATTCGCCTTCCCGTCTTTCCGAAATATTAAAGCTCATTCATCCATCCCGTTGGTATCAAATTCGTAGACATCAAATGTAGAGCCATTACAGCCCTTAGAAGCTTACCCGCTGTTCCGGAGCCTTTGCTCCGGCTTTCATTTCGTATCATGGGTACGAATCATAAGTCGAAACCCATTAAAGGGCCTTACAACTCCAACACGCTTCGACCCAGCATCATTGTCAAGCTTTGGGCCTTGTCTAGACCTAGTTGGTCTTCTTTCCATTGGTATTTCCATTGGCGGTATGCTCGGCCACCTCCACATATGGATGCTTGATAGTCAAACACCAAATATCAAGATAGTCACAGATCGTAACAATGACATCAACAACAAATGAGCCGTAGACCCCGATTGCAGTGCCTAACATGCAGAACATGAAGGCAACTTGGTAGACATCATCGCCGAGAGCGCTGGGCCACCCCGAGGCCCACCCAATATGCTCTTTCAGGATCGGGCCGATCGAGTCGATTATGCCCGCGGCCAGTGGTAGAGCGAGGATGTTCCAGTACGGGAAATCGAGCTTAACGAGATGTGCCGTAATCATCTGTCCAACGCTGTAAGCGTTCACAAGGCCTGCAAAGAGGGTAAATGGCACAAGATGCTGCGTGCGGATGAGCGGCTGCAGGTACAGGTACGCAGTCACGAGGGTCCAGATGCCGAATAGCGGGACGAGACCAAGGAGAGCACCACGGCTACGATCTCCACGAGCGCGACGAGCTCTGATGACGTTGCGCGCACTCTCAAATGTGTTGTATACCATAACTAGGGTGCCTTGGACCAAATAAATTTGCGTGAATGACAAATTGTAAATCAGGTCGGGAATTCCGAGACTCTTGGGAATACCAACTGTGGCGAGCGCAGATTGTTGCCAGAACGAGGCACCACCCATGTAACCGGTTAAAGCATAGACGAAGACCAGTGCTAAGATGCCTTCAACCGGGCCATTTACGATACCAAGAGTCAGGGTCTTAGTGTGGTACTCTTCCCAAGTTTGGACGTAGAAGGTGCCCAAAGCTACAATGTATTAGAAAACAGGTATTTGGAAGATAGGGTGCTAGAAAGCGATGGGAAAGCACCTACATGCGAACACGCTCACGACGGTAAACCAGCTCTGTCCCATGTTCTGCGAAGCAGCAAAGATAAGTGTTTCGAGAGAGGTGTTGAGAGCGTCAACGCCGTGATCGAACAGTTCGCCCAAGGGCCCGCTCTGGCGGGTTCGTCGCCTGCGGTATAACTCGAGGTCAGCCGGCGAGACGCAAAAGTAGCATGCAGAGAGAAAAGGCAGGTGGTAATAACGTACGCCTGTGAGCCATCAACGGCATCAAAAGTCTGGTAAATGAACAAGCCAGCGGCCCATGTGTAGTAGACCCACGAGGGGCAATCCTGGTCCAAGGTCGGGTTGTACCAGAGCAGGGTAAAGAAGTTGGCGACGACGAACATGAAGCCGGTTAGGGTGATCAAGTTCGGGGCCATCCACATGGGAAAACATTTGATGACGACATTTGTGTAGAAAGGCTTGAGTATGTATTTGGAGGTCAACGAGTGGTCGACGCCGCTGTATTTGTACTGCTTGAGATTGGGCAGATATTCTTGCCGCACATACACCATCTTGAACGACGCTGTCGCGGGAGCACCGCGGTCTGCGACTTCGATTCGTGAATAGTACTTAGATGGGTGGGCGGGTGGGTTGGGAATGGTGGGGTACGACCACGATAGATAAATACGATAGGTGGCACCGAACGTCTTGTAGTAGTAGTAGATATTCACGTAGAAGGAATCATCTATTCACCTGGTTTCGTGATTTTGGAAATCGACACTCAAGAGAGAGATGGATGTGTAATGATGTGCATTAAACTGAACAGATTAGGTTATTTGGCCTTAATTTTCTTTGTTGCGCTGATCAGGGTTTCGATGAGTTCAATGCGACTTGCAACGTCATTAAGTGATTAAGTGGGCCGGCGCGAGTCGAACCGCGTAGTGTGCTGTAAATAGTGCACTATAATTGGAGTTTAACGTGGGCGATGCCGTTTTCAGCTTAGACCTAGCCCTGACGAATAGATACCCGATTTTGTAGCCAAATTAAATGAGTGCTCCAGTGCAAAGTCACCGATATGAAACCTATGATTTCGAAAATTATTCGTGGTATTATATTGCAAGTGCTAGCGCTGACACTTGCTAATTTGTTAACAACAACCTATGGTGTCACATTCCTGCTTCGTACGGATTAAATAGAACCCGGTGTAACGCTAGGAAACGACTAGGACTTAGCTTTACATTTGTGACTAGATATGGGCAGTTCCTGCTAATTACTTACTTAGTATGACAACGCAATAAGAGAGCAACTGGACAGTCGAGCAAGGAAATGCGCCTTTTCTCGGACGCCATTCCGAATTCCAATTTACTATATATATTTGCCTACACCAGAGCACCCAAAATTACCCTGCATTAGCTACTCGGCTCTTGGGATCTAATGCACAAGCATAACGAATAATTACAGAAGTCATAAGAAGATTGTTATTAAAATCAAAATCGAGTGGCCTCAGGAGGATTGTAACTATAAGTTCCAGCTAAAATCCCAACACAAAAGAGACGCTTTATGATGTTGGATGATAGATATATTCGATCTGTTTATCCACCTGCGGACCTCGACATCTCTAGTAAGCGACTCGAGAGGGTCTTAAGAATCCCACCAATTTTCCGCGTCCTGTTCGTTTTACTTACCTATGTCGTGGTACTACAAAACCCCACGTTTTCTGCACAGTTTGATCTACGCCTTGTCTTAGCTAATTTGGGGAATTTGCTCGATCGACTCATTCGGAGCTTCGCAGAGTTTGTTGTAGCTGGAGGTATAAGAGGACGTCACTTAATTTCTTGCAATTCATTGAACCGCATCAACACACTCGATCCTTTCGTTATACCTGTTAAAATAAGTTAGACTGCTCACTAGCTACCCACCATAATATCTTTCGGCCAAGGCATCTGTTCTTTAGTTATACTATAGATAGAGGCTGTCACAAGGGCTAGAGTACTAGGGATTGGAACGGTATTCGGTATTGCAATAATCTTCTTGGGCATCAAGGAGGCATAGAGGTTTTAGTTCCTCTCTCAAGCCCAAGCAGCGAATCTGGGTTATATACACGAATGACTTCGCTTCTTGCTAGTCCAAACAATTCAAGTCCGTATCACTATTATAGTGTTTGTTCAAGCCCACGATAATAGCAATCATAATATCCGAGAATAGGCACGGGTAGCTGAATATACGAAACACCACTCTGCAGATTGATAACATGATATCGCCGACCAGACCCTGGTATACGGGTAGTTGGATTCTCCTGCCTAGGGCCGGTCCGTGTGACAGATAGACAGTATATGGGTATAAGTTGGCTTAGAACAAAGCGGCTATAAGCAGGTTCTAACGACGTTATGGACGTACAGGTAGTTAGTTGAGGCTGGTAGCGATTTCTGGCTTTTTACATGAGAAACTGCAAGTTGGTCGCAGATTGCTTTTCAAAGGCAGACAGGGGTGCTCTGTGCCAGTTACCCAAGCCAAGTTCCATACTTTCGACTGAACCCTAAATCGTATATATGCTACTGTCGATTTTTAATTGAACCTCGGGAGACTCCGAGTACCATAAATAGTTTTCAGTTACCATCAAATTCGTTGCAAGGCTTGCTCCCCCGGGCCGTAAATCTGGCTGCTCTACCAAGTTACTAACGCAGTAACCAAAGCCGCAAGCTAACGGTATTTTTTCTCTAGAACCTGTAATATAGGTTGTCTACTAAACTCGAAAAGTAGCTCCATGTTTAAGACAACTGTGAAATTATCACGAGATTAACTAATCGAGTCCCTAATAAAGGGGTGGAAAGGGATAAGTGAAAAGGGGAGTTAACGCGAGACGGATAGCATCATAGTTTAATTATGTGATAAATGGCTATTACGAATACAAGCCTGTTTTTTCTTGGTTTGTGTCTTGGAGCTGAGTTCCAAGTATTGAGGTCATTCCTAACTAATTGCGCCTTTCAAATAGCCAGTGCCTATATGGTATAGTTCCTAGTAAGTTAAAGAAAGCCGGGATATACGGCAGTGATGGATTCAGTTATAATTGCTAGCCCCTATTCTCTGGTTTAATGCAAGTCAGGAGTTACTAGTGCTTAAACCAGACAAGACGTTAAGTTAATCACATAGAACTCATTCGATACGGCTGTGAAAATACGGATGTACTGGTGGTTTTGCTCATTCAGTCGGGTTGCTACTTTTCATATCAGACCAACACCTCAAATGCAATCTAGCTCTTATGTCTTCATTGCGGTACGTCATGGTCATTCGTCTTCGAGACTGTACTAATCACTTCACCTTATTGGCTTCTTCGAGCCGTCGTCATGACGGAATGTAGTGTCTAATAAAAGGGCAATTCCAGTAATATGCACCCGTCCCGCAAATAGAGACGACTTTCGCTAGCCAGATTTTGCAGAACAATAACGCCTCCAGTTCAGAACCCATCATCATTACGCAACCGATGCCACAATCAAAGCCGCAACATTCTCTTCCTCGCTGCGTACAGTGATCTTGGTTGTTACTCCAGACTTGGACGAATATGCCATCCTGATGTTTGCCACTACTCTGCCGCCATTGACTGTCTTGCCTAGCAATTTGAGCTGGTGAGTCGTTTGGCTGATTGGTACGTCCGTGCCCTCCAGTGGTTGTAACGAGAGCGCTTTGGTGAGTTGCTCTGTCGCATCTGATTCGATTATGTCAGTCAGCTGACTCCAGATCAGTCCACTGGAAAGCAAATACATACCTGCGATACTCTTCATGCTGGATAGTTGTAATGTCTCCTCAGCCTCTTCTCCCCCCGCGCCGACTTGCTCCCAGATATGATTAAAGTTGCCCGCAAATGTGGGTATTACGTAGTCGCTCCCAGTGAGATCAAATTCTGCCACCTCATACTCATCGTCGTACCCAGTATCGTCGGGTTCATTTGTGGTGGGATCAATTTCTTTGCTGGTAAATTTGAGCACATTGGAGAAAGTACTTGTGGCCATGGACCCTTCACCACCTGTCTTCTTCAATGCCACGTAGACCTTTCCGGGCTCGTCCGTCTCGAGTTTTTCTGCGGGTATAATGAAAACTTCCTCGAGCTCATCCTCGTCTGATGGGGTGGCAACCACTTTAACGTCCTCTAAAATAGTTCCTGGGAGGGTGTTTTTGATATCGTACTGTAAGACTATGTGCTCTTTGAAGATATGCTTGACAACGGTTACTACGTATTCTGTTTCGGCTTCGGTAAGCTCAATAACAGATGATGACTTCAGAAGACCGCCGAATTTCTCCATGTGAGATATCGACATGAGCTCTTGAGCGTATTTCTGGGCAGCGGCAGCAGCTGAGGCTTGTGCTTCAGCGCCAGTCGAGGCTGTCTTAGACGGTCCCGTCTTCGGAGGCTTAAGTGAGGGTGTCGTTGCGGTAAGTTTCTTCGTTCGGTCTTCTGCGTCCGCTTGCTCCCGTGTGACCACGGGGATTTTGCTGATGTCGAACGGGGTATCAAATGCTGATTTATCATCTGAGGTAACATATGTGACGAGTTGGTGCTCGAAGTAAGGCAGTGAGAACATGTTGTCTGATAATAGTCAGTACGAAGAGCAAATAGTTTTGTCTCGTGGTGCATACCGTTCTTGATGAAGCGTTCGCCCAGGTCATCCTCCTCATGCATCAATCTCAGATTAAGTGCCGCGCGGTCACGAACCTCATCATCAACGTCATCTAGACATCTTGTGAGGAGAACATCAACGCTTCGCTTCACTTCTGGATCCTTCTGTCCCACACCGAACTTGGCCAAAGCCGTGACAGCGGCCGCCCGAACAATGGCGTTCTCAAGCACAACTCTGTTGTAGATATAGCGGATATACTTGGTCGGCTGAGATGTCTTGGGGCCCTCAAGGCCGAGGAGATGTAGGATTCGAACAGCCAGCTTTGTAAATTCACAGTCCTCGATAAACTCGCAGAGATGAGCAAGAGCATCCTCCTTTGAATCGGGAACGAATTTGATGAGGTCGAACATGCTCTCGACTACGGCTCGCTTAAATTCATAACCGCCTTCATCACGAAGGATCCCACTAAGGAAAGCCAGCATGCCGGCCTGTTTGCTTGGGAACTTGAGACAGAGAGTGCGGATGGCCTCGACTATCGTAATTTTAAACTCGTCTGTAATTTCTGACATGAAGCTAGAGATTTGTTTCATCAGCCTATCAACACTGGCCTCGTTGCCAGTCTTTAGAAGAGTAGTGATAGCAAATGTGGCGATCGATCGGTTGCTATTTGATATGAGTGCTTCGATATCTGGATTGCAGACGTTGACAGCGTTGGGTTTGAATATGGCAAAGTTGTGGAGAATGCGTAGAGCAGCAAACTTGGTGACAGCCCTTGGGGACGACAAGAACAGCTGCAGCACATGGACTGCTTGGGTGACCTCAGCATCCGTCACATCTCTCATGTTACAGATTGCCTTTGCAGCTTCGAAATTCACCATCTCACTCTTGTGTCTTAACCATCCGTCGAGCAATTGCATCATAGGTCTTCTGAGTGACTGATCATCTTCTGCTAATTGACCAGCTAACCTCACCAGCATTACGATAGCGGCGGGACTCTTGACAGCTCCGGCGGCACCGAATTGCTGGACCATCTTAACCAAAGCCATCCTGTCATGTGATCGCATTTGATAAAGCAGACCAATGGCATGGTACTGTGTCATCGTAGAGTTGTTCACGGGAAGAGAGCCAGACGAGGATGAAAACCCGAGGGAGAATCCTCCAGAAGACTTCGTCGACGCAGCAGCCTCTTGCGTTTCGGACTGCCACCGGCGAACAACATCTTTGGCGATCGGGAGGAGATGATAGGAAGAAACGAGGGCTGCGGATGAGACAGAGGGGTTCTTGTCGACAATTGCTGTCTTCATGACCCGCTCAATTGACTGAACGGTGGTCGCCTACAGGTCTGTTAGCTGACAAGACGTGAGAGAGACACGGCAGCTCGGTAGACCAACATCAATGATGCGGCATAGCGCCCTTATCGCGTTTGGCCGGTATATGGCGTCTGTGCTGCCCCCCGTGTCCTTCATAATTGTGCTGGTGACCATGATAATGTCCTCGGCCGAGTTGGCAAGCTCCTTGATGACAAGGTGCACCATCTGGCGCAAGCTGGCATCTTTGTTCTGGAACAGTTTCGAGATACCGAAGAACAGGGTAGTGGCTTCGTTGGTGGGAAACTTCTCCCCCGTGTAAAGGAGGAGAGCTATCTTGGTGAGGAGGATGCGGCATCGTCTGGGCTGAATCGGCGAGCTGTTGAACAGCCGGGCTATACATCTCATTTAGCTATCTGGTGCCGGAAGGGGGTCCTCAAGGAAGATAGATCTTGGGTAACGAATAACGAATAACAAATTGGAGATGCACACCTTCTTGGAAGACCTGAGTGCGATCGACTTTGACCAGGCCGAGGTCGGCGTCTTCATCTTTCTTGCCGTAGCTCATGATGGCAGCGGGACGGCTCCTGGGGCCCGAGAAAGTCGAAGAGATCCCGAGTTGGAGTTGTTCACATTCAAGTGTAGGCAGGTCAAGTATTTGGAGGGTCGGGACAGGCTACACATTATTCCCCATAATCCATTGATTGGCAGCTGGCTTAGCGGCCTCTCAAGCAGCGACGTTGCAAGTCGGTGGGTGGGGCAGGTCACGTGAATCTGTCATTGAACCCATGGGGCAGCACTCAATGTAGGTGCATGCGTGCCTTGCACATGCAGTACGTACTTAACTTTGCAGCTACAGGTCATGCTGTCGAAGTGATATCTGTCCCATTTTCAAGTCAAGAATTTGTGCTTCTTTATCTTCCGTATTTGTTCTGTTTTATGTTCTATTTAGCTAATGTTAATGACCTCTTGGGGCGGTTTTCATAAGCTTAACAGCATTGTCTAAATATCCACTTGTGCCGCCGTATTTACTTAAAATAGCTGGGATGTCAGTAGAAGCTGAATTCTCTAAGCGATGTCTTCCTATGATTCCAGTATTTCGTGTGCTTGGGATTCTCAACATTTCTGTTTCGACGTCCCAACCACAATCGTGGGCGATCTTCTTCACCCATTCTACAAGCGACGAATATGCCGACGCCGACTTGCCCTTCTCCTTAGGTGCAGCCGCCCTGAAACGGGCCCCGGACAGGTCGTGGCTGCAACATGGTATCATGATAAATGGGCAATCCGATATAGAAGCAAGAATGGGTGTCCACGGAGTTAGCTCGTCTGCGTGATTGGATATTATAAAGGTTCCTTGTGGAAACCTGCCGTCATGAACTCGCTGAGAAAGCTCGACATCAGATAGAGCTTGCTGTTGCTGATTCTGTAGAATCTCCGGAAGAAGAACGAGTTGACGAAGGCTGTGGTTTGCATCATCATTTTCAGAAGTCCGGTCGATTTTGTCGGTGTAATTGTCCCAAGATTTGCGTCTGCGGGCATCGAAACCCCATCCGGAATATCCTTCTTGACGCAAGATGTAGACCAGCAAGCCATTGCCGCATCCAATATCCACGAAACCTGGGAATGGAGAGTCTCGGTACATTTGAGCCCAGAGCTCAATCAAAAACGCCGCAATTCCCAAGTCCTCAAAACAGTGTTTTGTCGGATCTGTAACCTCGACCCATCCTTCAATGAGTTTCCGCGCATACTTCTTCTTAATCCTTGTATAAGTGGACTGCATAGTAGCTTGAGGAACTATAGTATCATGCTGAACCCGTTTCACGTATCCTTCCCTGGCTCCCTCGCCATGCTTGTGCAGTGTCGATACTAGATGAAGACCAGTTCTCACCAACTTTGGAGACGAACCGTAATCGTCAAAAAATTGATAGTGGATTGAAACAGCGCCCTCGCAAGTCTTTGTATTCCATTGGTGGAGAAACGCAAGGGCCTTCACCTTGGGGTGGTAAAATGGCACATCGGAATGTGAAGAGACATGAGGTTTATAGACGACCATTGAGGAAGATGTCTCCGTCTCACCTGTTTCATAACTGTGATAGATCAAACATGTCTGGTCCAGTGGCGGGTCTCTTTGAGGGTTTCGGGGTATCAATCTTCGAACGAGCAATTTGTCTAGATGGAAGCCCTCAAATTGGATAAGAATAGGGCCGGGGGTTGTCGCATCGGCCTCTACATCCTGGGAGAGAGCTTGTGTGGAATCTTGCTCGATTAGAATATCTGCACGGAAAAGCCAGGAGGAATTTATATTCGGGTTGCGGATAAGATTATTCATGACCTTGAAGAAATTGCCTCGGTCGAATGAACATTTCTTCATAAAGAGGGGTGTCCATGTGGCCCCTGAGATATCTCGGATGAGACTTGGGGAGCCTTCCGCAAACGGCTCTGGTTCTGAACTCATTGAGCCCTGACAATCATTCCCAGCAGGCAGTCAATCCGATCATCCCACATGGGCTCAACCTGTGTTTACGTACAATTTGGTACGGCAATTCCATGATAGATACACAAGCAAACGCAAAAGCTAACAGAATGACCCACTATCACTCCGGCTCCCCACTCACCGGTACTTTAGGTAAGGTACCCAGGGATCCAGCAAAAGTTAAGCATGCTTTGATGGTTTATGTATTCAGAAGTTTAATGAGATATAGCTCAAGCCTTATGAATATCAGGATGCAGATTTTACTCGAGTTCTATGGGCTGTGTATCTAATTTGAGTGTATCTATCTTATCGCTGAATACTGATAGAAATTAGGTAGTGATGTAGGCGGCTTGATATACCCCCCAGTTTACCTACCGGCTCACCCAGTTCTCCTCCCCGACTATAAGAAGACCTCTAGGTTCAGCTCGAGGACACTCACGGGATACCTACGATTATCGAGTAAGCAATTCGTTCACAGAATACAATTTCGTGGGGGAATAACCAACTTGATCTCAAATTTTTCAAGGACTTCAGGATGCAGTACGCCGAGTTCTCCGATACGACGGCCTTCCCCGTCCTTGCCAAGATACACGCCGGCTGCGCGTCCCGGAAAGAAAGTTGAGTCTGGAATCTCCTGGATGAAGTAGTCTTTTACCTGAAGCATAAGGAAGATTCTGTCCAAAAGTCCGTGCACCACCTCGAACCCGCTGGTTTTGCCACAATAAGCTGCAGCCCAACGTCTCTCATTGCGAGCCTATAGACATCGTTAACAAAAAGTACCCATCTGCGGGCAGCTAATTCTGCTTACACGACGCTCGAGGGAGTCGTCCTTCACCACAATATCTGACGTCTCGAAAATTTTCAAAGGAAGTCGCACAGACTTGTTGTCACGAATAGTTTTCAGAAGGCCGGGTAGAAGGGATGTGCGTACAACCTGATACTCAACCGTCTTTGGATTTGCAAGCTTCACGGCAGTGGCGCCATCATCTTTCCTATTTAGCCAAGCAAAATTCTCGTCATGGGAACAGAGAATTAGCGGCATGACTTCGAGCCAGCCGGTCATAGCGCACTCCATGCGTACGATGTCGCCGAGCTTATTTATCGCCAGGGGTTTACCAACGGTGGCGGACCTGTTTGACAGCGACCGCGGTAATTTATTAAAGCCGTAAGCTACAGCTACGTCTTCCATCTGTGGTTGAAATCAGCAATATCTTCTTACTAGGACGACGTTCCTAATCTTACCACATCGCAAGCATGTAATACATCTGGTCGTGTTGGTGGAATGAAGACTTCGATGCGTGATCCTAGGGGACGAGACGCATATGCCATTCTTTCTAAAAGTTGGCAAATGGCAGCCGCAGAAAGATTCAACCCACAGCACCCGTTGATGTAGTCTACGTCTACCTCCATACGAACGGGCGTGAGATTCGGCGTGACTGCCTTAGTGCCATCAGCTTCCTTAATGAGCACGGGTTCCACTGTGAAAGGCTCGGAACAATACTGCGAAAACATCGTCACCATGGCGTTGCAAATCATTTCCAATTTAGTTCGATCAGTGGCGGTTAGCTCAATGAAGACGTTTGTCGTGTTCAGTGTGATCTTCGAGTGATCACCGTTGATGATCGGGGGGAGAGAGCAAACGACCTCTTTCGAGTCGTAGATGACTGGGTACCGAGGCTCATCGCGGATGATATGAAGATATCGACCTAGGTGCTTGTCTATTTTAACTAGTCAGCACCCTGGGCTTAGGGTATTGGTAGTTGTGCAGCTTGCCATTTTCCAAGTGCGTCATCAGTTCATTCCCATCCATCTCCTTTTGCTGGTTCAAGGGTCTGAATCGGATATTCTCGGGCTGGCGAGCTTCATAGGTGAAGGGTCCTTGTAAGGTGTCGAGATCGTGGGTTCCTATCGCAACCAAGGTTCTTTGGCGTGCTAGGTTTTGATGGAGTTTGTCCTGAAGACTAATGAACGAGTCGTACGAAGCTTGAGTGAACTTGACGCCACGCAAAATAGCGCCCGCGACGAACGGCCGCACATCGGCCGTCTCTTTCGCTACGGTAATGCAATGCATGCGATCTTCGGGAACGTCAAGCACGCGGTACGTCGGCGTGGGCTCTTTGCCGCGGAAAATGTTTAAGCTGCGGGCGAGGCCTTCGAAACATAGCAGATCACTTCTATTGGCAGGCACCTCGATCTTCAGCTCGGGCTTTTCGTCGGGGGGCCGTGACGGATCATCTTCGGTGTCCTCATCGAGCTCTATGCCGTAGTCAAAGCATAGGGCCTGGAACTCGTCTGTGGTGAACCTGCAGGACCAATGAGCTAGCTGAATTACAAGATGGATATACAGCTGGGTCGTCCTACCGCTGGCCCAGCGCCTCGAAGAAATCCTCCTTATTCACACCTATGGTGGGCATTTTGGCGGTTCGTGAAGATCTAGAGTCCTGTTTGAGTCACAGTTTCCAAGTTGCGTATTACCCTACCCAAAAGTATAAAGTAGACCTCAGGCCCACCCCCACCATGGCTGGTCCCTCCTTGCACTTATCGATCTATCCTACCCTGGAGCGAGGGCTGACCGGAGCCTCAGGCATATCGCAGACACATCGGGCGCCAGTTCTTTTTTTCTCACTGTGCATTATTGCCCCTCTGTTCCAAGTCTACCTCCCTGTCCAAGTGGGGCACTGCCCGCCCCGCCAAGCCACCCTGTCAATTCCAGGTAACGTGCCTACATACACCTGGTACGTACCTGAATATCGTACTGTATGTTTGGTACTGTGCCACCCGCACACCCACTTGCCCCGTTGCGGTGGCTACAATGGTTGCCTTTGCCCATTTGCGCTCCCTCGCATGACAAACCCTCCAAACATACAAAAGGACCATCCCCCAGTCACACTCCGCCTCTTTCCCAACTATAACCACCAACACAACATCGTCACACCACGTCCAGCCTCCTTACCGGTTTCTACACGTAAAAAGCCAAACAGATACTATCAATCGGCTCCCATCAATAGCTCAGCGAGACAGCAGTCGGTCGCTTCTCCCGCTCCCTCTATCCAGAAACCCTTTTCCCCAAGGTTCCCCAGAAAACTCGAGTTTATGTCCATCGAAAATCTCAAGTCTTACGGTACGGCTTCTCATCACCATCTATCACTTCTCTGCACTGCGCCGCGTCGCTCATGACTACTCTACTGAACTACCCGTCGTGCGCGACGGCTTTCGTGTTACCCCTCTAATCGTTCTGCACTTGGAATATATGCTAACCCACACCTCGCTGCAGACCCCTTCGCCGAAGCCGACGAAACGCCTGGCGAATCCAAGCAGGCACAGAATTACATCCATATTCGTATCCAGCGTATGTTCTACCTGCCCTCCATACGCCACCGGTAAACCGCCTAGGGCGCTCGTGTGCGCATTGTTGCGCGTCGTCTGCCAAGATCACAACTCATCCCGAGTTCCCCACCGACTCCCCCCACATGCACTGCGCATTTGGCCAGCAAGCTAACATTCTCTGTCTGCCATCAGAACGAAATGGACGTAAAACCCTGACCACCGTTCAGGGTTTGCCTAAGAAGTTCGATCGCAAGAAGATTCTTAAGGTCATCAAGAAGAAGTTCGGTATGTTTATCGTCTTGGTCCAACTCGCTTATGTAAAGGTTGTTATGGCTAACCGGCTTGCCGCTTACAGCCTGCAATGGCACGATCGTAAATGACTCTGAGATGGGCGAAGTAATTCAGCTCCAGGGTGATCAGCGCAACGACGTGCAGCAGTTCCTCGTCGACAAGGTAGAGGGTCTAGAGCTCGATCCCAAGACCATCAAGGTCCACGGTTTCTAAGCTGGTCATGTCCTAGCGACCTCCGTAATGCCGGTGTCTTCGATCATATACGGACTGTGTCACGGAATGGGCGAGCTCGCTATCTGTGGTGTCTGATGTGGCAAAGGTGACTGAACACCGCAAAGCCGTCTACCTATCTAGTGGACAGGCTTCCTTTGGTCGAGGCGTTATACGGAATGGTCCGGACATGATACCCTTTTCAAACGTTACGGGAGAGCATTTTTTTGATAGGTGGGAAGGAAATACGACGCCAGGGTTGTCTCACGTACACCCGGTCGGTTTGTGGTAGAACAAGAGATGGTCGGCTTTAGAAGCTAGCCTTTCGTTACCCATGCCACAAACATGGGAATTGATTCAGAAATCGGAGATCTTCCCATAACTGCGCATTGGAATGTGATTGTGATTCTGATTGTGACAGCGGGACTTCCTCTCCCCATGACCAACTAAATTTTACTGTACGCAGCCACGTATTAGCATTCCAAAGTCTCTGACGATATAAAATAGCATGAATGGCTAAATACCACAACAAGACACATGCTTTTACTTTATCATGATGACTAGGAGTTGTTGAGGTCGTGCATGATGTGATGTGGAGACAGCAAAACTGACCACAGCCAAGTTACGACTCCAACTAGATAGTGTTGACGCGTAGTTCCAAGAAAGTATCCAATGCGAAATTAGTGACATTCTAGATACCAAATACGTGCTTAAACTTACACCAACTTGTCTTCACGAAATTATTTAATGCTGTCAGTTTTAACACTCAACCAGAACTCGCCCCCACCTTGCTGCACTGTTGATCTAGCACCGAAGTCCTAATAAGGTTTTCGGCCCGTGGAAGCGGGAAAGATATCAGACATCTTCCCCCCTGTCTATTTTCTTCTTTATCTCGGACGTCGGGATGAGAGGCTCACAGGCACTACCGCCGCCACCCCCGAGCTTTTCGCGCAAGAAGGAACGCATCATCGAGCAGCTCGCTGTCCCGGATGCTGAGTACAGTGATGCGTCGCCCAAGGGGTCCGTCGACGCGGGAATCCGCGACTTGATCGAGGACATCAATGCCTTGGATGGCTTCGTGACGACGAGTAGTTGCGCGGGACGCGTGAGCGTGTTCGTTGAAGGGCGGAAGGCCGGGGATAGCAGTGAGGCGGACGAGCATGATGAGAGTGCTGCTAGACCGGCTACGCTTGCTGCTGTTGGCGGGAAGGGAGGTGGTGGTGCTTGGTTGTTTGTCTCGCATGATCCGGTGCCGGGCGTTACGAGAGATGGTGTGAGGAATCTACTGGGGTTGCATGATTGTGGAAGGGAGCGGGGAGATGGCCCGGAGAAGACACCTCAGGACACAAGACTCATTCATTTTAAGTTTGAACCGATGGTACGTATTCGTTGCCCCCATAAGCGCAGGCCTGCCATGCTGTAGAAGTTTGTGATAGCCAGGGACACCCTGGTCACTAACTCGATATCGTAGATCTTGCACGTTCTCACAGCATCGCTAGAACATGCCCAGCTCCTGCTTCGCGCAGGTCTACAAGCCGGGTTCCGTGAGAGCGGCGCCATCAACCTGACGTCGACAACAGCCGAGCCCGCAACGCCCATGGTGGCTCTGCGGTCAATGGGGCTTTCATTCGAATCGCTGATTGGGGCACAAGAAGACGGAATCATCAAGTGCATGGTATCTGATGAGTATCTACACAGCCTCCTACGCATCGCCAACGAGAGGTTCGAGGAGAATAGAAAACGGATCGAGCGCTTCCGCACCGCGGTCTTGGAGTTGAGCTGTCCGCCCAAGAAGAAGGATGGAACCGAATGGGAAGATGCGCAGGCTAGGCGCGAGAGGAAGAGGGCTGAGGGATTACGGCGAAAAGCTGAACTTCAGGAACAGAGCCAAAAAGGAGGAGAGACGGGAGCCGTCGGTGGTGCAGATTTAGAATTCTCCGTGAATACAGATTTTACATGATCATCATTTCTGTCTCTCATGCGAGAGAAAATGGTATGAAATTCAGGCTTGAGTGAAAACATATTAGAAAATGCATCGTCTATACAGCCAAGCCTTTTTGTTCTCAGCGCTCTATGCCATAATGTTACAATACGAGGACATCAGCCATGCGCCCGCTCAAAATTCGAGTGATTTCCCGCCTTTAGAGTTTTGAGCATCGCGAACCAGCGGAAGGTCATCCTTTATCCGCCCAAATCAAGCATCTAGACCTAAAACCTCACGGACTTAGTTGACTTGAATCCTATTTTGAGTGGCGGCAACCAAGGCGAGAGTCAACATGTCTGATCTTGTGTCGTTCCTTCCCAATTTCTTCATCGCACAACCTTATCGACCCAGCTCTTCTCCAGCCTACGCACCTCCTCCTTAAAAGCCTCGACCTCCTCCCAGCAGTTCAGCGGCCGGCGGTCGTTCTCCAGCAGGCAGCGGACGACCTCGCTGCGGGCCTTCTCGACGGACTCGGGTAGCTGGCGAATCTGTTTTCTCTTGTAGAGGCGTGCGCGCAGGGCCTCTACTTCGGCCGACACCGTCTGTCTGTCGCCCTGGACCTGCGAGGCCTCTTTGTCGGTTATCTCGGACGCCTTCTCCAGCGTGCTCTTGAGCGCCCCGCTCTCCTGCGCTGACAGCTTCTTCAGTTCTTCGGATACGCGGGCCTGCACGGCTAGCTCGACGTTCTGCGCGCGGGACAAGTCCGACTGTGAAGGGAAGCTATGTCAGCTAACTAACTGATTGGGTTCGAAAATACGTTTTTTCTAAAGCTTTCGTAGTTCGTAGATGGGCGTCTCCTGCCGAACAAAGGTTTCTTGCGACTTGTCATGCGGGCGAGCGCTTACCTCGCGATTCGTGTGTAGAGAGTCGACGACATCTTGTGATACGCCGACGGGCGACGACCTAAAAAGACAAGAAACAATGCCCAAGTCAGCGAACGTGGCGCTATTTTGCCAAAGGAGTGGATGGATGAGCCCCATGATCAGAACTACTTACGCATTCCACGTGTGCGAGCCCCCGGCCGGCTTGGATGAGCTTGAGCCCATGATGTCGGCTGTCAATTGCTGTTTGAATTGCTCGTTATTGCGAAGCGTGCGGCCGGCCGGCCGATTCGAGGTAAATATTTCCGGCCCCGGGTTGGCCCGAAAAGTAGCTACAGTGTTTATTGATGGAATATACAGTATAGACACGGTAAAGCCCCATGACGCACTCTGGGAGAATTGGCACGTGCATTTTGATGTCAAAGCAACATGTAGTTAGTAAAGTAATGTTCTACTGTCTCAGATTTCGAAGAATTTGAGAACTCTAATATCTATTATAAGTTTAGGTTTCCTTTCAACAACTTCTTACGTTACTAATTTGCACAGATTTTATGATGTTCCCCACCATCATATAACAGCACCATCAAGTCAAGTCCTCTATGTCATTAATTCCAACTGTAATAAATTCTACCTCGGGAAACCCCGACTAATCGCGGGGAATGCCCCCATTGTTATATCTTCAGATCCGTGTAGTTGGACAAGCTGGTCGAACCGGGTAAATTCAGCAGGTATCCCAACGACTCGGAGGTAGTAGAATTGGCGTCCCCCCCTTATGTAACATGAGGGCATGAGTCACTGATAGCCTTTTCGTTGACCAACGCACCTCTCCGGGTGGTGTTTCGGGGATCTTGGGTTCGACGATTGATGTAGTTTTAGTTCAGTAGTCTAGAAGCGGTAAGATTAAGCGTTACTAAGTCCTTTTTTAAGGGGGTCTCCAGACAAAAGCAACAGGTTGAAAGGAAGTGAAGTTCTCGGTCTCGTGCTTTATATACCGGCAGATTGAGTGGTACCTCATACAGCGGATGAGCTAAGTAGGGCTCTCAATAAAAATTCCTGCTAGAGTTATACCAACATAGATTTAGCATAAGACGATTGTTTCCAAACTCTTAGGCAGCTCAAGCCAATCATCAAGTTTTATCTCTCCTAATCCAATGCGGTAGCAATATCCACTCTTCCTACAGATAATCAGAATATTAACTCGATGTTCCAGTTCCCAGTATCTTTCAGTCGGGATGACTTGGATCTTCGGTCTATCCCGATTCTCATTTTCTTCGGAACCTTTTTCTACACTAGAGCCCTGATCGATTTGAACCTGATGAGCAGAAACCGATAACGCGATGTACTCGAAAGTTCCAGTGTCTTCGTGAAGAAAGTCTTTGATGCGCTGACTACAGTCATCACGCACATATCCAATGATGCGACCGTGATGGTTGTGCAAATTGAATTTATCCCTTTTTTTTGAACCCCCCCGAAAAGTCGGGAAGGAAGCCGAAGACCTCCGTATCTCAACCGAACCAATTTGAGCTCGGGTGACAATAACACCGTCTCGAACTCTGTCGTGGACTTCTTCGGCAAGGCGAATTTGCGTATCTCGCATGGCCTTCTCTTGCCCGTGGACGTCTTGCCAAAACGCTGCGTAAGATGGCCACCTTTCTGCTAACTCATCGGCGACGTCGGAAAAACTTTTGAGGTTCCACGCCACGGCGTTAACGCAAACAGGGGACTGTATTATGTTTTCTGCAAGAAGTTTAACCCAGAGCTTGTATAGGGCATCTGCATCCGCACGACGAAGTTTCGCGAGATGCCCGAGAGACTGAGTTCCAGTAGCTCTGATCCACCGGCTCGCGGCTTGACTTGACGCCAGGATAGGACGAAGTTGACCTTTGCTTGTATCCGGTTGGAACCAAAGGCACAGGGAACCACAGAAATCATGTGGATTGTCATAATCCACAATCACATCTGGTGCCGATGCCCATGTCCACGATGGGAAGAGGCTAAGGTCATCATTGCGGATTTCAGGTGTTCCGGACAATGGGATTTTCCTGATATAAGGGTCCTTCCATTTTCCCCAGAGGAGAGCCAGATCAAAGTCAGCTGTAGGAAGTCCGTAATACGACTTGTCTCCTGGATAGAGAGCACCAACAATTCCTGAGAAGGCGCTGAGTAGATCTGATGATTGACGAAGCATTCTTTGACGGTAACGCGGGAGATGTCTTCCGTACGCCTGCCAAGGTTTCTCTGCTCTTTTGGATAGTTTCGTCTTCGCCAATTCATAAGAACAGTCCTTTGCAGCATTGTAGCAAAGACTTGTTGTAGTTGTGGGATAATTGGCTTTATTGTGCATCGAGCGGTCGAAGGATGAGTATACAAGGGTTTCTTCGTGGTCTATACGAAGAGCACATTCGTAGAAAACTTGAGACTGCGTAAAGTAGACTTTACGAAGGGGAAGAATAGCTTCTTGGTAGGTCCAGCCTCTAGAATTCCAAGAAGTCGGACCCACGACATCCCACAACGGTGGAAGCTGGACATTGATGTTGAGACCGGCCAGCTTTTCGCTGATCTGAGCTTTCCTAGCCCGACTGACTCCTATCATACCGTCATTTATACCATTGCTGGATGCGTCTATAATGACTAATTTCGCACCAGTGTATATAGATGACATGGAGTGGACTTGAGACGCCTTATCTCGTTCATCGTCTTGCAAGATGCACAAGCGATCGATCCAAAGGTACCGCTCTCCCAACTTCTCGCATATAACTATCGCGTCTCTAATAGTTGCAGGCAATTCTTCGATATCCAAAGTTTCTAGTCGTTCGTTAATGTTCATTTTAGTTAACCAGTCTGCATTGTTTGACTCTCCCCACACATAGCTCAGTGCGACGTAGGGCTTGTCGGTCGTATCTGCAGGAACTAAGATGCATCTTCGTTCAATGTCTACCAGTCGAAAGTTAGGTGGAAGTAGGGTATCTGTTGGGCCATTACATGATTCGTGGTGTTCCAAGCATTGAGATATAGCAGAGTGCACATAGTCTGTTGCTGGCAAGAATAGGTCTCCCAACACTGGAATGGGTATGTCATCGTCTTGCACAACGAGAAATTCAGCCGGTGTGCTCCAGAAATTTGGTCCCGTAACACGCCACTGGACCTGTTGAGCATGCCATTGAGTCGTGGATAGATAGAGTGGAAACTCTAATGTGCGTTTTTCCTTCAGATATTCCCGACGAGATACACGCAGGATAAATTGACAAAGCGGGCAAGTTGAGTCCGGATCGGGTTTTCGAAACGGAATCCTGGGCGGGAGTCGGTGGGATGGCACGCATAGAGATAAATGTCTGAGGCGGAGATGGCGGCAGAATTGGCACAGCGGAGTATATGCCAATTCCTTCTTAGAGCACGAGTCGCATGAATCGTGGAATAGCTGAGACGAGCTCCATTTGACGTCGCCGTCTTCGTCTCGTATTGGTACCGTCATCCACCGGTCCTTGACAAACTCGTCGCATAGCGAGCAAGACGGGTGGGGGTCAAAGGACTTGGCAGTAGGGTCTATGGTCAGGGGTGACGACTCATCACCGGAAGATGCCATCAGTGCTAGGTATTGACAGTACAACTAAGCTGATAGCTATTGCTCGAAAATAAGTGCTGGATTGGTCTTCGCGGGGAAACCAACCCCATTCGCATACTATGCGATGTAGGCAACCTGCATGTTATGCTTAGGTCAGACGATCCTGATGCTCGTCTCGCTAAGTCCTACCTCGTGGCCCTAGCCTCCAGACAGCTAGATCTAGGTATCTACCTAAGGTAATTTGACAACTAAAAAACTTCCTCAATTCCTCCCTACGGATAAGACAGGAGAGCCTATCGACAATCCACTAATATATTAGCAAGGTATAAGTATTCTTGGTAACACGGGCAAGTGCATCTCATTTCTAATTCACAGTGTTCGATACTGCGCAAAGCTTAGCGTTCCAGTAATAACTTTGGCCAAAGAGACTGAGCTCGAGTCTTGAGGAAGCTCTGTTTCTGGTATACAGCCTGGAAAATGGTATACAGCCTGGAAACTGGTATGCTGTTGGACAAGATTGGACATTTCTGGATAGTCGACAATGCCGCCATATGGTGCGGTTGACGCCGAACCTGTACCAAGGGCTAGTGATCCAGGGCTTGGAAAGGTGTCTGATATTATAATAATCTACTATGGCGTCAAGGAGGTATAATCCTCTCTTCTAATCCTGACGGCGATCTCAGTTTAAGTATTCGAGAGGTTCGCTCTTGCTCGCTTAGCCTTGTTTATCAGGTGATAATCGTTTTACGATACGGAATGAATGCTTCCCTTCCTGCTAAAGGAAACGAAACTTTAAAGGTTAAGGTATTAGCAGGAAAATAATATCAAAAACGCTCTATATCAGGATCTCTAGCATAGAGTAGGCATATATTTTCATTGAGACAACGGCAATAGCCTTTTTGTATTGCTTCAGTTACCATCGCTTTAATTTTCGTAGTCACTTTAGTAATAGTCGGTGATATCTTCCGTAATGTCACCACCACTTGAATCATCAGAATCATCCAGCACCATCAGTGGATGGTCGACTCCCAGGTTGATAACGATGCCAGCGCATATAATGCTTAAACAGTAGAGTTGGCGTAGGTAGCGTCGCTTGATATGACTTGGATCTTAGGCTCGCCTCATGACAAATTGCCAACTTATAACCTAGATATGCAGAAGAAGCAGATCTGCGCAAGTTTTCGTCTGCAGTGTTATCCTTTGGTATTGTCCCATGTTCCAAATGTCCAAACCTTTCTAAACAATCAATAACACCGCTGAAGGTTAGGGGACACAACCTTGATTAGAGAGTGTTAACATACCATCACTGGTCACTTGAGCACCCGACCGCCGATTTTCTTTCCAGGCTTTGTCCCAAGGGATTCTGATGCCATTGAAATAAATACCTTACCACCGCAGTTCCGAATATGCTGGTATACAGCCGTCCAGTCAGCCCTCTTGAGCTTTTTCTCTTAGTCTGGGTTTGTCTCGGAGCTTCGTCTCGTACGTTGACAGCCTACCTGCGAGTTAATCGAGAATCAGGGGGGATTTTAAAAATAGAAACAATCTAAGGTTAACGTACGGGAAGGTTGGAAACCCATGTTGGCCCTCCCACAACTCCTTAACTTGCTTAAGAGTCTTTCTCTCAAAAATATGTAGCTGTTTAATGAGCGCAGCATTTCTAATCCAGATATCGCTTTCGGCCGCTTGATGCGGGATATTCGAATCCGACATGCTGATCTAAACTTTTATAGATGGGAGACCATTGAGCGCTTCAGGACCGTGCCGAACAGTCTGGTCGCCAATACGCGTAATAAAAATCCCAGATCAGGCAAGCGCATATGGCGGTCCTTTAGGTAATCACTTTAAATACGTTGCAACAATACACAGTCGCCAGCGTTACAAACCCAGTGCACTGCATCCGAGACACGTCGGAGACTTTGATATTATACGTATAATTATATGAGCGGCTGAACTTGTCGCCTCGCTATCCGTGTATAGCCGATCGAACGAGACAGGTTATAGAAGAGCAAGTGCGAGCAAGGAGCGAGAGCGAGGCTCTTGCGTGTATAGACCTTAGATCGCCGCCTGGCTGAGAGGGAGGACTAGAGTGTTACTGCTGTATCTGGAATTAGTTATCTTTATGTGATGTGAGGGTTTCAGGACACTCTATACATTAACCTGTCTCAGGAATGAGATCTCGCGTCCAAAAAGTTACTGAAGCAAGAAGGATAAGGTTGTGCTAAAGATTATTTACAGACAATGCGGCTGATATCATGGAACTGGCTGTATAAGCCGAGGATCCCGGGGTGTTGGAGGCGTCTGTGCACCTCGATCTCTCGCCTGAAATGTCATTCTTCCCCATCACGCATGATATTTTCCTTGTTCAATACCTTGAGCGCGTGGATTCAGTCAGACTCTCGACCTGTACGGTTCCCTTAGAGCCACAAAAGATTATTGCAATTTGAAGATCCAGCGTAGAATTCGCAGTTCTGACTCCAATTTAGTACCCGTCTCGTCATTGTCAATATTTTCTTCGTCAGGATATTTATTCTGCAAGTTGGGAACACACCCCTTTAGGCCATTTATTGAAACCCTTGTTAAAAAAAAACCAGAGCCAGCCCTAAAAGCTCTGCTTATCTGTACAACTTCTATTGTCTACTCGAAATAAACATTTTTTAATGGATTAATAGTTCTTAGATGTGTTTATTCATACCCTCACAGATTTATATTAAATACCTGCACAGTATAATTAATTTCGGTAATGTTAGGGCATATAAATAAAACTCCTCATCAACCCCACAGAATAACCAGGACTTTATTTCTTATGTCCTAAATGCTTCAAATGGAATTTACAGTAACTATTTAGATCGATCACTTTAGCAATACAAATCTCAACGTAGCTATATGGAAAGTTACACTCTAATATGTGTCTGAGAAAGTCCATACTCCTGTCATTGCCGTGAGATATGAATCCAGAGCTATAAGGTATATCCTGCTGCTTCCTAGGCCATTCGGCAAAACCTTCACATTACAAGTAAACGCACATGTTTCAGGTTACTCTATACAACGAATAATGCTTAATAAAATACTGGGTAACAATACTTAATAGTCAGGACAACATTAAGTACATACAATTGCTCAAGGAGTCGAGATAGTTTAAGTTCTCCGTCCTCTAAAGTGTCAGTTTAGATTTATATTCCAGTCTTTTTCTTTTGGTGTTTCATCAGTGTCTGAAGTTCAGACGTACCAGCTAGCTTGAGATTGCCTGGGTAGTTGACTAGCGGGAACTTCAAAATATCACTTCGATTGTGTCTCGATCCCCTTTTCTTTCTTTCTGTGCTATTAACAACACTTGGGATTCTGGGAGGTCTGAGCTCTCAAACTCCAATTCCCGGCTGGGCCTGCTTTAGCAAATACATAAACTTAACATGATTTGTTTGCCTTGTAGGTCTAATTGTGGTACATGCGCAGAAGCAGGCAAGACCGAGGCTGTTGCAACTTCGTACCTTACTCTTTTGGTTGCACGACTTGTGCCTTCTTCTATTCCACAAACAGCTCAGGCAGCAGTTACCAATGCAACACGCACCCTCCCATTTGAACAGAGCGCAACCACCAACTCACTCGAATCTCTAACACGACTGTCCGTACAACTGTACAACCTTGTCAACACCTGCGCAACTCTCACCTTTCCTACCCGTTCTCTCTTTACTCACCTCCACTCCCACTTTCCACTGACGTGCTTAATATCAACAACTCATCTCCTACACTTGCGATTGCAGTGCAGCCCTTCGCCGAATCGCAACCTTCAGTGAGACTTCCTTCGTTTTTGCGCTGTTCTTTCGTACTCAAGTCCATTCGTTGCCCCTTGACCCGGTCTAGACGTCTTAGCCGAGTTCGCGATCACGCCTGTAGCCGGCACAGCACTCCGAGCCTGGCCGAATCTTTCAAGTTCTCAGCCTTGTCCGAAATACAGCATCTTTCATTTGGCCATCAAAGTCACTGATCACATATCACAAGTCGCCTCCATTCGTTTTCCCACCGTGCGCCATTGCGCGCAATAGTCGCAACCGACTGTTAGCGTCTGTCACTGCTTCACGAGAACAATTAGTTAACCGAGCGCATACTCCTTCACACCTCGGTAAGTTGCATCTTGCGCTGGCATCGCTATCCCGCACCCTATTCTATTTGCCGGGTCAACATTGCTTCAAACCTGCTTCTTATCATTATGATTCATTTGTCGTTAAACTTCCTCTCTGCTATCCATGGCGCTTCTCTCAGGAATCGGTTTCACCGATACTCATTCTTCGTTTCTTTATTCCATCTGCTTTCTATCTGGCTCTTTGCAGGTGGCATTTCGTTATATGCGTCCGGCTTCTTTTTGACTTGCGTCGACGCCAGTATGTATTTGACCACCTCGATTGCTCAGCACGGCGGCCTATGCCGCACCATTTAGCGCTTCCTATCTTGTCTGCTATGCCTCAATTAATCTCTACACCTCGACCGTTTTGTTAGCCCATCGTGTTTCTTCCTTCAGACTACCTCATGAATTCCTCTTATCGCATTTAATGAGAAACCTTCTATCCTTATTCTCTGTTGAGCCACGCTCTCTTGTCTCCACCTGCTTACTTGGATAGTTGCCAATGCTGTCTCTTTTGTACCTGCTCCCTTCGATTGACTTTCGTTACACAAATTGACCATTTCTGATTAGGCCGCACATACCTTGCACAGGGTTGAGAAACAGAGCCGAGTAGAGTAAGTGTTATCTTTCGCTTCTATGCCTACTGTTGGTACGAAGATGGATATGGCTGGACACGCCTCGATGGCTGGCGATGTCTTGATCGTCTTACAGCATACTTATTTTACATGACTCCGAAAGGGGCTGCCGAGTTATTACACCAGCATTGCTCAAGTTTGATAAGAAGGTCTATTTAAGGGTGATACTGACTATTCCTGCAGACCTTCAAGTTTAGCTCCCGAGATGGCAAGCCTTGGCCCTAAAGATAGCCAGACCGACCGTGGCAATTCAGGCCGTCGCGCTCGCTCCGCCTCTTTGTCATCCGAATCTTCAGGTGGTGGGTATCGACGCTTCCAAGTTGTAATGCGTACTGATTTGCTGGCTTAGGTGGCGCGCCACTTAATGCCAACCTGAGCGACCTATCCATCAATGACAACACTCATCAACGATCTGTGTAGGTTCTAAAGACTCTTCTCGATTATTGTTACTTAGCTGACTTGACAAAAGTAGCGAGATGGGCACTTCACGTACTACTGAGCCGGCCCATCCTGTCTGTAGTTCTCGTGATTTTGTCGAGAAGATTCGCGATGGAACTCGGCAGCAACACAATTTCCAAATTGGAAAGCCACCTCACGGCGATGAAGAGGTCTTCAGTACTAGCGCATCAATGACCCAGCATTTGCTCGCTGGACCAGCTCCCGTGATTAATCAACGGAGAGCCCCTGAAACTCAGTCGGTTATTCCGATTCACGCTCAGCCATCACCTGCAGAGCGACGACATTTAGTTCAGGGTGTTGATGCTCAGACTTATTACCCTGCTGAAGCTTGTATCTTTGTTGCCAAGTGAGTCTTCTATTTTCGATATTGTGGGATATTGTTATTGATGTAAATGAATAGTTTGCCTGAATCAAAGTCAGATACAGTGTTGGAAGTCGCTGTCACAAAAGTGTTTTCCGCCTTCGGCCCAGTTTTTGTGAAAATACGCCGCGATCCCAAAAATATGCCCTTTGCATTCTGCCAATACACGGTCTGTAGCGCTTTACAAGTCCTTCAACGTTCCGCTAATGACTAATTATAAGTTAGGATTCTAAGCATGCCCAAAAAGCGCAGAAGGAGGGCAAAGGACTACTCATTGAGGGACGACCTTGCCGGACTGAGATGGTGAAGGCGAACCGTGAGTCTCGACCTTTGCAGCCCTAAATGTCTTAGCTAGGCGGCGTTTGTTAAATTCTAGCTAGGTTGTTATGTGATGTTCAATCGCGAAAGTCATCAGGTCAACATGGTCGAAGCTCGCAATCACCTTATGCAGTTTGGTGAGATTGCGCGACTAGAGCCGCTTCACGATGAAGCTGTCAGCGCTATGAATCTTCCCGGTGCAGTATTTGTTGAATACACGCGTTTTGACCCAGCTCGCGATATAATCTCGGTATGTCGCGAGATCTGAAGATCTACAATCAAGACAACACCTGACACAACAGTAGGCCTACCGATACCATGAGGAGTACGGTGTCGTGGCATATGACCTCAAGAAGGCCAACACGTCTCAAAGCAACCATTATGCGAATTATCTCGCACGCTACGAAGTTGATCGCCGATCAATTTACGTCGGAAATTTGCCCCACAACGTCGAAAATATTGAGGAAATACTGCACCATGCTGCTAGCAAAGCAGGCACAGTCGAGAAAGTTCAGGTCATTCGCAAGGAGCCTCGAAATGGTAAGCTGATTATGTCACTATTCAGGTGGGAACAACAGCTAAGTCGATCTGCGAATAGAAGGTGGACGCCCTACTGTATTTGCATTTGTCGAGTATGCGCGCCCTGATGAGGCGCTTGTTGCGGTTGACAACCTAGTAAGTCCGCCCACAGGTTCCCCTTCAGCAAAAGAGCCGAAATAACACTTATCCAGCGAGGAACGATCTTGATCAATAACCGTATTAGGGTAGAGAAGAAGAAATGTGCAGACCAAGGGAGTCAATTCCGTGGTGCTGAGCAATGTCCTACGAACCGCAGCGATACTATCGTGTCTACATTTGCCATTACTAAGAGCGAAAGTGACGAGACTGTTCCAGCTACCCCGGCTCGTTCCATTGCGGTTAGTTCTGATGCTATTGATAGCGACCAAGTAGCTGCGTCTCCGGATCCAGATTACCGCCCGGTGGGTTTTGCGCAGCGACGAGCTTTCGGCACGCCGACGGCCTATCACCAGACTCGCGTGTTTACCAGTCCTACTCATAGTTACCAGCCTAGCACATTCATCAGCCCGGAGGGATATGGCCAGGCCCAATATGTCAGTCCCAGCCATGCATACCAGCCGAGTCAGTATGTGAGCCCAAACTATGCTCTCTCACCTGGCGACCAGCACCGCAATCAATATAGTCAGGGCAACTATCAGCCTGCCACACCCCAGGTTCCCGAAGGAGCTCATACTCCATATCATGGAGGCAGCGGGGGTAGCTACTATCAGAGTCAATCTCCTGGCCCGTTCTGGCAAACGCCCTATCTTCAGGACCAGAATAATGGATACCAATACTACGCGGGCTACGGTCAGCAATACCGTACGCCGATGGGAGCACCAGTGAGATCGGTCAGTGTAATCAATCCTGGCCAGACACCCACCCGGAATGTTGACTTGGCTGCACAGCAGCACAATCTAGAGAGTGGTGAGCAAGTTGATAAGGAATCTGGAGAAAATACTGGCGAGAAGAAGTAGCTGTTGAATGTTCGATAGTCTCACACAGTGGTGTACCTTGTGCGGTATGACTTTGCTCCCTTGCCTTCCCTCTGCTTGCGAGACAAGGTGGTCCGTAAAGTATTCTCTTATCCAAAAATCGGTGTCACGGTGACATTTCGTCGAGCTGAGAGATTGTGTATACAATTTGAACGCAGAGGCTGGTATGCCTTCTATGTTATGTGTAACCCAGTTCATATCGATTTTGGACGGTCCAAGGGCAAACGCATAGGATAGTCGCGGTGGATCTGGCTTGAGTGCTAGTTAACCATACTCCTTCGCCGTATTGTACCCCGATCGTCCAGATTTCAGTCTATAGCTTGCAGGCAGACCCAAATAAAGAACTTGAGCTGATGTCAAGTCTGAGATAAAACTTCATGTTAGTGAGGACTATGGTATCATAGATACCATCGACTGGTAGAGCTAGCCGAATAGTTGCTATTGCAGGCGTGGATGTTAGATTCCTCCCAAAAAGAGGGAGGAGACCAGGACATTGTTCGAATCTTTGCATATCGGCCAGATCGGATTAATATGGGTCAAGACCAGGTCTAATATGGCGGAGTATCTACCCTTCCAACATACACTTATGAAAGAAAACTCGATGCTCAGGTATATTATTGGGCAATAGGAGGCGGCTCTTCCATTGTCGCGATTAAGCCAAATCCCCGTGAAGGCTACAGCCGTGCGGATAGTGGATGTGGATGAAGGCGCAGTCAGTGCCTTATGCTAGTAACTATTATCTTATCAGTGCTGAAGTAATCTTAACTTGGTGAAGTAGAGGAGTATGATTCAAAAGGAGTTGTGGCATGGGGCAGGCCCAAGTATGACAGAAGTAGGAAGGGAATTCATGATGTCGAATGTGTTATAGAGTTGCTCATGGGGCAATCATTGAAATTAATGGAGAGTATATGATCAAGCGTTGCGCCGTGACAATATGAGAGACGGGTAGCTCCTAGGACAAAATAACCCAGGTAGCGCACAAGAAAGATGATTTTGAATGATGAATGAAGACCTGGCGTTGGCGGTGTCTGCTTAGATTGAGCTGGCATAGAAGAAGCAGGGTTCGTTAGACAAGGTGTTCATGGAGGGCTACCGAGGCCACAATTGAGTAGCATCTGAAGTTGGAACAACGAACTAATTTGGAAAGATGGAAGTAGAATGTTATAACGTACCTTGTAAAGAATAACGGTTGAGGGATGAGTCGTACCTAGCTAGAATGTGATCGCATTTTGGCATCATAGTAACCCACCCTATCCAATGCGTAAGGTATATAGTCGAAGCTGAAAGGAACTTTCCAGAACTGAATTCAGCATAGGAATAAGGAAGGACAGACAGGTCGGATGTTGTTGGTCGCCCAAAAGATGGAAGGAGGCAGAACCATTCAGGCAGGCAAGTGTAGTAGAGGAAAAGCTTCTTGGAAATTACAACAAAGAAATATTCCACGCTCAATGCTTTTGCTAAAATAAAATGAAGTTTGGAGAGTCCTGTGCAGTCTTCTGATAATTACCACGGGTGATGTTGTATATAGTTAGCGCTCATTCACCTCATGCTCAGCGCTGTTGAGAGAGTACGTTACCACTATCAGTTCCTATCTGCCCTTCACCAGTCACTAACCCCCACGCCGCTAATGTGTGCTACTAAGACAGATGGGGATATATCTAGATTTAAAAACCTATTTCCGAACTAGTTCCATCTAGGCCAGTTATCGTCGCTAACTAAATACCAAGTTTCTCATGAGTTCACAATCCTGGGTTGCAGAGTTTTATTTGTGCATTTCTGCTTTGAGTGATTTGACTGAGGTCGTTCAGTTCTTGGATTGATTTCAGGTTGTTATAGTTGTCGAGAAAGCTTCGGTCGTCATGGGTCAACCCTCCTTTGCGGCTTCGAATGCCATTATATATGTCACATATGGCGCCTTTCTGTATGTCCGAGAGCGAGCATATCACCAGCATCAGATCATCCATTTCATTCATTCGTATTTTATTATACATCACTAAGATGCACAAAGCCACTCTAACATCTTCTGTAGACTACTTGGAACAGGCCTTGCCTGGCGAATGAGGAATCAGTCCAAAACTGACTTCCTAGCTGGAAACAGATCACAAAAGGGTCAGAGAGTTTAGAGCGATATGTGCTCTGGATCACCATCCACTGAAATCAGGCATATACTAACTACTCGAGTAGCGTTGCCCCTGGCGCTCAATTTCATCGCCGCTGGTGAGTGAAGAGCGACGTGCTGCTCCGGCAAATGCGTCTTTGCATTTTCCCACGAGATCAATCCAGAGCGGTGGCACACCAATGACCAGCAGCGGCCACCCTTGGCGACGCGGATGGTGCGATGTCAGCCGGTCCG
The DNA here is from genome assembly GCA_007182795.1 of Xylaria flabelliformis. Lineage (NCBI taxonomy): Eukaryota > Fungi > Ascomycota > Sordariomycetes > Xylariales > Xylariaceae > Xylaria > Xylaria flabelliformis. The sequence continues at coordinate 198,094 of VFLP01000025.1, read as the reverse complement.
CCAGGCTTGGCCACAACGGTATGAGATTAGAGTAACGAGTTGCGCATGCAAGACTGTAGGTTACACCTAAATTCGACAGGTCATCTGTCCCTGAGGTCGGTAGTTAGGTCTTCGGGGCCACTGCCGCTTCAGGGAGAGGTGAACCGCGGCTCACTACGGGCGCCGAGTTGAAACAGCTCCCTCTGAATCCAACCTTCCGATCCCGTTTTCTGCGGGGCTCGAAAGGAGATTTGCGAGGGCTCTGCGGATATGAAGCTGAGATTGTACCGTAATTACTCGATCAAGTTAATGCTTGCGTGGGAAATGTGCTGCCGCTTCGATCTCCCCCTATCCTCTCCTTCTTGCATTGTTACTGACCCTCAAACTCACGTTCCAGCCATGGGATCTGGCATTCTCTTCTCGTATCCTCAGCTAGCTACTCTCGCCGGTCTTCAAGGTGTCATCGTATACGCCATATCGTCAGCCGCTCCGATTCTGGTATTCGCCATTCTCACGCCTATCATCCGTCGCAAGTGCCCGGAAGGGTTCGTCCTCACTGAGTGGACGCGCCAACGGTACGGACTCATCACGGCGCTGTATCTAAGTGCTTTGACACTTCTTACGCTCTTCTTGTACATGGTCGCAGAATTGTCTGCGATTGGCCAGGTAGTGACCGCGTTGACGGGGCTTGATGCCCTACCTGTTGTTATTGTGGAAGCTGTTGTTACTACAATCTATACGTGTAAGTGTTTTCAAAATTATCAGACACATCAGATCGTAACTAACATGTATTATAGCGCTTGGAGGCTTCAAAATATCTTTTCTCACCGATAATGTTCAGGGTACCATGATCGTAGGTCTCATTATCATTGCCACGATAACTGTCGGTGTCAAGACGGAGATCAAGCCTGAACTCATTGAGAGTTCTGGGCTGCTCAAACCGAACCTAGTCGGTTGGCAACTCATCTATATTCTTCCGATAGCCATTCTCACCAACTATTTCTTCCTCGCCAATTTCTGGCTTCGTGCATTCGCATCCAAGACGGATAAGGATCTCTGGATAGGCATCTCGGTTGCTACAGTCTTCATCACTATCGTTTTAACGCTCGTTGGCGTGGCGGGGCTGGTTGCTGCATGGTCTGGTGCTTGGCCGGGCGATCCACCTCAAGAGGATGGCTCGATCGCCTTCTTCCTGCTTCTTGAACAACTCCCCAACTGGGTTGTAGGCATCGTGCTCGTCATGGCCGTAGCCCTCAGCACTGCGGCGTTTGATAGTTTGCAATCAGCCACGGTTTCTACGGCATCCAACGACCTTTTCCGCAACCGACTCAACATCTGGTTCGTCCGCGGCGCGGTCGTCCTCATTATTTTCCCCGTTGTCGTGCTAGCTCTCAAGGCTCCAGGTATCCTGCAGATCTACCTAATCACGGACTTGTTGTCTGCTGCTACGATCCCTGTGCTCGTAATCGGGCTGTCTGACCGTTTCTACTGGTGGCGCGGCTTCGAGGTCGTCGTAGGTGGACTCGGCGGCATTCTCACTGTCTTCATCTTTGGTACTATCTACTATGGTAGCGCCCAAAAGGGCGGCGAGCTCATCATTCTCGAAGAGGGACTTTACACAGGCGACTGGGGCGCGTTTGGCGCCTTTGTAGCGGCGCCAGTTGGTGGTGTGATCTGGGGCTTTATTGCGCTAGCGGTCCGGCTCGGTTACCAGTACGCGCAATCTAGAATCCATCACACTCGATTCGATGCCTTGGATCGTCCGTATTTTGCGGGGGTGGTATCAGAGGAACGTGATGCTATCAACCCTCAAGACGAAGTCGCATCTGCTAAGTCCACGGGCAAGTTCTTTTGAGAATGCTTAACACAATTCCATTAGTCCTTACAGAGAGCGTGGCTTATACTATAGACCGAACATGTTGTGTATGAGAAGGGGTAGTTTGGGATTTCGAGGTATGAGGAAATCCGGTGGCGAGTTGATAGAGCAGAAGATTTTTTTCTCATTTGAAGATTGAGGCGAATAGTCAACTTCTCCTTCCTGCAAAGCGAATCTTAGAATGATAAGCATTGCGAGTTTTATGAGCTCTATCATTGTTAAGACAAGAAGACATTTCTCGAGGAGTTTATCATATCCTTAGTGATACGATATCAATGCTATTGTGCTTCAACTCCAGATACGTGAAGTAGTTTGTTACTGTCGTGGCTTCAAATAATTGAGTTTCTTATTGGAATGAGGCAGATCTTGCTGCTCAATAGCTATATAATACCATTTCAGTTCGTTGATGGCTATCGCGCATCTCGCTGTCATAGTAGGACACCCTCCGATTTGGCAGACGCACAAAGTCCACTATATCATGCTGTCAACAGCCCGAGTGAGCTCAATGTATCTCATAGGAATACACATAAGATCAATAAATATTGACATGCCCAAGCTACAACATGCAAATGCCGTATCTCGAATACATTTTTTGAGAGTTGAAACTACGTTGTGCTCGACTACCCAGATATTCATCAATCAGCTTTCACATATTAAGCACTCAATAACCCCGTTAGGCTCAGCACGTCCGTAGTAGTCTATTTTGAAAATGAAATAAAACCGGCAAGCATGCTTCAATGTCCCAAATATCGAAACAAACAAACCGTCGAGCATGTTATGCTAATGGCCGAAGGGCATGAGTGGTCGTAGAACATTATTCATCTTTTTGTGGTGTAGAGTACAACGTATATATACAATTTGGTTTTTTTCTTTCTTTCTACCAAATGGGGATGGTAGCTGATGTACAAAGCACAAGTACATAATACAACCCACTCCCAGCTACGTGCACATTAATGAACTGGCCGTCGAGGAGGTCGAGTAAGCATCGCTTCTAACTCTCCACTACGCACGATTCCGGCCCTGGTTCGCCAGAGCCTCCGAGAATATGGCGATGTCGGTGCACATCGTCTCGAAGGACATCTCAGGTAGCGTGCCCCAGATCTGCCACGGGCCAGTTTCATACGTGACATCTTTCACGGGGGCCTGCAGGACCAGGTGCTCCATCATATAGCGCTCACGCTCGGAGCCAGGGATCAGGGCGCCGCTCTTGTCATAGCGCGTGAGGCGCTGGACGCTCGAGATGCTGACGACGGCCTGCTTGAGGACACGCATCTGCTTGCTCGTGCCTAGGGGCTGGTACGCGATGCGAAAGTCGGCGATGCGCGGGTACCGCAGCTTGTTATCGTAGCGGACGAGCTCCCACTCGGTGCGGGTGCCGGGAGGCCTGGCGTCGATGGCGCCCGCGAGCGTCTGGAAGAGCTCTGGCGAGCAGATGCGGCGCAGCGTCTCCCTGTCGCCCGCCGCCACGGCCTCGGACATCTGTGCGTGCAGCGCCTTGGCCGCCGGTATGCACGACTTCTTCCCCGACTTGAACTTGGGCCATCCGACGCCATTGGTCCGCATCGACATGAGGTATACGGATAACCGAGACCCCAGGCTTACGGCACGGTTCTTGGCGATTAACCAGACCATACGTGCGAACTTTATCGGCGAGCGGGGGAATCTCCATACGGGCGGGGGAACGATCGTGTCTGTGTGCGACAAAATAGGCGGTCAGTTATCTTTGCTCAGCAGTACTTCGATCGGCACAAACCTACAGGGAAGCAGGAGAGAATTCATGACTTCGCTGGTCACTATCTTATTCCAGTCCCGTCTCGCACCCTCAGCCTTCCTCTTAAAAGTCTTGTGTGTTTCGACTCTAGCAGAGCGGCGGGCCGTAGTGACGCTGATGCCGCGGCTATAGCCGAGACCTAGATATGGCGAGACCGTCGTGGGCACTCGCATGGGCGATCTCGTCAAGAGCAGCCATGGCCGTGCTATGTGTGCGAAACCGGCCATGATGGGCTTTTTGTAGAGCTAAAGGAAAGGCGGCTTGATTCCGTGGCTCAATGGAGGCTCATGCCCCCCCCCGGCCCCGAGCTTGAGCTTGTCAGATGTGACCGCACGTCAGCCGTATTATTGTGCTTGTCGGGTACGATGCCAGGTTTTGAAGAGCTCCATAGGCGGTCGCGGGACAGACGAAGAAACTCACGATATCTATCTAACTAATTGAAGCTTTCTAAAACCCGATATGTGATAAAAAAAATTAAGTGGGGGCATACGAAGCTCCACCCAATGTGCGACCGTGTTAGGCCAGTTCCAACTCATCCATTTCATGAGATGTTTTATCCGATAAAATAGCGATCATGATTGCATACTTTAGTTAATACATATGTAGATTGTAATTCTCAAAAACTGTAGACATGTAGGTATCCACTATGAGCTACACAACAGCTCCACTACTAGGTAGAGCATCAGGACATGGACAATATGAAGAATAAATCGCCTGGTGCTTATAGCATTGTTTTTTATGCTATGGAAACAAGTCTTGCATTGGATATCATAAACTCGACCGTCTCCACCCACTTGGCATAAGTGTACCGACCGTGGCTTGGTATAGTAAACGCCAAAAACGCCGTGGTCATCAACTCTAAACTTTTGCTTTTTTTTTTTTTCAAGTCCATCACCAGTAGATGTTAGCTTTCAACGTCCCTCCACAGGTTACGAGTTACACGGCCGTGTTCGTCAATATCATTCTCCGACCTGTCAGGATTGTGCCCAGATGCGATTACGTCGTCCCGTTCCTTCTTACTGAGATAAACATAGTCGAACCCGCTTGGTAGGATGGCATCTGCACATAAATAACCCTTCTTCAAGTTACGCGCCTTGTCACGAATGGCCTGTTGGTTTCGAGGTGTCTGGAAGCCTCCCTCCTTCTCCATCGCTGACCAGGAGCAGTTGAGATCCCGGTCGGCGATGAGGTTAAGCAGATGGTCCGTGTCGACATCACTCCATCTTTCTCGAAGTTGGTGGCCCCTGGCTCTATTCGCAAGTTTATTAGCACGCGCCACCTGGCTGAGCGCGGTCAGGTCTCTCTCTCGGATTTGAGTAGCCGTCGTATTCCCCGCAAATCGAGGACGTTTAGGAGGCCGCCTAGGCACGTCAGAGTCGTCGTGCCGAATCCTCCTAGATTCATCTATCAACTGTACGTTGACTTCAAAATCATCATTATCATCCACGTAGTCTCCATCCTCATCTTGAGAACGTGTGCGTTTTCTAGTTGCGCCTAGTTCTCGAGAGCCAGAACGAGAGCGGGGGTACGAGGCTCTTGTGTCCAGAGGTGCGGCGCCACTACCAGTTCCATCATCTGGATTAGATGATCCCAAGATGTCAGCTGGATCTAACTGACGAATGGCCTCTCTCATTTGCGATTCGGTCAGGTTTCTTTTTGTTGCCCGCTGGTCCGTCGGTTGGTCCGTCGGTTGGTCCGTTTCGGGGCGCTTTGAACCGTCCCTTTCTCTCCGCCTTACAGCGGCCAGCGTGGACGGATCTTGAATAAAACTTGGTCTAGAGAGGTGTTAGCAAGTACCCAAGCAAAGAATAGAGTACCGGAGAGCCCATCCTTACTCCTTAATGAGTGTCTTAAGTTGATGGTACTGCTCGGGTTCGCTACTTAATTCCGAGTCTGAGCCCTCCTCCGACTCGTCGTTCCCACTATGGAACGATCTTTCGGAGTCCTCGTGGCCCGCGCCATCATTATGGGCTCCTTCATCGTGACCACCCGGTGGGAGACTACTATCATCTGCTTTCTTGTTCACATGCACATACATGTCCAGAGCCCATTCCCGTAGCTGTTCAAGCAGTTTGTCCCGTGGGAAAGTTGTATTTAGATACTGTTCTGTCTTGGCTCTTTCTTGTGAGGCAAGCTTGTCGACGATTCCGTTCAATTGTGCCTTGAAACTTCTGGAGGATGTAAAATCCTCACCCTGCTCCATACCACCAAATGTTCTGAATGGTCCTTTACGTAAACTTTTGGCAGCCTCTTCCGATGTGTCGGCAGGGCCCTCACAAAATATCGCAGCCGCTAGAACGAGTGGTTCCCTCTCTGGCTCCTCACTTAGACATTCAGCTAACCGGCGGCATCGAACACGAAATACCAGTTCCTGGCTTTCTGGTGGTTTCGAGGGTGAGTCCAAGAAAGTGGGAAATATAGTGTCCAATTCACGTAGGAAAGGCAAAATGGTCCCGTTGGAGCGCTTCAAATCGGTGAGTGAGAGTAGTAGTGATACTAAGTTCGCTAAGCGTGTTGCTTTTTGAATTACCGTCTCAGCCTCTTGATCATCCCGATAAGGTAAGTCAGACGATGAGAGATCGATGTAGGCCGCATCGTCCTCAGCAAGCAGGCGACGTGCCAGTTTGAAAGATTTTCTCGCCGTGTTGAGATTCTTCCGTTCTTCTGCAGTCGGCTCAGGACGCGTCAAAGACTTCAAAGCCTCGTATGTCTTATCGCACCAGCGGCAAAGCTTCGGTAAGTCAAAGTCAAGAATATCCTGCAGCCTAGCAACCCTATCTTCATATGAGTCACTTTGGCTGTCCACATTAGAAGCAGCTATCCTGTCTTCAATGACAACAGGCTCAACAATCCCCGTCAAGGCTAAGAAGAATGTGAGTACACAAATGCGATGAATTGATTGATGGGTGAATACACGTACGGTGCTCTGGACTAGCGTGCTCACCCGAACTCTTAGGAAAGTCATTTGTTGCGACGCTCTCCAGGCTCCTGCGACGCCGTCGACGGGTGCCGCGTTGAGGGATTCCGGACTCCAGGTGGTATGTGGATTTTGATGATTTTGATTGGGGCGATGCATCCTCGACCTCGGCGCGCTTAGGACCGCTCCTCGTTCGCCTGGTAACGGCGCCGACAGCGACAGGGCTTCCCTGAGGCTCGAGTGATTCTTCGCGCCGAGAAGTTGCGCGCGTTCGCCGGGTATTCATGGTTTCATGTCCGGATCAGCATGCGACGGGCTCAACCGATAAGCGCTTGGCCCATTATCAGCGAGAATGATCATAGAATGTGCCTATCAAATCCTAGAGTTGACGAAAAGTAAACATTGAAAGATGTACCCACTCGAGCATGTGCTTCTGTGGCTTGATCGATTTGTGGAGGTGGCTGGTGAGGCTGTGATTTGCCAGGTAAGGTTCCGAGTGGAATCTGGATCATTAAGTAGAATGATTAAGTACTATGTACCTAATGTGGTACAATAGTGGCACTTTGGAGATCATGGATGTGTAGTACCTACGGGCTGGATATTGATGCAGGAATGAATACCTAGATTTACAATAGATATAAGGCTGTTGTGTATAGCAATTAAATTTATATCTTTATGCAAGTCGGGGTGCAACCTATACTTATAGAATTGAGGAATTTACGCTAGGTAGGTACCAGATGTCTACCTTCCCTTAGTTACCTCCTCTGCAGGTCGGCCACAGCAGCTCAAAGCACCGACACTATGGCGTAAGTGCTGCGCGTCTGGCCCCCTGAATGTAACCACTTGGCAGCATAGATACTTTTTCAAGCATTTTCAATCCAATCGTAGCATCAGCCTTCTTCTTCTTACTCTGCATGTCTCTATCTTTATCTCACTTCTAAACCACGCTCATTACATCCATATTCTCCATATCCCTCTATTCAATTCCAGGTAATACCGTCCCCTCTCTACGACAACCGACCCGTCCATCCAGCCAATTCGTCTTCTACCTATACTTCTTTGTAACTCGATACTATCACCATCATCACCATGAGGTTCCGCCAAGGACATGCGCCTCTACTCCTCTTCTTCTTACCGCCTCTCGCTCTCTCCGCTTCCGTCGCCGGCAAGAAATTGTCCCAAGATGACCGAATCGCGCGGGTCGATTCGACCGATTCGTTACTTGATGAATCTATAGATCCAGATATCGTTACTAGTTCAAAGCCCCGGGTCGACGTGGGTTCCAAGATCGCCCCAGTGGATGGCAAAGATGGGATGCCCCATGAGGGCCCCTTCGTTACCCTTTCGGATAAAGGACGCAGGAAGGGCGCTGATGTCGACGTTGATGAGGACCTAGGTTCCGATTCTAGAGATCTCCCATCCCGAAAAAACCGCCCCGCCGATCCAACCATTATCGATGGGAAGAAGATACCAGAATCCAACGACGGCGTGATGGATGATCCACACCGAAAACCCCCTAGGCGAGGCACCACCGGCACCGAAGGTGGTGTGAGCGAGAAAGACAAGGCTAGAAAAGCCAAAGAAGGGAGGACCGGTGAGAAGGTCGAAATGGTCCCTGAGACTCCTAAGGAGAAGCCCCCCCTGCCACATAGTGAGCAAGAGAAGATGTTGGGTGACAAGGAGACGAAAGTCGAGAAGGACAAGGGCAAATCAGAAAAGGATACCGATGACATTGCTGGGCTTGAGGTACATTTCCCTCGACTTTTTTACTCAATGGATCAGCGTATTAATTAACTATACAGAAACCTGCCGATTTACCGGGAAAAGTATATGATCATCCCAACCCCCTCCCAGACTCGGCGAACAAGGACCATCTAGATGTCAGTAAGCCATCTAAATCGACCACCAAACTCTCGGCAGAAGACGAAGCAAACGAAGGCATCATCCAGCCTTTCCACTCTTTTATTCTCTCGCTTACCATGATATTGTTCTCCGAGGTCGGAGACAAAACATTCCTGGTAGCAGCTCTTATGGCCATGAAACACGATCGAATAGTCGTATTTACAGCTGCGTTCGGTGCCTTACTTGTGATGACGGTTTTGTCGGCCGTGTTGGGGCACACCCTGCCGGCGCTGATACCGAAGCGGCTGACCTCTTTTCTTGCTGCCGGCTTATTCTTTGTGTTTGGTGCCAAGTTGCTTCGCGAGGGCATGGCCATGGATCCCAACGAGGGTGTTACGGCTGAAATGCAAGAAGTTGAGATGGAGCTGGAAGAAAAAGAGCATCAGGCATCGAAAAAGGGTCGACGATCATCTGTGTCTCCATATACACTGGAGATGGGCCTTGCTCGCGATCGCAAACCGCGACCCACGTCCCGGTTCCCAACACCACCGCGGAGCCCGTCGACGTCGCCTGCCCGGAGTCCTTCGCCCCGAGGGGGGATTGTGAGTGAGGTGACTGTGGGTCTCTCGAATCTCCTCTCCTTGCTATTGAGTCCAGCCTGGGTGCAGACTTTCGTGATGACCTTCTTGGGCGAATGGGGAGACCGAAGCCAGATTGCCACTATTGCTATGGCTGCGGGTCAGGACTATTGGTGGGTGACTCTGGGTGCTGTGCTAGGCCATGCCTGCTGCACCGGTGTAGCAGTAATCGGCGGCAGGGCTATTGCTGGCAAAGTCAGCCTTAAAGTTGGTGAGTAGTCTTCTCTTGATTACCCCTTTTACTATGAGTCAATAGTTAACTAACTGCTTGGCTAGTCACCGTCGGTGGCGCGGTAGCTTTCCTCGTCTTTGGGTTCATCTACCTGGTTGAGGCCCTTTACGCCTAAAACCATAAGATGCTATTGAAGCTTTGGGCTGGCCAAGCTAACCTATGTCAAGTTGGCATTGTATTAATTCACAGTCCTCGCGCAGCTGCAGCCATTCTTAAGCGGGCGTTGATCAGAGGGAGGGCCAGTAGCTGACAATGCATCTATGTCGCTTACGGCTGATGGTTTTAATGTACAACATACACATATACGTCAAAAGCCCAGGGGCAACGGTCAGGCAAAAACTCACTAAGTCGGGTCATTTCATGTACAATGGTCGGAGTTTACGACGAAACGTCGGTGTATTTGTCCAAAGAGGGGTCTAATGCCACTATCTCGGTTCTAGTAATCAAGGGAAAGGGGATAGAATTAGGAAGATCATTTAAGCGCTGTACTTATTCATTCCACGATTTACGGGAAGACACGGATGAGGATCAATAGAAGTGAATACAATTTGCTGGGAAGTTTACTCTTATGGTAGACCTTCTGGAGGCGGCGATTCGAGGCCTATTATACTGCATATGAGAAGACGATGCCGAAAAAACAACCGGGAACTTAGAAAGAGCGCACCAGAAGAACCACCAGCCAGTTGTCGTACCGCTCGTTAGTCGAGTTAGGCCAACAGCAAGGTTCCACAGAACACCTCGCCCTCCACCTTTACCCCAAGGCCAATTCTAGCCTGGTCCATTATAGATACAGATTCGAAAAGAACCTTAGAAACTAACAAGGGCCCTAAGATGTGGTATGTACGTGTATAACCTCCCCTACCCAGGTATGCACATGTAAGTAGAAAGTCACTCACCCAAGAGACGGCGCCTCTCTCGGTAGGATGTCCACGCCGACCGATGGAGAAGCTGGAATAAGCTGCATGCGTCAACCCCGCACAAGATCGCGGCTAGATATAGATGGCAGGTAGTTCGGGTTACTAAGGGAGGAGTTTACGTCGTTGTCCCTTCAAGCTTCCGACGTTCCGCTTCCTGGAGTATTTTAGATCCGAGCATCGTGACGAATCTCGATAAATTCCAACTTTACAGAGTAGTAGTATCAAGTAGGAGTCTGTTCTTCACTATTTTGCTGTCTACAAATAAACGAGTCGTGGGATATATCAGCCGCCTATCGTTACACGCTTAACCGTCATACTCTTGCTCTTGTCGCTCAAGTTTAGCGTCAAGCGCCGACTGAACGGCGCGGAACGACGGGATCACGTCACTCCAGAAGAAGCTAGGTATAACAAGACCCAGCTTGTGAAACACAATACTTTGGTTCTGTCCAACTAAACAAAAGACTGTTATAGGTTAAAATCAAACAAATCGTCGTCTCAAATCCAAATCAAAGCCAGCCCATACCTAGACCAAAATCAAAATTTGGTGCGGAGAAAGCCAGATAGGTAGACAATGTGGAAACCAGGCTCCTCCCCGCCCCCGCCATCGGACCAGCAGCAGCAGCAGCAGCAGCAACAGTCGGAACCGACCCCGGGACGACCGAGACAGGAGTCGTTCCGTCAGCCCGTTGCTGGTCGCCGCATCGCGCAGATCGTGAAACTCAAGCCCGAGTTCGTCGCCAAGTAGTACGTATCTCATGACGGCTTTTATTCCTGTTTTAGCAGCCACCCAATGACAATTTAATTACTGTAAGCGGCACTTTCTAACAATTTGGACCGTATTATAGCAAGGAGGTACATGCTGCGGTCTGGCCTGAGGTGCTTCGCCAGATCAAGGTTTGCAATATTCGTGATTGTAAGTACTAATACAATGTTCCCTTATTCCTTCTTGTTTGTTTCGCGAATTACAAAAAGCCGTGGGGGTTTAGGGGTGAGCCAGGGGAGCAGCGTTACCCGGGAGTTGCGAGATGGGGCACGCGATCTCATTCCTGTTCTGTTCAACATAGTTGGCCGATTGTCAACACACTCATTTAGGGGGGTTATGTCTATTCGGAATAGTGACTGATGTTCTTCTCTATGTTTCTAATATGCATGCACATATATACTAAACCCAGCGAAACAGACAGCATCTTCCACGATCCCAACACTGGCATCTTATTTGCGTCCTTTAAGTATGTTGGCTTTGACTACGCGGGCGACATGGAGCGGATGCGCGAGAATCCCAAGGTTCGTGAGTGGTGGGCGATGACGGATGGATTTCAAGAGGTAAGTTAAATCCCCTAAATTCCCATTACACGCGCACATTTCATTTTTATTTTTCCCCATTATGATCCTATCCCTTGTCCTGCTGATAGCATGTGGTTATGTCAATTGATAGAGAACGTGTATTTGTTTGTACGCTAATGGCATGATAAACATAGAGTCTCGTCCCCGGCGCGAAGAACAGTGAGTCTGGTGACCCGGCCTGGTGGCAGGAAGTTGAAGAAGTATTTTATACGCCATGATCGCATTCTTCCAAGAGTACCTATTTCGAAACTATAAGTCATGAGAGTCACATAAGCGCAGTCTCAAGTTTCATCTACGGGGCCAGATAGATCGATTCTGCCGATGGTCCTCTTCGTTATTTTTTCTAATGTCAAGAGTAATTAATGTATGACATGCGTTACTATCTAGATGACTTAGTTATGATGAGTTAGGAACTCTACCTTTGGCTACGTGAGGTGCTGTGTACCCTTCTCATCTTACTAAAAGTAGAACACTGTCACGCCGGGTGACTTGACTGCCTGCAGTACTTATAATGGTGGTCACAGCTGTGGGTGTGATAACGAGTTCGTAAAACTTATTACGCATTCGAGAAACGTTTATTAGCTTCCGATAATCTAGTAGTAGAACACACTCTGTCGGTATCAGCCTCGAGACGATAGGGCGGACCCGTCCACCTTGCCCTTCCCCTTCTCTTATCGTAATGCCGCCGGCAGGCTGCTGGAGGAAGTAGTAGCGCGACAGGACGCGAGGCCGGGATCTTTATTTCTGCGGCAACATTGCCTAGAGGTTCGTAGCGTCACAGCTAATGTGTAACTGACTACGGTTGAACTTCCCTATGCATACAGAGACCGCCTCATCCCCACCAATCTTTTACAGACATCCTGAGTATTGAACAGTAACTAGTCCGGTCCATTCATTTTCATCAATCTGAACTATCCTACAATCATGTCCTTGAGGACCGACAAGCTAGAGCAGCCACAAGTGGCAAACTGCGATTGATTGGCTCGCAAACTAACCAGGACTCCGCAAGCACAAGCTGATACCTGAGGTTTATCAACAACAACATTTCACCTCAGGTTTCTCGGGCTACAGGTGGTCTTGTCTCACGCTGGTTTGGCTGAACTACGCGCACGGCTAACTACGTCATAGTCTCCTGCTTACACAGATGAATGTTATGAAGAAATCAACAACAACATGAAACGCCAGGCATTAGTGTTTATTGACTGTCGACCAGATGTATGTCTGAAATGATGGTTCCCTTGACTTCGTACTTCAAGCGCTGCTGCTCAGCCATGAACGCGCTTATGGTATTTTGTTTGTCCTCCTTTTGAAACGAAGGGAAACCTCTTCTGTAGCAAAGGAAGGGACGTTGACAGTGTCTCATTTTTTTTATTTTTAGGTACGTATACAATCGAGAGACCACGACTGAATTCAATGTAAGAAAGTTCCTTGTAAATATGTAGGTATGTAACTAGCGCAAACAGTTATCTTAAGCTTGATCGCGCTTTACCATGATTGGTCAGAACTGCTAAAGGGTCCATTGGAACCCTATAAAAGTTTAGCACTTCTATTCCACCCATCTGGGAATTTGGATACTAAATACTCCGTAATTGACGAGGCTGTGATCAAAATCGATGTCAGTGGGTCCAACGCTAGTACTCAGTTCGCCACCACCCGAAGTCCTGATCAAGATTAATGTTAGTGGGCCTAGCGGTAATCCCTTTTCCTCCACTTTTAAGTCATTTAGCTAGCATTTGGCTGGAGCGGAAATAAGTATTGCCGAACTCACTAACATTGACATTGATTAGGACTTAGGGTGGTGGCGAACTGAGTACTAGCGTTGGACCCACTGACATCGATTTTGATCACAGCCTCGATTGATACTAAACACTCCGTAACCAGGTAACCTTCCGCAAATTACCTGAACTCCGACCCACATGCTTAACGGTTTTACAGCCATTTATCCCCACATCCCACGTCCTGAATTCGCTCCGCTGATACCTTAGTATTCAGTTCCCAGGAACCTGGCGAGGTCCTGATCAAAATCGATGTCAGTGGGTCCTTATTTCTGCTCCAATCACTGCACTTAGCGGCCTTTAGCTGGCATTTAGTTGGAGTGGAACTAAGTAATTCCGGACCCACTGACATCGATTTTGATCCGCACCTCGCCTGGGAACTGAATTTGCGGTTACTTGCCACGCGATCGCCAAGCCACGCACTGTAATGTCGAATTATGGTGCTTTGTGGCACCCCGGAGTAGAAGCTGGAGTTGAAGGGTCAGCGGCAACCTACCTATCAGAATACGACATCGCCGAAAGCCGCCGGGGAACCTCTTCACGTGTCTGCTTCATCAACTATGGGGCTAGACCTCGAGGAACTCGACCTCTCTCCGTCTTGTTTCTTCGCGGCGTCTTCGACGAAAGTGGCAATTGGAACCTCCGTTCATTTCAGCTCGATCCCTTGTTTCTCAACCAGATCAGCTCCTTCTCCCGTTTTCGTCCTTCGATGGACGATAAGGCTAAGCCGGGAATATATTCCAAGACTCCACACACGCCACATAGTTCCATGGGTCTCTGATAAGGGCGGGCCGAACACTGGCATTATCCCATCTGATTTGTTTCCAGTAACAGCATTTCCACCCTCATTACTCGTCGACGGTTCGTCAGCTCAAGCATCTGCGATGAACTGAGAGGGGTGACAACCCGCTCAAGGGCCGGGGGTCTCGGGCAATTTGGTTAACATACGTCCTCGGCTCCAAGGACCCTGTCGAGCCTGTAAAGCCTGTTTGCCGTCTCTTTATTGCCCTGCCTAGTAATTGGGTTATCATTGCCCCTTTGATGAGCCATGATGAGGGAAATAAGAGGGAACTATCTCTCCCTGCCCTCTTTCTCCATTGTTTTGGACCTATCGAGTCTAGATCGCGCTTTGTGACTTGCTAGAGATAGTTATAAGTTACTTGATTTAAGTGTTCGTTCGTTCGCGTTGATCCCGACTCGCGTGACAACTTAGCTCTGCCTGTATTTAGATTTTTTTTTCTTAATTACTTTAAATAAGTCTTTGCCAGTCGCCTGCGACACCCTCGTCTTCGCTCTCGAGCGCCAAACCACTTGACAGGTTCACGTCGGTGCGCTGGCGACTCACATTCCACCATGATTACCGCAAAGACGATCAACGAGAAGGTGGCGCGGAGTGCGGTTGGGCGATGGTTCAAGCTGGATGGTTGCGGTCACGTAAGTGCAGGCCGGGCTTTTTGCGATTTGCGCATTCGCTGACTGAATCTCAATTCTATAGCCGAAGGCTCGGAAGGGGTCTCTTTTCCTCACTGAGATCCGTGCCGGCGTAGTTGCTTTCTTCGCCATGGCTTATATCCTCGCTGTAAATGCCAGTATTCTTTCTGACTCAGGAGGTTCGTATTTGACCGGATTTTCGGGTGTCTCGAGGAATACCTAACAAAGGGTAAAGGAACATGCGAATGCGCGCACACAGCCGATGACCCTTTTTGTAACATGAATAATGATTACCTTCTGTGTGTGGCCGAGGTCAAGCGCGATCTCGTCACGGCAACGGCGGCCATTTCAGCTATCGCATCCTTCTGCATGGGGCTGTTCTCCAATCTGTAGGCTTTTTGTATTCTCGTCTCCTTTTGTATCCCCCTCAGGATGCTGACTTACTGGGGAAAGACCCGTCTCATTAGCTCCTGGATTGGGCTTAAACGCCTACTTCGCATATAACGTCGTTGGTTTCCATGGTTCAGGGACCACGCCTTATAGGATTGCCCTGACGGCCACGTTTGTTGAGGGTTTTGTCTTCTTTGGCTTGGCTTTCTTCGGATTGCGCCAATGGCTTGCGCGTGCCATTCCTCGGTCCATCAAGCTCGCGACGAGCGTGGGTATCGGTCTTTTCTTAACCATCATCGGCTTTACCTACAGCGAAGGTCTCGGTATACTACAGGGCGCCACATCTACGCCTCTGGTCTTGGCCGGCTGCCCACAGACGGGATTTGGCGATGACGGACTATGTACTGAGGCCACGAAGATGCGCAACCCGGCCATGTGGGTTGGTATCTTTGCTGGCGGCGTCTTGACTGTGATGCTATTGATGTATCGCTTTAAGGCCGCTATTGTCACTGGTATTCTACTTGTCAGCATCATCTCGTGGCCCCGGACGACGGCCCTTACATATTTCCCCTATACGGAAACCGGCAATGATGCCTTCGATTTCTTTAGGAAGGTGGTCGATTTCCACCAAATCTCCAGGACTCTCAACGTCCAGCAGTGGGACATCTCCCAGCACGGGGGTCAGTTCGGTCTGGCGTTGATTACCTTCCTTTACGTCGATGTTCTTGACACCACGGGTACTCTGGTATGTTCATCACCCCTATCCGCACCCCTTTTCTCAGTCAACAAAGTTGTCTTCTTTCTCCGACTTACATTCCGCACTACTGTGCACATTCCTATCCTAACCTCTGGAACTACAGTACGCCATGGCTCGACTAGCGAACGTCATCGACCCCGAAACCGGCGACTTCGAAGGCAGCACAGCCGCGTACATGGTGGACGCCCTCAGCATATCGATCGGATCTCTATTTGGCTGTTCCCCCGTGACGGCCTTCATCGAGTCGGGCGCGGGCATATCGGACGGCGGAAGGACCGGCCTAACGGCCATGACGACGGGCATCTGCTT
Organism: Xylaria flabelliformis; assembly: GCA_007182795.1. Taxonomy (NCBI): domain Eukaryota; kingdom Fungi; phylum Ascomycota; class Sordariomycetes; order Xylariales; family Xylariaceae; genus Xylaria; species Xylaria flabelliformis. Next base: position 181,916 of record VFLP01000025.1, on the reverse strand, counting down.
CTTCATCTCGGTCTTCTTCGCGCCCATCTTCGCGTCCATCCCGCCCTGGGCGACGGGTTGCGTGCTGATCCTCGTCGGCTCCATGATGATGCCCGCCGCGACCGAGATCAACTGGCGGTACTTGGGCGACGCCATCCCGGCCTTCATCACCATCGTCGTCATGCCCTTCACCTACAGCATCGCCTACGGCCTCATCGCCGGCATCCTGCTCTACATCATCATCAACACCCTCGTCTGGCTCATCGAAATCGCCTCCGGCGGCCGCCTCGTCCCCGCCAACAAGTCAGAGAAGGACGCCTGGACATGGCGCATCCCGGGCGGTGCCCTGCCACCGTGGATGGGGCGCGCCATGCGCGGCAAGAAAGACTTCTGGCGCGACGACTCGTACAATGTCTCTGAATCCACTTCTTCCGAGGGCGTCGCGGTAGACGATAAGCGCAGTTCATCCCCTTCTATTCGCGGAGAACCCACGGATATAAGCGCATCGAATGAAAAGCATGCCTAAAGCATGCCTCGTCTTGGAAATCTCGAACATATCGAAGATTTTGGCGAAAGAAAAAGAATATGGTTTGGATATTGCCCTTTTGGATAATGCGCTTTGTATATACTAGATAGCTAAACTCCCTAGACGGCATCTAATAACCATTTAACGATACTCCAATTCGGCTTCGTGACGTGCACTTCGATATGCAAAGCGAATGGCAGCGCCTGGAAAGTACAAAGTATAAAATGATGTGTATTAATTCAAACACAGCACCAGCCTTGCGCCCGTTACACAGTCTTAGATTGCTCACTCCCTCTTGTACTACTCTATGTCTCACGGTAGGCCGCGGTTGAAGTGCTGGCCTAAGGAATCAACATGCCGCACGAAATAACACTTTAAACACAATGGTCCAATCTGTCTGTTCGCGACCCGGAAACTCCATGCCCAGCAGCAACCAAAGATGAGTGTTTCTTCCATTGCCCAAACCAAAAAGCCGTTCCTGTCCTGTATCAGTGGTTATCCACATCCAGAAAGAACCCCGAAACGCCCCAATGATGCCTCCCGAGCACCAAGTGAATAAAGCTTGATCTGTCGTCAAGGAGTCCTGCTATATATCAAGAGAAACCCCGAATTCAATTACACGCTCATTGTGAAATCGTGTTCGATACCAGGGGTTACGCTGGCTATGAACTACAAAAAGTTAGCTTCGGCAAGGAGGCTTGGTAAGATGAGTAGTAACGCACTTTAAGGAAAACCACAAGATATTGGTCGACTCGTATCGCCACATCTTGGTCTTCTGCCTCGACTTCTTCCCAGTCATCACTGCTGGACTCGGCAGCAGCCTCGGCACCCCTAATGTCAAGCTTGTTGATCTCGTCGACCAGCCCTTCCATTCCGGGGTCGCCTCCGACAGTCTTGCCAGACTTTAACTTTTCGCGTCTAAGCTTTAAGGCGGCATCGGCGCGGTCGAGTAGAGTCTTCATGACAGGGGCGTGTTTGCAGGGGTGCACACTGGCCATTTTAACATTGTTCGCGAAAAAAGGGAAGTCTTCTAATGTGACTGTCTTGTCCTTATAATCACCAACGATGTCCTCCATCATCTGATGCGGAGCAAGTGGCTGCCCCTCGGCGTACCCTGACAGATAAAGACGTGGTGTGCGATAATAAGGTGAGTACATGATGTAGAGCGCGTATGTCCGACGGGCCCTATGTAAAAGGAAGATGTCAATAACTTAAATGGGCGGACATTGCAGAGAACTGATACACTAACCCTACTTTCTTTTGAGCCTCAGGGTCCCGAATGATGGCTTCATCATCATCGTCATCCTCCATGTCCGGGATCTCGTCTTCGTCATCCAGGCGATCTCCTACGTTACCTGCATCGTCGACCGTCCGGACATCCCGCGCTTTAAGGGGTTGTGAGCTGCTGAGACCACCGGTTCGAAGCCACCCGTCGTCGTCGTCAGCCTGTCCCTTAGATTTGAAGTCATCGCCATCACCAACTACAGCCTCTTCGTGTCCGGCATCTCCGGCAAAATCATCATCGAGACGACGGTTACATGGGACGCCGCGCGTAACGAGGAACTGCTTGTCTGGAGGGAGGTAGTTTACGCGTTGAGCGTCGGAGTCGGCCTCGGCCCACGACCAGGTGGGAAACTTGAAGACGAGGTAATCGCCGGCGGCTAAGAACTCCTCGGGAGTGATCTGGCCAGTCTTGCGGAAGGTCGACTTGTGGGTGACGGGGAAGTGCTTGTCACGTAGCGTGTTGACTGTGGAATAGAGGTAGTTCATGATGGAGAGAAATGGAAATGGAGTCGATATGCGTCTTTTATGCTACAGGCTATAAAATGGGGGGGGTTGCGTATGTTATGTATGTATGTATGTATGTCTTGTTGGGTGCTGCCGGATAAGTGTGGGAGACAAAGCGTATATATCCAGAGGGCATTCACTTTGCGTCAGGGCACTATGTGGAGAAAAGGATGGCTGCCTGCGTTGTCTCGGTTGAGGTATGGTAAAGCTGCTGCTAGGTAGATCTGATTCACGTTGGTCAGGCACAAGGCTGGGCTTCTGTCACATGGCGTTTCGGGGCAGAGGGAATGACACGATAAGGTGTCTAGAATAACTACAGTAGCTGTACTGTATCTAAGTACCTACAGCTCCCTTACAGGTATGACAAACAGATGGCGGGGAAGAAGGAATGCCTTGCCTGAGGGGTACTCGTTGCCCAGGCGTGTTATCTTATCTCCATTGATCAAGTTACGTCAGGTTATGCAACAAGTCAGATAGGCAAAAATAGCGGGAATTGGCAATTTACGGGGAGTGGCTAAGCCACAGCATCGGAGGCTGAAGCTGCCCCCACCCACTTTCCACTTTATCTCGGCTGCTCTTCGGATTACGCCCTTGGTACCCACGAAAAAAGTCAAGCGAGAAATGCCCACACGCTGCTCAACACCTTCACTCTAAGACCGTTACTAACCAGCAGCTCACGACAACTCTTCGTCAGACAGACACTTTAGAGGTGCGAACCCCCACGAAACATCCAATATTCAGCAACTATTACTGACAAAACTTCTCGTGCCGTAGTCTCGCCGTCAAAATGAGTGTGTAGCCCTGTGTCAATGCCGAATCTCGTCTTCGCCGATTACTGACCCGCGAACACAGCCAAGGGAACCTCCAGTTTCGGAAAGCGCCACAACAAGACGCACACTCTGTGCCGTCGATGCGGTTAGTCTCACCAACACTCAATCGTCAATCTCGAACGAGCGTCGTAGACAGAGGCGATGGTGGTGGAAGTAATCGCGGGATACACGCCGATTGATAGTTGGGATTTCGACCGTTCAGAGCGACGTGCTGACGATTTTTGTATCTCCAGGTCGCCGCTCTCTACACATCCAGAAGCACACCTGCTCATCGTGCGGATACCCCTCTGCTAAGACCCGCAAGTGTACGTCTATACCACTCTCGAATCAATAGTCACTGGAGTTTAACTCTGCAATGTTGGGTTTTGCTCGTGTGCCAGGAACTGATTTGGTTACAGACAACTGGAGCGAGAAGGCCAAGCGCAGAAAGACTACCGGCACTGGTCGCATGAGATACCTTAAGGACGTTTCCCGCCGCTTCAAGAACGGCTTCCAGACCGGTGTACAAAAGGAATCCCGCGCCCTTTATTAAACTCGCAATATAAGAGCAACGATGGGTGAATGGTGACGAAATCTCGGCGGGGCATGGAAATGGAACGGTGTTACTTGACATTCGGACTGGTATTTGCATGGGATCTCAACAACATCTGAGTCCCGAGGGAAATGTTATGCTAGCAATACCCCTCCAAAAATTGCATCACGATCTGGCAAAGAAACGGCGGCTACCTACGATGAATGTGCATGTCCGCCCAGCAAGAGAACTGCGGGCGCTCCCGAGTTGAGGCTTCGGGTCGGCGCAAGGCATCTATCCAGGACTTTAGGGACGGATAGCCAGTGCCTATTAATTGGGTCATGGGGACGAATCGGTTCACGACAGGGTTCTTACTATTGGCCTCGCTCAAATACACGAACGCTACCATCGCCCCCAATGAAGTACAGTAGTTCGCGATCCTCTACGGGTGTGCCAGCAGTTCCCTCGTCTCCCCCAGGAGTGACTCGTAGCACGCCACTTACGTCTTTTGCAGTACCTGTCTCCAGCAGTCTTAAACTCATGATAAGCTGCGCATCGTGAGCTAACGATAGAGCCAGAGAGGCATGCTCCTTTTCTAGCGGGGTACCTTGTGCAGCTATCAAGGGTTCATCTGCAGAAATGGTGACGATAGAGGCATGCACTTTCTATTACAAGGCTTTCATTAATATACTCTGGCGATCTACCGTAGAACAGAATCCTCGCCCATGAATCACTTACTTCACGTAGACCTAGGATGGTATCTCGAAGGCCCTGGCTTGACATGGCATCCCCTGCCGCGGCCAACAAGACGTCTGGCTGGTCAATAACCAATATGGTCTGTGTCCCTGGTGTTAGAAACTGAACATGAGCCACGACATCCTCCAGCGTCCGAGTGAGATGGTCCGTCGTAGCCGCCGTCAGTATTCTTCTACCCGAGGCATCTGTCACGGCCTGTCTGCGCCCGTGTTCCGGCGATGGCATAAACAGGCCCGTCAGCCCATCAACAAAGACGAAAGACCCCTTTTTACTAGCCACGTCTAGGTCCAAGCCCAGTCGCTTCGCGCCGTCCTTCCAGAAGGCATAATCGCGCAAGAAGCTCACGAAGATGACGCTGGTATGCGGTTGCAGCGGTGCATCTGTACCCTCGGCCAGTAGATCGTGGCGGCTAATTGAAGAAGAAGACTGTGACGCGAGTAGAGAGTAAAGATAGCGGTGAACGAGCCAGTTAGTACTGGACCCCAGAACTCCACTCAGGAGGACGAGCGAGGTCTCGTGTGGGAGGCGGAGGTAAGGCTCGAGGAGGGGCGGTGTTCTAAACGCCATGGATAGTATACCTAATGGTGGTTCGCAACACAGTAAGGAGGGGGGGTTGGGTGATAGGTCGAATGACCCCAGAAGCTGACTTGGCGCGGGGGGGTCAGGTGATAGACGAATACAAGTAGGTAGATAATAATGTGCCGGATTCACATGCCTAACCAACTACAAGAAGTAGGTAATCAACACAAACTTGGAGCTGATATGGGGTGTAGGTATTGTAATCGTCGCGCGGGTAGAATTTGGCATCCTCAGGGTCCTACGATATGTGCATGTGATGGTTTTTAGGGCCATGCCCGGTGCCGTCATAGTGGACCTTTGCCAATCCCGGATCACGCTACACCATGTAAGTTACGGCCTGCATCCAAGAAACATGTACAACATATAGTTGCGTATTACAGCGTTTAGTACACGGCTACAGTATGACATTTATCGAGATGTAACCCGTTCAACTAATTCCATTCGATGCAAGTTTCCCGGAACTTGCGCCGGGAAGGTTGGCTTTCGTATTTAGTGTTTCTAAAGTTCTGACTGGGGTAATTTTCTTGTCAATCCTTCAGCCGCGCCACCCATGCTGGTCACCGCATCTCCCTTTATCTATTGAATAGACCAGGGTGATAGATGCCAGTGTAGATCATCGTACCAGACAAATGTGTCTCAGCGGTTGGTACTGATGCGAGCCTCTTCCCCGTTTCCTAGACCCTTGGTATGCTACACTACGTAAGTGTGCGGCTATTGTAGCAGATGTATCTACATGTTGGTAATTTTGAACGTTTGTGTTATTCTTTCAAGCGGTAACCGTTGTACCGGCTTATTTCTCTCGTGTTTCCGTCCTTGTTTTGATAGTGTGTTGCAACCAACCTTGAATCTTGACTCGCCAAACCTAAATAAATACACCAAATCCAATCATATTAAACTAGCAGCTCGCCCTCTGTCTTATTTTCTCCTCTATTTTCTCGACTTTAACTGGTCTTGACAGCCCTACAACAATCTCTTTTCTGTCTGGTCTAAATCTATCGATTATGAACTTACTCGTTGATCACTAATTCGGGGCTCTCCCCGCATCGTTGATGTAGGCCGTCCGGGTTATCGGACTAGGTCGACGGTTTTACCACCGCATTAGCGTAAGCAGCCTATACTATTTGCGAACTTAGCTCTCTCCACACTCTGTCACTTGCTCTCGTCCTTCTAAGTCACCATACATAGGAAGAGTCAGGTTCGGGGGGGGAGAGAGGTTCATGTGGAGGGTAACGGCGATTTACTGTAAGTCGGTCCCGGATTGGGCAAGTTGGCCCTCGTGCGTGATTCCCACCCTACCTGCCTGATTTGCGTGTGCATAAGAGCAGCAGGCAGGATACGCTCTATCTACAAGGGTCGGATCGGGAATATCAAAACTTTCTACTGTCTGCTGTGGGCACTCAAAACCTACCTTTCCTATAACTTCTTTTTCCTAGCTAGTATGTTTGTTTAGAAAATCATTTTGCTTACTCGGTACTCTTATGATTCTAATATCTAATCTGCCAAAGACTAGAAAATTGGATTTGATCATCGAATAGAGTACCTGATTAGAGAATTCGTAAATTGCGATGGCGGGCGAGCCGAAGGGTTCGGGACCTGGGCGGTCCTGGAGGGCTCTCTTCACAAGGAAAAGTGATGACTCTCTCGACCAGGGCCAAATAGGCGGGAAACAGCCAAAGCCAACATGGAATATGGGTATACTCAATGACAGAGAGACTATTGAAGTTCCAGGTAAATTTCTTGAGTTTCATAACCCGGATGAGACACGATGTGGCTGACATCATATTCTAGGTTCTGTTCTGTTGCTCTCAAATGAGAGAAACGAGCCCCTTGGTCTCCGGAATGCTCCCGCTAGGACTTCCCACTCTTCTCTTCCTACCGGCATGCTACCGGAGCCACCAATACCGGCTAGAGGGCAGGAAGAGGAGAAAAAGCTCACCAAGGATGGCCAAATTATCCTCGACCCTCAGCCTGACGATTCTCATAATGACCCGTTAAACTGGCCTTCTTGGCGCCGTGATTGTGCTCTTCTCTCCCTCGGCCTGTACTCGATGGTTGGCGGGGGCATCACTCCAATCTTAGCTGCTGGGTTTACTAACGTTGCTCACGGTGAGTCTAATTATTTGTTATATTCCTGTTACTCAGTCAGCTAACATAGGTCTCCAGACTACAATGTCGATGTGTCCCGAGTCTCATTAACCACAGGACTGGTAAGTGTTCTTTTGGAGTCATCTTCACATCACCTTTACGCTCTAGCGAACAGCTACAGACCTTGCTCAGAAGGCACAAGCTGACCTTGATTCTACAGTATATGCTGGGCCTTGGTATTGGTTGTGTGATTTTTTCACCCACCGCTATCTTATGGGGAAAACGCCCTGTCTACTTATTCAGCGTCATTCTGTTTATCAGTTCGGCTGTATGGTGCGCATTGTCACCTAGCTTCACCTCGCTTATCCTAGCTCGTATCTTCCAGGGGATTGCAGTCAGCCCGGTAGAATGCCTCCCTTCAGCTACTATCGCCGAGATCTTCTTCCTCCATGAGCGGGCCTTCCGGATTGGTATCTACACGTTGCTATTGCTCGGCGGGAAGAACCTTGTACCACTCGTTAGTGCTGCTATCATTAATGCTCTCGATTGGCGTTGGGTCTTTTGGTAAGCTAAATTCAGTCGCTGGGACACCACTGTAGTCGTATCAAACTAATTGTATCTAGGATTGTTGCTATCGTGGTAGGTTTCTGTGGAGTCCTTCTATTCCTCTTCGTACCCGAAACTTTCTGGGATCGTACGCCTATTCCAAAGTCAGCACGCCGAGTCACTAAACGGCCGAGCTTTTTCAGCCGAAGGTCATCCAGGCATGTTGTACCCAAAGTATCAGATGTGGCCGACGCCACTACCGAACAACCTGCCCACGAAGGTGCTGAGATCAAGCCTACTGAGGAGAAATCGGAGGCGGTACGGCCGAAGCAACAGCGCCATGTCGGCTTCGCTTCCGGCATGGAAGATCACTCAAATTTAGAAAAGAGCCATGGAGAGAATAATTTGCCCTCAGTCCCCGTCGAGGCAGCATCCGAGACTATACCCTCCCAGCATGACGAGACGCCAGCTGCTGCTTCATCAACAACGCACGAAGTGCCACTGAGTCCTCCACGGCCTCAAAACGAGCGTACACTGTCAAGTCAAAGTGTCACAACGCCCATCAGTATAGATCGGTTTGGCGGTCACAACCTTGCACCAGAGAACAACTCGACCTTGCCTGATTATTTCCTTGATACAGAAGCGCAACACCAAGGGCATCATGCCCTCAGTTCCGACGGGGATAGCGAAAGGATGTCTTTCTCAAATCTCGCGGCTGCAACCATGGGACAGGTGTACACGCACAAACTCCGAGAGGCGCCACGGCAATCATTCAAGTCGCAGCTCAAAATACACAATGGTCGGATTAACCAGGACCTATGGTGGAAGGCCGCCGTCCGGCCTTTCATCTTGTATTCATATCCGGCGGTTCTCTGGTCGTCGGCCGTCTACGCTTGCTCCGTGGGCTGGCTGATCGTTATCTCCGAATGCGTCGCCGTCATCTACCGAGAAGGGTACTACCAATTCGACGCCCTGTCTACCGGTCTCGTCTACATTTCACCATTCATCGGGGGCGTCTTAGGCACGGCTGTCGCTGGTAGGGTCAGCGACGTGATTGTCAAAGCGATGGCGCGCAGAAACGGCGGCCTTTACGAGCCCGAGTTCAGACTGGTTATGGCCATTCCCATCCTGATCACCACTTTACTCGGCCTCATTGGATTTGGCTGGTCCGCCAACGTGGACGACCCCTGGATAGTGCCCACAGTGTTCTTCGGCGTCGTGTCGTTCGGCTGCTCGCTCGGATCCACGACGGCCATCACGTTTTGCGTGGACAGCTACCGTCAGTACGCCGGCGAGGCGCTGGTGACGCTCAATTTTAGCAAGAACGTGCTGCACGGCCTCGTCTTCAGCTTCTTCGTGACTGGGTGGCTGAAGAGCGACGGGTCCAAGACGGTCTTCACCTGGATCGGAGTCATCCAGCTCATCGTCCTGCTGTTTACGGTCCCCATGTATATATATGGCAAGAGGGCGCGCATGTGGACGGTGAGAATGAATCTTATGGAGAAGTTCTGATTGTGTTTTTCCATGCATGCATGCATTAGCGGTTAGAATGATGACTTAGAGGTACCTACTTAACTGTCGGTTTTGTGCATGGGTCGCAAGGCTGGGCTGGAGTCTACTACTTACACACACTGGTTGTGTTGTGTTGGAAATTAGCATTTTAGGAATATCTTACGACAGCACTTATGATAGCATTCATTATTCACGGCGTCAGCGGACATTTATGGCACTATTTTCCAATATGATATGCCCGTCTTCTTGTTGAATATGCGGTCCTACAGTTAGACGGACGGAGGAGGCTAAACTTGCAGCGCAACAGGTATGTACTTATATCAATACTGCAACTATAGCATGGTTTAAGGTCCTAAAGTTCTAAAGTTACCCCAGATCTTAGAACGAATAAGAGTTACATAATGCTTTTTGGTGTTTTTAGCCAACGGGCTGGCTGTTTTACATATGTAACTTGCTCTTGGCATCTTTAGGACCGAAACGACATATTTAATTGTGACGTCATAGGTATACCTATTCGCGCGTACCAGACTCGCTAGGCGACCAACCACCAATCTGAAAGTTGAAGTTGATAATTATAGTTACAATCTGTATCATGAGATAAAGCACCAACTTCACCTTTGGCTAATCGACATGTCGCCAACCACCCGCGTCTCATTGGCGCCAACATATCGCGGTTTCGGCCTGCGCGTAACAAGGACTTTCGCAACGTCTCCAGCCTCGCGTGCGAAGAACCAGATCTACGCCTCGTGAGTGTTTGTTTGTTGTAACCCATTCCCACTTCAAAAAATTTCCCCTTGAAAAAAAAAGTCCTACTTTTCGCGCTATCCGTCCTCCTGCTCAGCGCGCTCGCTGCAACAAGAAAAGAGACAGAATAAGAATAAGAAGGAAGAGAAAACACAAGACTTACCAACAACAACCCTTTTCGTCCATACAACGACACACACACACAGCCACGCAAAACGCTAATAAGATTTCCACAGCGTCCGCCGTCCCGACGACTTCCACACCTACCAGCTTCTCTCTTCATCGGCACGGACGCCACTGATAACGCTCTGGACGACGTCCTGGTGCGGTACCTGCCGCGTCGTCAGCCCGCTCTTGAAATCCCTCGTGGAGTCCGGCGTCGGCGAGCAGGAGGGCGGCGTGGCGTTCTGCACCGTCGAGTACGATGCCCCTGATATCATGAGCGGTTCCGGAGGAGGAGGAGGAGGAGGAGGAGGACTGGGCATGACGTATATGATCACGAGCATCCCGACTTTGCTGAGCTTCGATGCTGGCGAGGCTATGACTGATACCAAGATCACCGATGGTAAAAAACTTGCTGATCGCGCGTTCTTGGAAGAGTGGATCCGGAACGAGGCGAGGAGGCATGGTGGGAGGGGAAGTGGTGGTGGGAAGGGTGTGTTTGGGGGCTTGTTTGGTGGGTTGAGGTGATAGTTCTCGGTTTCGGGTTGGTGCTATGAGTAGTTATTCGTGTAAACGATTTACTTATGGTAGATTTAACGAGCAATGGCTTAATACCTGGTGTTAGAGAACCCCAGGATAGGTAAGTTTAGTCCAATGCTTTCACGGCGATTATTAACCTAAGAGTAGAAGTATGGCGTTTGTATGAGGGGATATCGGTTATCCCGTAAGTTAGAGAAGGTTCAGTTATGATCTGTCATGCCAAGTGTTGTGAGATAGCAGTATCAAGACACAAGCGGAGACACCACTTGCTTGAGACATTACACGAATTGCAAAGGCGGAAGCAGAAGTATAGACGCCTTCAAGAGGCACGAGATAATATTGCATCGCTATAAAGCTCAAACAGCGATCAGTTGTTATAGTGTCCTTCCTTCCCAGCCTTACAGAACTGTAGATAGACATATCCCAAGAAACACATCAGCTCCGCCCAAACCCAAAACCAAAGCGAGCGTGTCTATGAACCCCCCAGAACCTACTACGACGCCCAACGCCCCTCGCTATGGTCTTGATATATATATGAAGCACGCTAGGATATCTGGAGTTGTACCAACGGCTAGATGTCGACAAAAAGAAACAGAAAAAGGCTAGTATAGTTTAGATAAACGAAGAATTGATAAAACGATAATTCAATTCAGCCCTTCATCTCCCAGTGCCATCCTTATTGACACCCAAGATCTTGACAACAATCCGCGCCGTGATGTGGGTAGCCGTCTTGGCAATGGAGACGAGGGGCACGTGCGCCTCGGGAAAAGGGCGGTTGGTGTTAATGTCCACCAGCAGGGCAACCATGCTGATGAAGCTAGTGATGGAGAAAACGCTGATGCTAGCAAAGGTCTCTTTGCGGATGGGGACCTTGCGCTGCGTGTAGTGATAGCAAGCCGTCAGGATGGTGGCGATGCCAATCCAGGCGGGTAGAAGTAGGCGGGGGTCCTTGGTGCCACCCGTTATATATACGATCCACGACGTCAGATACGCGAACACGCAGCTGATGGTCAATAACCGCACCACGGTCGCTTGCGGCGTGTAGTTTATCAGCCATCGGGACATTAGACAGTCTGTGAAGTAGAAGGCGAGCGTTGCGGACGCGAAACACTGTGAATGCGCAATTGGGTCAGTCTTCTTCTATGTGATTCTGAACTATCTGTGCGTTCCCTCTTGTGTGTGCCATTCTATCGTGAGCACAGTGATAGAGAGAGAGGGGGGGGGAGGGGGATGGAGAGCAGATAGAGGGGAGAGACGTCATACCCATAGCGCTGCGAGCAAGGTCTCAGTAAGCATTAACGAAGCCTCCTCGTTCGTCTCAACTTGGTGCAAACGTCGCAGAACCTGCGCAACAAGGAAGCGTAGCGCAATGCGTACCCCCCACCAGAAGCAAGGCACGAGGCATAGTAGACGGCAAATAGAAAGCGTGCGATACCAGCGTTTGGGGAGGCCGAGGAGGACGGCGACGCGGGGTTGGAGCAGGGATACGGCGACGGGTCTCTCGAGCTTGTTGTTGTTGTTGTCGGGAGGATGATGATGGTGATGGGTGTGGTCGTGGTTGGGGGTGGGATTGTAGTTGTGGCCGTGACCGTGGGCGGCGCCGTTGAGAGTCGGTCTCGCTAACGACGACGACGATGACGACGACGGCGGTCGTGGTTTGTCCATCGGGTAGACGAGGCGGCGGGCCGGCGCAAGGGGCGTTGCGGCGACGCGGTGCGGCCTTATCTATTCCCGATTTCCTCCGCCCTCGACCACTCCTGAGGTGTGCGAGGTCAATTGGTCTTGGTGCACCCAAAATACAAGGAGTGGCCGCTCCAAGTTACGATCGCAAGCAAATGAACAAGCAGCGTAGGTAGGGTCATAATAAGTCGGCGTTCATTCGTCCAGCTAGGTTCGGGGATCTCTCCTGGACTTGGGGCCGTTTCTACCAAAAAAGCTGGTTTGTGCAGGGGAGGACCTGGGTTGCTGGCATCATCGCCCCACTAACAACTTCCTTACAGAGCTTTAGGCTCAATACGAAGGAAGGTACGCAACAGCAGGTAGGTACCATGGGTAAGTAATTTATATATACAAAGATTCCCAAGCCCCAATGCCGCGCTGAAGCTGTCTTGCGTGTACCTAGGTTCATCTTATCTTGCTTTTATGCTCTTCTGCGCATCTAAGTACGTGCCACCGGCGAAGCCTCCCCGAGGCCAACCCTGCTGGCCGACACAACGGCCCCTCTTCATCATCAAGAAATCTATCGGTACGCCGCCAAGATTTTGAAAGTCAAATTTGATCGCCGGGCATGAGTTGTGGCTTTGAAGAAGGATTCAATATTTCAACTCCGGTTCACCTGGTGTCACTGATAGCTAGCTAAGCTGTTGATAAAGGAATGCGCCATAGTCGTGACATCGACACAGCTCATGCGCTAGCCGAGCTTTAAGCCTTGTAAAGTATCTCAATTCGTATGCCAAATGATTCTTTTACGATTAGCCAACAAATATTTCAAGCGTCGACGTATAAAGCCGGTAAGCTCCACAGGGATAATTGACAAGATGATATAGCCCAACATCTTGTTTTCTTCCGAATTGAAACCAAGACCAATGTACTGCGAGCTGCTGTATAATAGCCACTTCACATATCTAGGCAAACTCATATTTCCCTTGAATAAGTACTTTATCGTTCTCTTGAACTGAAGCAGGGTTAGACAAATCTAGGATCTCCTCGCTTATCACCGCTTTACGCTCATATCTTAACCCAAACCAGCGCGGACAGACATATAGAAACTCCAGGTTAATAGATAATGAGTTGATTCAGAATCCCTCCTTTATTCCGTTCTGACACCAATGTTATAGATGTAGATCCCGTAGAGCATCACTACAACGGTCATGGAGATAACGATATGGTGGACAATGATAAGACGAGAGAGCTATGAGGCTGATGATAAGGTTATACAACATCTGCATGTCTAAGACATCGCCGCCAGCGTCTCACAACTACCTGCGTGGTGATAATTTCGGCGTTTTCAAATCTTGCGACTGTTTCACGGGCCTTTCCGCATTTATGTCTTCTGCCAATCTATAGAATAACAATGTGGCGGGAAAATTAGTGAGAACTGTTTCATAACCGATGAAGATGTCTGATTCATGATGCTGGTATGATATAGCAAAGTCATAGGAAAAAAATGTCATCCGTTTATATGAGATGTATCTATTTTGACGACTAAATAAAACAGCATCCGTTCCGGCTTACCCTATATTTGTCACCATCGCCCCGGGCGGTACTCAGAATGCAGTGAAATATGTTCTTAGTAACAGACAATGATCTCTACAGTTTATCGGACGATATACTATCCGATAGGTAGATAAGTGCTTGTTGTATGACCTGCACGCGCCTCAAAAATGCAGTGAAAGTGTGGTTGTTTCCAACTTCCGGAATTTTTACTAGTACTCGCTCTTTTATATGTCTTTAGATGTAGTAAATAAGGGGTCAACCTTACTTGACCTTATTAGCACAATCACTGGCTCTGCACCGCGATGCTTCTCTCCGGTGAATTCTGTTGATCTTCCTGGTTCCGTCACTACGTACATATCGTCGTGCAACATCATGTACTTCACTTCATAATATCAATTCCTTACATAATCAATGATGCAGTGCTCGAAACTCTTTGACATGTTTGAAGTATTGGCCAAATATTGTGTTTATATATAGAAATTTCAAAACAGGGGAAAATTTTGAATACGCTCCTTGCATATTATTTCCCTCTTGTTAGAGAAAAGGAAATCTTGAAATATTGAATCTGGACCAGAAGATACGGTCTTAAATCAAGTCGAGGGTTTAATAGCCGTGTAATATCATTTAAGTCTACAATGTAATTAGCCAGTTTCTGAATCTCCCGTATCGTAGGGATTTTGCCATTTATATGGGCGCGGGATATCTGTTGAACATAAAATAGTGTGAAACACTTCCTAATGTGAATATAGCAAAATATAGGGAAATAAATATAAAATATATTAACTACTCAGGAATCTAGAAACATGTGACACCAACGATCCTGCCATATATTTTTCTATACCGGTTTGATAACGTTACAGGAGAGAGCGGCATTACTATGGTACACTATTAACAGGAGTGAAGTTCTGTCAGGCTATGACCTGAAATATATGCTTGCGGTTGAGACACTAGCAAGTAAACATTCGGGGTTGTTAGTCTGAACCCCTTCGCTACCTACTTATCATAGAGATCAATGTACATAAAAGATATCATTTCAGTTGGTCTATCAACCATCTAGTCCTGTCTAGTTAGGTTTTATGGATACGACCACCCAATTTAGAGTTTTCTATTTTTAGAAACCTGTATTGACCCTGAAATCGTGGTTTGAACTTGATCTTTTGACTGCTGCTCTTGTCGACCACCAGGGAAACGAGTCTCGGTATCTTCATAACCTAATATTGTGCACATATGGGCTTTCGAAGCTTCTACGGTACCACATCGTTGTAGGTCTATAAAAATAAACTTCTCCAGAACTATATTCAAAGATAGAATTGTATCGCGTGAGCCGTTTCCAAATTCGATCGCTAACGAAACACATAACGATATGTCTTAATATTGCATGTGAGTAACGACAGCCACAACCTGTGGCATGTTTAGCGAGAAGAATGAGCCCGGTCATTAAAGATCATCGGGTTGATGTTTGACTTGGAGTAAAAAGTACACGCTTGTATAATAATAGAATTTTCCTAGAAAACAAAAGTTACCGCCCGAGCCCCTGGTTTCTCAGGGTCCAGTCGAAATCGTTCTCTTGCCACCGGAATGCTTGGCGGGCATGTTAACGATATTGTTGGCTACTATCTATCTGGGAACTAATGATAAACTTTCTATAGGTAGAATAAAACCTAGCTATGAGACTAATTGCGTAGGCCTATCCGAGACGGATCGGAGCCGCCGAACGTTAGACGAGACTTATGGAAAAATCATCAATTCTGGGCCGTGAGACTATGGGGAGTGTTGGAAACGACTATTTTGAGTTGGTTGTGGTGATCACGCTTGGATGAAAATTCTTTCAGTGAGCGCGGGGTATCGGCCAAGGGGCTCGAACAACGGGCAGTGCCACTGAACTGCACTGTAAAGCGGCGACAGTGATCTGATACGTCTAAATACTTGCGAAAGATGTATGTGGTTCTCGTTCAGCTGCAGAGCTAGCATCATATTTTGTGCACTAGGCTTAGTGTCATAACGGAGACTAACAGACGCTCGGATTTTAGCGGACCTAGGCCGTCGACTTGCCAGATCAGTAGATTTGCCTGATCTGTTCAGTGGCTCTCTTGGTCTGCCCTGCTCCATTCGACGAATTGGCCCCGGCGTGACGTACATGAGGCCCCAGTAGAGTTGTGGAGTGTGCCAGCTTGGAGGCTCTTATTAAACCAATTACCGTAGTTGGCTTGTCAGACATGGGCGGATGCAAAACTCTGGCTGGCATAAACCAGCATTGGGCAGCAAAGAAGAGGGGGGAAATTGTGGCAATCGTGAATGTGAACTGATAAGGAATTTTCTTTGCTGGCGGAGGTGACTCAGACCGGCCACGAACCAGAGCCGGCGAGAATATTCATATCGGAATTGTTTATACAATCATGGAATACCTATTTCTGTCTTGAAAACCTTGGGGAGTGGCCACTGGCACGGCCGAACAAAAGCTTTTTCGAGGCCCAATCATGGTATTTGTGTTCATTACCTGCGTGGACTATAATAGAGTTCTGATAGTCTGAGTGGATGCGACCAAGCAAAGCACGGCGGCATTTGCCTCACAAAGTGAGCTACTCGGCTACCGATGGAGGTCATCCTCGTATCTGGCCAATACAAAGGCGAAGGGTGGGACTGTTTCAATGGCAAATGGAGGTTGGATTCTAGACTCGGTAGGCGGTGAATGTGGGGGAAAATAAAAAAGTTTTTTCCCTTCACATTCGGAACTTGTGCATTGAATGGGAAGGAGGGGTTACTACGTAGAGGGGCAGATGCCCCCGCAACACAGTTTGCTGGCAGAAACCAAGCGCGCCGCGCCACTCTCTTCGCTCTCTCAATAAAACCCACCTCTACCCCTCCGCTTCCTCTTTTTTGATTTTCCTTTTGATTCTTCGTCACTATACCGTTAATCAAGCATTAACATCTGGAAATGTGAGTACTCCTCTATCCTCATTACCGCGAAAACCATCGCATTTTCTTCTGCTTCTGCAGATTCATCTCTCCCTTAGTTCAGCTCCCTGTCTGCGGGCCGTGGACGGTGCCGTCTTTTCACAAGATCGAAGGGATCACCAACTGACTTTACCCGCTCGTGTAGTTTCACTCCCAATCTCTAGACCGAGAATCCTCACACACCCAGAAACATGTCGACTAAGGCTCACCTTAACGTCGTCGTCATTGGCCGTAAGTTGCATATTCCGCGTCGTCGCATTCGAATGGTATCTAACCCGCGACGCCGTAGACGTCGACAGTGGCAAGTCCACTACTACCGGCCATCTGATTTACCAGTGCGGTGGTATCGACAAGCGAACCATCGAGAAGTTCGAGAAGGTTAGTATTTTTCTGTCATCTATTTCGATCGCACCTTTTTTTCCTTTTTTTTTTCTCGTATGACCTCAAAAATATGTGTGCCCCTCTCGATCGCACTTAATTTGAAAAGCCCCCACCGAGGGGCATAAATTTTATTTACCCCGCCCTCACTTTTGGATCCCGGGATAGTCCATCCGCACGCAGTTACCCTCACGATGTATCTGAACCAACTTATCTGTGTATCGGTCTCTTCATACTATTCGTCGACGTATATTTTTTACGTGCACACTTGAAATTTACTTGCTTTCGAGATATTGGTTACTGACGTTTACAAACAGGAAGCCGCTGAACTCGGCAAGGGTTCCTTCAAGTATGCCTGGGTTTTGGACAAGCTAAAGGCCGAGCGTGAGCGTGGTATCACCATCGATATTGCTCTCTGGAAGTTCGAGACTCCCAAGTACTATGTCACAGTCATTGGTATGTCGCTCTTCGCGCCTAGCCTGATTATTTCGTCTTGTGCATACTAACTTTCATTTGCCAGACGCTCCCGGTCATCGTGATTTCATCAAGAACATGATTACTGGTACCTCGCAAGCCGACTGCGCCATTCTCATCATTGCTGCCGGTACTGGTGAGTTCGAGGCTGGTATCTCCAAGGATGGCCAGACCCGTGAGCACGCTCTGCTCGCTTTCACCCTGGGTGTCAAGCAGCTCATCGTCGCTATCAACAAGATGGACACTGCCCAATGGTCTGAGGCTCGTTTCAACGAGATTGTCAAGGAGACCTCTTCCTTCATCAAGAAGGTCGGTTTCAACCCCAAGCACGTCGCTTTCGTCCCCATCTCTGGTTTCCACGGCGACAACATGCTTGAGGTCACCAAGAACGCTTCCTGGTACAAGGGCTGGGAGAAGGAGACCCCCAAGGGTGCCAAGGTCAGTGGCAAGACTCTCCTCGATGCCATCGACGCCATTGAGGAGCCCAAGCGTGCCAACGACAAGCCTCTCCGTCTTCCCCTTCAGGATGTTTACAAGATCGGTGGTATCGGCACGGTTCCCGTCGGCCGTATCGAGACCGGTGAGCTCAAGCCCGGTATGGTCGTCACTTTCGCTCCTGCCATGGTCACCACTGAGGTCAAGTCCGTCGAAATGCACCACCAGCAGCTCGAGAAGGGTAACCCTGGTGACAACGTTGGCTTCAACGTGAAGAACGTCTCCGTCAAGGATATCCGTCGTGGTAACGTTGCTGGTGACAGCAAGAATGACCCTCCTTTCGGTGCTGAGTCCTTCAACGCTCAGGTCATCGTTCTCAACCACCCCGGTCAGGTCGGTGCTGGTTACGCTCCAGTTCTGGACTGCCACACCGCCCACATCGCCTGCAAGTTCTCTGAGCTTCTCGAGAAGATTGATCGCCGTACTGGTAAGAGCGTCGAAGCGAACCCCAAGTTCGTCAAGTCCGGTGACGCTGCCATTGTTAAGATGATTCCTTCCAAGCCCATGTGCGTGGAGGCTTTCACTGACTACCCTCCTCTTGGACGTTTCGCCGTCCGTGACATGCGTCAGACCGTCGCCGTCGGTGTCATCAAGTCCGTCGAGAAGGACACCAAGGTCAAGGGCAAGGAGACCAAGTCTGCTGCCAAGAAGAAGTAAACAGCTCAGGTTCTTTAATATAAAAAAAAACTTGGGGTGATCTACTTTATGAGGAATGTCATGACGGATTGGCGCTATGATAACGGTATTACGTTCGCACTTTCTGTTGATATCGGTCGGGAATGATTGCGAATGGGTTAAGGGAAATATCTGTGTCATTTTTTCTCGTCCATGTGCTTCTAGCAAAATAGAGTCGTAGACCGTGTTCACATCGTGCCATCCTATCTTATGTGACATGACATCGTGACTTCTGTGCATAATTATTCTATTCTGAAACCGTCGGCGCTGTCCTTATGAGATCAATTCACACATATTTCACCATTAGTGACACATCGTACTCTGTTTGACTAATTTATCCAAGTGATATCACGTATTCTACAAAATATACAAGTTTTGATATGTTACAGTATAATAATTCAACATTGGATTTAATGTGGCAGGTCACCAATACCAGACCATAAAGAGCGATCCGCGACAAATCTGGAGCAACATTCCAGAAAGTTTTCTTGCAGCGTACCCTTGTCCACCGTTTCGGTCGCAGGCGTTGTGGAACGAAGAGGTTGTACGGGCTCGAGTGTGACTTCGGCGCGACGGCCGCCACCCTGTCCTGCCTCGATCGACGTGTACGTCAGTTGGTGGTCCTCGTACGGTAGCGTGACGGAGCGGTGGAATTCCAGTCCGACGAATTCGTAGTGTACTCTGCAATTATCGACAGACTCCTCGGATTGCGTCCGGTCTCGTTGCTGCTGCTCTGCCTTTGCGAGCTCGGCGGTACTCTCCTCCCCTTCCTGGGTGGGATGGGGGGAGGAGTTTGCGAGTAGGCGTCGAGGAATAGAAAAGCGTTGATGCGGCAGCACATCGAGCTTCCCGTTCTCGAGGTCGAGATGCGAGTACTTGAGGTAGTCGAGGAGGGGTCGCCATTTTGCGAGGGCCTCGGCGTCGCGCCCCTGGAGCGTCACGTATTGCGTCTGCGTGAAGCGCACGTCGACGGGCGATGAAGGGAGCATCACGTCTGTGTGGTGGATGCGAGTTATGGCGCGCAAGCTCTCGACCCCCTGGATCTCGCGGTCGGAGGCCGCGAGCCGGAGCTCGAGGATTGGGGCCCCTTTGAATTCTTCAGACGACTGCGTGGCTCCTGGCCAGAAGCGCAGGACAAGTGTGACTTTCGTGGTGGCTTGTGGAGAAGAAGTACTGTCTGGATCGCTCGTGCCGATCTTCGAGAGGGGGAGAGGATGAGGCGCTGTGGGGGCGAATATACGTCTGTCGGTGCTTGCTAGGAGGTCGGAAAGGAGAGGGGTTGGGTTTGAGGATTGGTATGGGTGCAGGACTTGGCCGAAGCTGGCGACTGTTGAAGTCTGAGGCACGTTGGACCACTTGACTGGACTGGAGGGAGGCTTGGTCTTGGGGGAGAGCTTAAGGCTTTTCTTGGGTGGTTCTGTCTCCTCGAGAGATTCTATCTTCTCAAGCGGTTTTGTGTCTTCGCAAGCTTCTGTTTCCTCGAAAATTTCCGTCTTATCAAGAGGTTCTGTTCCCTCGAGGGGCTTTGTCTCTTCGAGAGCTTCTGTCTCATCGAGGGTTTCTATTCTTTCTATAGGTTCAAAAGGTAGTTCGAAGTTCTTGACAGGCAACGTTGGGTTTGTAAGACTGTCCTCTTTTGGTGTCAGAGGATGCACAAAACGTGCCCATTGTGCTAATCTGTCTTTCCACGCAAGCTTATCTTTATTCGTGGCATCTACGATGAGTCGACCAGAATGCTCTTGCGATACTATAGGCGAGAGTAAAGTAGTAGTAGTGGCTTGCTGAGGCCCGAAAGCAGTAAGAAGAAGACGGAAGACGATATGATCCATATCTTCGACAGGGAAAAGACCAGAATTAGCTCCCGACTTGACTTCAATCCAAGTTATCTCCAACTGTTTTTAAAGTGATTAGTGTAGATCAGACAGGCTGGAAACCGAATATATGACTAACTGATTTTGATTTGAATGTTTTTCGAATGTGAGTATTCGTAATTCGGCCGAGTTCCTCTAGTATAACATCGTGCGGGGCCTCAGAAGCAAAGAGACGAACTGGCAACTTCTTGACCCTGACGCTTCTCAGCGTCTCATCTAGACCCCTTAGGAGTAACTCGGTTTTGGGTTTCGTAGCGACAAGCCGGAGCGTCTTTTGACCGCGGAATGCTTCGATCTTCTCACCAGGTTCGAGCCAAATTTTGCCCAAAACATTCATAAAACGCTGTGTACCACCTGATTCAATAAGTCTTGACGTTAGTACATGGTCGTACATGATTTAGGTTGAACTCTAGTAGGTAAACGAGACTTACGCATTAATTGCGTGAACTCAGTGTTGCGGAACTTGATCCGGATCTCGCCCAGCTGCGTCTCCAGCTCGGCGATAGACAACCCCCAGCCCTCGCGCATCAAGTGCATAGCAAGTATCTCCTTGGGGGTAGTTGTAGGTGATATGTAGCCCTGCAGCGTGGGATCCATAATACCAAGAGGATTGGGATCTATCTGCAGGGGCGCCCAGGGGCTCCTCTCCAAAATCCAAGGAAAATCAGGGATTGAGGAACTATTGTTGATCGCGTCTCGCGTCTCGCGCCCGGCGTCAGACCTGAGCCATTCCACATAGTCTTGTAGCTGAGGAGCCAAAAATCCGTTGGTCAAGCGGTGTAGGAGTTTTTTAAAGTCATTTTCCGACAAGACTTTGTCTGTCTTGGGCCGTAGGTCGTGGATGCTGGACCGCATCTCCTGTAGTGTCAGGGGTTCACGCCTGCTGTCAAAGAGAGCCTCGATGGTGGCGGCAAGGTTTGTTGTAGATTCAGGTTCGGCCTCGTCTTCGCCGGGAACCAAGGGTATTTGCCTCCTCCGCAATTTACCGCCATCTCTCATGACAATGGCGTACGCCGGCTTGCCCAGCATATCGGAGCCCAGGTTCACAGCTGTTTCGTTCAAGACTCTGTTGCCAGATACATGTCGTTTGCGGAGATCGAGCCTCTTAATACCAGAGCGTAGCTTGCTCTTTGGCTTGGATCTCTTTTCCTGGTCCACATCCCGGGCAGCATCGTCACCGTCGGCTCGATCGCCGGCAAAATCATCGGGACGATGGGTGTTGGCAGCATGGCTTGTGACGTAACGGATGGGCGTCGTCAGTTGACGTAGGAGTCGCAATCGACATCCAAGGCACACGGTGCCGATGGGCGCACCTCTAGCGATCATCAAGGCGCATGCGATACAATAACACTTTCCCTCAAAAAAAAAATTGACAATAGCATCACATATAAATGCCACTATCAGCTGGGAGTAAGTATACCTAGCGTAAACTAGTTGTTGTAGGTCCATGGATTTTTTTTCGTTATCTTATCTTATCGCCGTACCCAGATACCTGGGCCCGGTAATACCTACGTATTTAAAGCTAACTTAACACGACGCGGCTAGGAAAACGCGCTGAATATACCTGCCCAGGCTACCCTGGACTTTGCTACATACAGCCCACTTTCAGGTGTAACAGCTCCGGATCAAGGCCTACAATTGTATTACCTAGGTACCTATACCTGACACAAACAACACCTCGACGACTTCATTATCTTGAGATAAAACTCGCCCAAGTACGTCTCACGACCAAATCACTACCTCCCGTCCTCTTAAAGCCCATACATCCTATTACCATGCCTCCGCAGACGCAGAAGCGTAGGCGGATAGGCTACCATGGGGAAGAAAGAGACGAAGATAATACACGCCATCGGCGACAGACAAAGCGTGTTCCGGAATCCGATGAGGAGCCCGACCCCTCCGACAATGACGACGAGCAAGACGTCGATATGGGAGAGCCCGCAGGCGTTGACGGTAACTCGGATGATCAACTCGTTAAGAAGCTCGTGCGTTATGCCTTGGCCTGCGAATACGCTAGGATACCTATCAGACGCGATGGGATACGGGATAAAGGTAGCCAGATCATGTGCCTCATTTGGCGCAATAGTTTGCTGATGCTCTACTATCGTAGTTCTCGGTACACAGGCGCGGTCCTTCAGACGAGTCTTCGACGCTGCACAGGAACAGCTGCAGAAGGTCTTCGGTATGGAGATGGCCGAGTTGCCCGTCAGGGAGAAGCGCACATTGAAAGATAAGCAAAGTAAGTATATGTTCTCCTCGTACAGGTAGTATTTGTGATTTCATACTGCTCTTACCACCCATCTAAATAGGATAAACCGACTGACCAATGCATTACCCTTGCTTTAGAAGCCGTGAAGAGAGGTGCATCACAGGCGTCTGCATCCTCCCGCCAATACATCCTCATTTCATTCCTACCCCAGGAATATAGAACACGGCCCATCATCGGTCCCTCTCGTATACCTAGCACTGCCGAAGAAGCTGCATATGTTGCCTTTTACACTATCATCATTTCCATTATCACACTGTCCAACGGCGAACTGAGCGATATGAAGTTAAGACGCTATCTGACGCGCCTCAATGCAAGCCAGAATCTTCCAATGGATAAGACCGATCATGTTTTGCAGAAGCTGATCCGACAAGGGTATCTCGACAAAATAGTAGAGAGAGTCGAAGGAGACGAAGACGCGATTACGTGGTGTGTTGGGCCGCGAGGTAAGGTTGAGGTGTCGCCTCACAGCGTCGCTCAAGTTGTGAGTGAAGTATGGGGCGATCTGCCCGACGACTTTGATGAAAAGTTAGAGAAGAGTCTGGGTGTACAGAGGACGGCACAGGCTCGGGCCGCCAATCAGGCTGATAATCAGGCCGAAACGGAAGAAGAAGAAGAGTAATTGGCGTAAGGCTCTGATGTGACGTGTGTCTTGAACGGAAAGTGATGATCACCGTGCTTTCCGGGATGCCGGATCCTCTACCAAGAAGCAATCATTCATCCTTGAATTGGACTTTGCTGCTGCGACGAAAACTGCTCGGATCGATTAATATTCCCGGATAGCGTTCCGTTGTTTGGTGCTATAGCTTCACTGTATATAACACTAGAGGTCGCCACAACTAGTAGGCGATCTGGATGAGATCAGGAATTGTCGTTTCGTCCATTCTGCACCATATGCTCCTCCCCTTCACGCGGGGGCGGGGGACCACATGGTTGGATCATTTTGCGGATCAGCTGGGCGCGTACTTTGGCCGCAGGCTCGTTCTGTGCAAGGGATATGTAGGCCAGCTGCGGTGGGTGGCCGACCAGACTCGAGTATGTATCGCGCGCAATGTTTGTCCGCCATTCCCACGATGTCGTATCCGGGTGTCCTGTTCCGATGTATTTGGCCTGCAGCCGCTCGAGCTCTTGCTGCGTGCGTAGTTTGTCGGCCTGGGGTCATCAGTATTGCCATACTTGGGATAGAGTCTGAAATTCCAGTTGAGGCTTACCATGATTTATTTGTGCGTGTATGTATGTGTGCGAGAGGATTTGACTATGAGTGGTGTCAAGCAACTTGAAGCTCTAAGTAATGATGGGGATTTGCGAAGGCTAAAGAGCTGAGGTCTGCAGGTCCCGATGCAAAGACCCATCGCGTCCCGTCCTTCCATTAGCGCAACTTCCCGTTATCAGGGTATCCCTAATTGGAAGGTATCTGCATAACATCAAGTTCCCGTCATCTCAAGCCAAACGTTCACGGCGCGTTAGAAATTCCTATGCAGCTATTGCGACAACTATTTGTAAGGCTTCGTTCCAGGTCAGTGTGATATTAGAAAATATCGTTAAATAACCTCAGCTCTAGATTCTCATTTTAAGTTCTGCCCCTTGCAGTACCGGCGAACTTCCGCGTTGATTTGCCATGGAAACCCCCAAGACGCAGACCGTTGAACACTAAACTGTTAAATTTGGTCGCATTTTTCCATACCTGAAAAAGATTCAGATCAGCCGATAAAGATCAAGAGGCGCACCGGCAGGCTTCCAAACAGCCTTATCTCTCAGACGCTTGGGTGGGCCTATCCGCCAAAGATGTTAGACCCTTGGGATGAGATCGAGACTCTCCAAAAAGGGCGACGGGATTCATTGGCATGTGCCCGAGATTTAGAGGCTATTCGAGATTCTTGCGTTCGAGAGCACAACAAGCGTCATGTGGTTGAGTGTCCCGAATGCTGGACGCGTCTGATCAATCGGCTGAGGGATCGCTATTTAAATTCCGCTATTAAAGAATGGTTCTCAGGGCGACGGACGTTTCTTCAGGAGCTGGACGATCTGTTTGCCAAGGCTCGAGAACATGAAGTGGATTTCAAGACTATTGAGCAGAGAATAGTCGATGAGAAAAAGGAATGGTTCCGGGACAAAGTCCGCAACCTCGGCCTCCATTTAGCTTCCAGGTCCCTGCCCGAAGCACGAGCGCTGCAACAGAAGATCAACGACCGGGATATTCCTGCTGACCAACTTGTTACTGAGCTGAGAGAATGCCTGAGCGGGGATGCAGGGCTTTATGACGAGGTATTCAACATATTTTCAAAACATGTGAAAACTGCCCAGCCGCCCACAGTGCGGGCGCATGCGTACATAGAGGCATTATTTCAGCCTGAGCGCGACCCGGCTGGGGCTGCCAAATCGCAGAAATATATCGACATGATTGCGGAAGGAAAACCGGTTGCAGAGGTAACCAATACCATGGCCCGTGACCGTCAGTCAGCCAAAGGAGACTTGGATCAAAAACGAAATTTACAGAAAAAGTTGGAAGAACTTCGACGAGCTAGGGCAGCCCACGAGCTGGACAAGAATAAGAGGGATCAGATACGGCAAGAAAAGGCCCGTGCAGCCATGAAGGATGCCGAGGACACGCTGCCTCCGTGTTCTGTGTGCAACGAGGCTGTCAACGCGCGGAAATTCCTAGCTTGTCCGCTATGCCAATTACTTGCCGATCATTTCAAAGTGTTGGATGAGCCAACTTTGTTCTGCTCAGAAAAATGTCACGACGAAGGCTACGTGGGTTTCTCTGTTCCAAAATATGTCGCTCCACGCTAACGATGTACTCTACAGGACTCGCACGTCAAGGCATCGCACGAGTGCTCGTCAGGTGCAAACTGCCTAAATCTGGACGACTCAGATTCGAAAATGGAAGTTGACGAGCCACTGGTGGTATTTTGTCAAGAATGCGTGAACGATTTAGGACTGGCGTCCATCTTCTGCTCGTTACATTGTTACGACGTGAATTTCCAACGACATCGGGATAGGGTGCATCTTCCGGAGCGAGAAAGAAGAAACCATGCGATAGACGACAAGGACCATTTAGAATTCCACCCAGAGGACGAGAGGAGGTATTCGGCTAGGAAGATAGAGGAGCACATTATTAGTCTGCGTGATGCCATGACCGACTGGCAGCAGAGAACAGAGGCAAGTATATCCTAGCACATCCAGGTCCTCCTTTTAAAGGGTTATTAAAGGATTGATGCTAGCTGTGTTTTCTGCAAAGTGTAACTACTATGTATTCTAGTCCGCTGAGAGGTTCTGCTGGATTTGATGGCTTTGTCTTTTTGTTTTCTTTACGGTCATTGTTCCCAAAACATCGCATCCAAGCTAAGATAGGCTTCGAGGTTCAGCTGCATACTGAGCAGCATGCCACAGCTCAGTGCATATGTAAGAGCACTCATGAAAAGATAATATATATGCAAAGAACTCCTAGAATATGATCATGAATACATGCAGTGTAACTAGTAGAGTGAGTGATTTCCTTCATTGTGGTGGAAGGTGGATATCGACATCAAGTCCGACGGGGTGCGGGCTCGGCGCCGGTCACCGTTAGGACCGAGCTATGGTGGGAGCTCCAGAAAAAGAGCAGATAGCTTGGGGCTTTGCCATCAGTTGCATCATCTGCGCCCTGCGAACACAACCAAACGTACTACCGACCAGCCACACATACGCCGCTCTGCCTCGTTGCCCCAAACCGGGAGAAGACCAAAAAAGAAGATTCTGAAAAATAGGCATGTCCATCGTGTCCGCCCTCAAGGGTGACCTGCCACAGCAGGCCCGGTCACTGGTAAGCCAACGATCAATCCTCTTTGACTGTCCCGTCGCCCATGTGCGATGCACTTATTCTCCTTGTTGTCGAACTTGCAGCATGTCGGCGCAGCAGAGATTTAAGGACGAGGAATCGAGGCTAACTCAATTTACGCGCTCGTGCAAATACAGTACCGACAACTGCTCCGCACAAGCGACCACTTCCAATCCTACAACTTCCGCGAATACGCAAAACGCCGGACAAGAGACGCATTCCGGGAAAGCAAGGATGTCGAGGGCCCCAGGAAAATACAGGATCTCATCCAAAAGGGGCTCAAGGAACTACAAATCATGAAGGTGCGACTGTTCTCCGCGGGGTAGCCTTTGTTGCTAGGATTTTATATCGCCAGGAGGGGAGTTAGTGTTGCTGACAGGCTCATTGCAGCGGCAAACCGTCGTCAGTCAATTCTACCAGATCGATCGGCTCGTTGTCGAAGGAGGCATGTCGGTACGTGTTGAACCTGCGCTTGGTTAGGTCTACGGCAGGGGCTAATACGTTGTTCTATCTACAGGGCAAGCAGAAAGGCAATTCTGGAGATCGTTCGCGGCAGAAGGATACAGGGTGAGGACATAGACTCTATCATGAAGCCCAGGGTTCCTTTGCTAACTCATAGACCAGATGGGATTGAGTTTCTTCGTTTTGCCTCCAGCATGGGTGAAACTGGTTGGGCCACTGGTCTGACAGAGCCAACATTGTAGAGATCTGGATGCGCTCCTTGTACTATCACGACCATATACACAACTGTACATCACGAAAATCATCGGACGCGTTTGCTTTAGCTCGGGCGAGAGCGAGAGCGAGGAAGTATAGACTCAAGACAAATCACTTTTCACGAACGCCTACTGCACGAAAAGAAATGACATGATCACTGACCCCACGGACGTTGACTGCTACGTAATAGATGTACGATACCGAAAAGAGCGTATACAATATAAGAGATGGCTAAGTCAGCACAGTTCTGGATTACTTTCTTCAGACATGTATTAAAAGTAGTCGAGATCGTGCAATTGCCTGTGCGTATTGAGTTCAATTGAATTCGTCTGTTGCGGTCTCTCCATTTTGTCCGAGCACAGTGCGCGACTCCTGAAACGGGGGCAAAGAAATCGCAATGATGCTGAATCACACAGTGTCTGCCCACCTACAAGCAGTACTCTACGCCAGTTGGCGCGCGCCTCGTAAAAGCTGACCAGAACACCATCAATGCGTTTGCGACAATAGCGATAGCGCTAACACTGGCATCGCATAATATCACCCAAAGTCCTTCCAATATCATTGTCGCTTCTATTTTTCCCTTCGTTAGATCATACCCCAATCCATTACTATTTTGCATTTTGCCGCCGATCGGAAATACGTCCATGGCCAAGTGCCAAGTCGTAATTGTTGCTGTTATTGTCGCCGACTTTCGTGCCGATTATATCTAGTCGCATCACACATAGCTTATCAAGCCCTACCGCAACATTCATGGCTCCTAACGTGAGATATGCGCCCTATCTAACGCGAATTCGCACGCTGATGAGCGTTCTTGTCATAGTTCCGCCAGAACACCCAAACGCGCCGTGGTAATCGTAGTGGATATGTTGAACACGACGATCTTGAGGGTATGTTTACTCAATCCCCCAATGCGATGACTGCGCACATGTGCTCGCTGCTAAGCTATCATTCCAGGCTTGCCCGTCCGCGAATGGCGCCAAGATTGGGTCGTCGTCACGCCACCACCGCCACCCGACCCTGCTCGTAGGAACGACATCTGGGCAGTTGAACTACCCCACGGCATGCCCAAGGACTCACATCTACTGGCGAGTCATACCCAAGACCTTCTACGAGCCACTCGTGTTGGATTGATATGCAAGCGCCCTGCGCCTGCCGAGGAAGAAGAGGCCGAAGCTGATCCCGCCGTCGCCGACAAGGCAGAGAAGAAAGAAGAAGACCCCAGCACCAAGGGCTTTCAGATCAAGATCTGGAAGCAGGCTTCCCGCGATGCGGTAGGGCATACGGTGTCTCATCTAGCCAAGCGAAGGAAAAACACTGTCACCCTGTCATCCAGTCTCCCTGCTGGTGCTGCTCCTGGCCCCACGATCACCAAAGCTACCGTTCGTCGTATGGATGCCGCCGGGAACCCGTATACTCAAGAGGTTACGCTCAGCGAAGGGCAGCCGGTTGATGGCGAGATTATATCTACCACTGTCGTAGCGGCGCCGGTTCCCAGCCTAAATGCAGATGTCGCTGTAACACCGGTCCGAAGGCGTCCGCCGCCTCCCAAGAGGAAGCCTAAGGGCCCAGGCAGAGGCCGAAGGAAGAAGCTGCCTCTTCCAGTTGGTACGCATACCAATGCGGCCAACCTTGCTACCACAGGGCTTGCGTCAGGTGTGCAAGCCGATGGGACTCAGGTAGGTGTCCATGCTGTACTTGTATGATACGTTGTGTCCTTTTCTAATGATCGCTTAGGGCTTGAAACCAGGAGACGACGAATCAAAACAAAATGATATTGAAATGGTTGACGACGACGAGGGTGATGATGGCGAAGACGGTGAAGATGACGGCGAGGAAGGAGATGAAGACGATGAAGAGGGTGATGGCGCGGATGGAGAAACTGGTTTTGTTTCGCGAGCCGATAGCGAAATTAAGTCTGACCCGATGGAAATCACCCCCTCCCAAGATGAGGTTGGAGAAACAGCTGAAATTGCACACCTACAACCTGGTCAGGAACTACCCTCAACAAATACTAACTTGTCCGTTCCTCTGCCACCCCCTTCACATATTGAAGGAAGCCCTCTCAAACAGGTCGTCTCAGCCCTATCTCCTGGGGCTGTTGATCCAGATTCTGCTTCCCAAGAGAGTACAGCGAAGCCCTCGACTATTCTTGATAGCGTTGAGCAAACGCCCCATACAGCCGAATCGGCACCTGACCCTCTCCCGATCGTGGATGTAAACACTCTTCCCGAGACTTCAGGCGCCAATGCTATGCCGACGGCTGGTGAGGATGCTACCGAGGATCTTAACACAGAAATGCAGGATGCCGCTCCTTCGTTCGCGGACGTATCTACTGAGAATATGCCTTCAGCTGATGCCGAAAACTCAATAGTAACAACGGACGTACAAGATTTGTCAACGGCACAGCTAATCGAATCTGGCGACCCAACTCCTATATCGCTCATGGACAACGAGACTCGGAATCAAGCGACTGATATAGAACCATTGCCCGAGAATACAGAAATCGGAGAATCCAGTGTAAACTCTGAGGTACAAACCTCGGAGAACGCCGCGGAGGCGAATGTTCCAGCGGACTCGCCGGCTCGGGACACAACGGAACCGCTCATTGAAACTTCCATAGTTCAAGTTACGGACGTCTCTTCCACCGATGGGCAACTTGTTCCCGCCACTGAATCGCAAGACGAGCCAATTGTATCACAGACGCAAGAGGAAAACGCGGCTAATAGCCCGGATTTGTTCAGCGGTCTGGAGGCAGCGCTCAACCAACATGGTCACAGTAGCAGCAGTGAACCGATCCCAGAGAAACCCGAGGCTGCGGCATCTCAGCCTGACGCGTTTCAATCCGATTAAGCGAAATTCAGGCCCGGGTCTGTGTGGGTGAGATTATCATTGTAAATTATTGAGGATGTCTTGTCTACGACTGTGAGCACCGGGAATTCTTGGGGTGCATGTATTTATTATTCATGAGCGGCGTACATAGATATCAGCGGGCACCCTGAGGTTGGTCCGCGGACTTTCCAACCAATGTATAGTTTTTTGCTTACCGAAAATTAAACCAGTATAAGTCAGTTTTCTTGTCTTTGGATTGAGGCGTCGAGACCTGTGTTTTGAGTAGCATACGTAAGTCCATGCTTCGGAGGGGGCGATCACGGATAACCCCGGCTGTAGGTCCGCTTCCAACCCGCTTTTTCAACTTCCCAACATCACATACAACCTGCCGATTGAACGGTATCGACCGAATACCAATCCGGCTGATACCGGGTGTCTAACTAACAAGAGATATTGATTACCTTTTGATGGAATCACTCGAGATAATAATTGGTCAGGGCAATCGACAATAGCGAACTGTGTCACAACAAGGGAACCATCTCACATCTCACTATGTAACTGTTGGCAAACCGATTTGGATATGATCAGATGATTTTACTATCTAATTATTTAAGATAAGCCGGTACATGCTCTATTCGGATACACCGACGATGCGCGAAGATCCATGCTACGCCTCAAGAACTCCCAACACCTCGCCACAATAGAAAAACGATGGCCCTTAGCGGACCAGAATAAACAACATACGCCTCTCCACACTCCATCTTTTTCGTGCCATCTATCATCGTATCGAAAATGCTAACAAGATGCCACCCGAAATGCAAGTCGTTTAATCATAATGAATGAGACCCCCGACCGGACGGGAGAGAGAGAAATTGTCAACTTAGCATAGCACGGGCACCCAGCGACCGGTAGCAAAGTCTTGCCTCAGCTCCTGCTGCTGCTGCTGTTGCTGCTTCTCTTCGCGTTCCCTCTCCTCAGCCTCCAATTGCTCTCTCTCGATCTTCTCGAGCGCCGAAGTAAGCTGTTTCTGTTGCTTGACTTCCTCGGCAGTAGTCGTTGTCGATGTGGTGATGTCGGCGTCGGCGGCGGCGGCGGCGGCATCCTTCAGCTGCTGCTGGAGCAGGAACTGGGCGTAGCGGGACTTCTTGTTATGGATGCCGCACTCCGTCTTCTGTTGACCTTTCCAGCGGCCCGCGCGCTCGTCCTCGCCCGCGGCAACAGGTGATGTGGAGTGCCAGTCGCCGACGGACTTGTATCCGCGGTCCAGGAGGACGTTGTAAGGCACGTCGTGCTCGGTGATGTACGATTTGACTTGGGTGAAGGACCAGTCGAGCAGCGGGTTGATTTTCACGATGCCCCTTTCCTCGTCGATCTCCAGGATGGGAATCTTATCGCGCTCCCCGCCCTGGCTGCGCCGTCGCCCCGTGAAGACAGCCGCTACCCGCAGCTCCGAGTATGCGCGCTGCTGCGGCTCTACTTTCGCGATGTAGTCGTATAGCTCTGACGCCGTGTCGTATAGACCCTCGCCGTACTCCGCCTCGAACTCAGACGCTGTCGAGACCCTGTCGGGCTTGTATATGTGCAGCTTGATGGCAGGGTACCGAGCCTGCACGCGCGAGACAAGGTCGTATGTCTCGGGGAAGTGGTACAGCGTGTCCAAAAAGATGGCCTCGACGGCGGGTAGTGTGGGGTCTGAAGTCGCGAGCTTGGAGAGCATGTCGATGGTCACGAGACCTGTTAGGCCGAAGGCTGTCGTCTGGTATAAGTTGGGGAACAGACGCATGGAGAACCGCAGACGCTCCATTGGTGTCATCTTCTCCATTTGCTCATTCAGGTAGCGCAGGTGTGGTTCTGTGAGCATGATTTGTGGCAGGGCGGGTGTGGAGCTTGTTGTTGATGATGCTGAGCTCGCTGATGCGTAGCCGGATTCTATGTCCTCGGACTCTGTGGGCTTCATTTTGTCTAGGGGTTGTAGACGGGGCGATGAGGCCTTGGATGAGTACGATGTCGCGCCCATTGTGTTTGTGTGTTTGTGAAAGGGTATTATTATGGTTAGGTTAGGTATATGTTGATGTGTGTGTAATCGGCAGTCGAGAGGACGAGCCTAATGTTTTGGTGGTCCTCTGTTTGTTTATACGGATGAGTGCGTATAAATTGCTTCAATAGTGACTAGATGGGTATATAGAAGTAAGGTACTGAGGAATCTAGAGTGTGTTTATGTATATGATGTTATGTACAGTGAAACTATTTTGTGTAAGAGAGTATAGAGATACAAAAACTCAAGAGCAGTCGGGGCAGCTATATTAGCCCTTTGATTTCTCCCGATGGTAGTGCCTAGTCGTTCTCCTTGATTCCAGGTTTGTAATACCGATAACACAAGGGCACGCTTCACAGATACCTACCGCTGTAATCTTCCGACTGACTAATTAGCTTTCGAGCACATCATGAAAATGAATGGGTAGTGGTTCTCCGTATCCCCGGTTCTTCTCCAGGCCCCCATCATCATGTCTTGCTGATGGATACGGCAAGCAGGAAATATGCCGAGAACCACACCAATCAATACCAATGGACTAGGTACCTACCGCCCTTTGTGGTGTTGGGCAGGAGGAGGAGAAAGCGGCCGCTCGAGAAATTTTAGAAGACGATCACGACATCTGCGCTAGCCGGCAAGGCCGGGTCCCTGATTGGGCGGACACGCCTGAGGTTGGGAGTCGAGACTTGATCCGCGTCCAGCTACCGGCTATGGCGACATCTCTTGAGCCGCATCCCGCATCACCGATACCCTTAGCAGCAGCGCAGGAAGGAATGTTACAAGATATTTCGTCATGGAATGTTCCATGCTTAAGTCCACTTTTTCCCCTAAGACAACTTCGCTTTTGCCACGCCACACGGTTTAAGGGCACCTTTTCATGGTTGGAATGTGTATTTCCGGTCCTCGTTTTTATGTAAGCTCACATTGCGTGGTTACAGGATGCTCCTAAGTGGTCTCATATCTGGATCCAATGAATGCATATCACTACT
Source organism: Xylaria flabelliformis (assembly GCA_007182795.1). Taxonomy (NCBI): domain Eukaryota; kingdom Fungi; phylum Ascomycota; class Sordariomycetes; order Xylariales; family Xylariaceae; genus Xylaria; species Xylaria flabelliformis. The sequence goes on along the minus strand of VFLP01000025.1, from coordinate 148,641 downwards.
TGTCTTTATATAATTCCCGCTTTTCCGATATAACTATGTTTACTGGCATGACTCAGTGCCATGCCATGGCTCAATAGAACGGCGTAATTGCGTGATGTCTTGGTCTCTTTGCAAACATTGGCATCACCAGCGAACTTTCCACCCAGCTACAGGGAAAAGGAGCCCGGCCCGATAAGGTTGTATTTTGTATTCTCTGCTTGCCTTTGTTCGTTGACAATACACTGTCGGGTGTATTTTCTCATATTCCTATAATGCGACATAAAAGGCGAGCCTGCCGCTCTTATCAAATGTTGTGATATCCTAATTCATACCACGGCGATATTCATCCGTCAACTGTCTCAGAAAACCCTGCAGTCACTGATTGGGCGGAACAACCGCTCTCTCATATCGATAACACTAGGATCGTGAGGGTCACGGTTTCATGCCTGAGTTCGTTGTCTTGTATTTCGTCTTCTCCATAAGAAGAGGCATAAGCTATGATTTGTGCACCAGTAGACGTCACTATGTTGTTGAAAGGCATGAGATGTCTCTATTAGATTGTCGATATCACGATTATGTCGATTACAGCATATAGATCGATCCGCGCCTGATAACTAATTTGCAAATAAGCAAGACATTTCTTCTCCATTGATCGCGCGATAGATACCTACCTATGCCAGCCCTCGCGACGATGGGGGACAAGCAGGTTACCACGGCTATCGATGTCGCAATCGGCGTGGTCGATGGCGCGCCGTCGTCAATTTAAGCCTATGAAATTTCTGACGGTTGTCGGAATGGCTGGTTGCTGCGCTTAGACGAATTACATAAGGTAGAGCCTCTGATAGCCTAGGCTATGGAGTACCTATGGCGACGTTGCACGCAATCGTCGGATCTCGGTACGAGAAGAGCCGCCCGATTGCCGTTTTCGGAACGCCCGTTGCAGTTCTGGACCAGGCACGGGCATGTCGGAGTTAAGCTGCAGACTTCCAGCTTGCATTCTTAGCTTAAGCACCCAATAGGTATCGCACTGGCCAGCCTCTTACAAGCCAAGACCTTGATAGTTACTCTTGATCTTGACGAAACTATTTTTAAGCCATGGTTGTATTGCAATGTGGATATTGATGTTGTATGTAGATGGAAATGGAGGTAATTGACATCAGTTACCCGTGCGGGGTCCTTGTGAATACTGTCCTTCGTACCTTCCTACACCATATTTTATAGGGAATGTTAGCATGTATTTATTAATAACCTGTCTCCCGAGATACTTGTTGTATGCACAACAGTCCTTTTGATATGAGCGACTTAAAAGGCAAGAAACATGAGGAATTCGGCAATGCTAGGATTATGTTTATATGACTTGTATATATGATACACGAGCAACTTAGAATATGAAAGGCTATAAGAAACCAAGTCGAGTACCGACTGGGCACTCGTGAGCGACCGAGAGCGATATCTACAAAGGAACTGAAAATTAATTATCAATCCAACCCCGAAAATTTTGCCGCGACTCCCATGGTCGATTACCATGGATAACCTGCCTAACAGACATTCCTTCTGGCGTTGCAGCTTTGCGAAAATGTAGGTAGTCTGTTTGCGGACTATATTTACTAGGCAATATTAGTTAGATATGTACATATAAGTGTAGATTTTAGTAACTATATGTAACTACACCCTGCCACCTTATCAATCAGCCCCTTTAGTTGTGCGTTGCTATAGAACGTCGAGGAATAGTTACTTAAGCTGTGTTTATTTATATGACGTTGCCATTAGTTGCATACTGCATGATGCACAATGCCCGTGGGGCTGGACTTCCGTGGGGTGCAGCAGGGTATTACCATGCTACTGGTAGTTAGTCTGGGTTAGATCAATGCTGCCAGGTGCCGAGACCGGCGATCAAAAGCTCTGAATTGATTTCGATAAGTTAAACACGACATAGAGGGTAGACTTTGACGTGGGATGACGCGCGGAATGTTGTCGAGGTGCAAGAGGGCGAGAATAGAGAGTGCTGGGAGGAGTGCGTTAGTGTGAGTAAGGAGCCTATAGTGTTTCTCTGACCATTTTTTTCACTCAATGACGGGTTTCACAGCACGAGATTCCCCCTTTGGGCCGAAATCGTGTCCAGAAGTTTCTAAAACTAGACTAACTCAAAGTATTACAGAGAAACTGATCGTAAAGGGCAGCTTAGAAAAAGGAGTTAGGTGTAAGATCGCAAAGTGAGAGACGTGGAAATTTTGTAAGATAGGCATACAATTTTGATAGGTATGCGTCTTGTGGTAGACCGTTTGGTAGTTGACGTTGGTTCTTTCGAGTAAGCTGTAACTACAAAGAGAGGATTCGATATATGAGGAGATCGTCACTAAATATGATTGACCAAATTCTCGGCAAGAACCCTTGAACAATCAACCCAGCCGGCGTATAGAAACAGCTGCGTGAGAAAACCGTAAGTCTGATTATAATACTGAATAGGTATCAAAAACATTAATAGATAAAGACAACTGGTGAAGAGACGGTGACATCAGTTAGCTTGGTTCGATAGTTCACCCGAATACTACCCAACGATCGAACCCTACAGTAGGTCCTGCATTAGGCAATTACTTCAAAGCAACTGCATGGAGGCCTAAGTAAGGCTTAAGGTGGGGTCACCAAGGGCTTTGCACAATTGAAGGTTGCTGTCGTAAGACAGAGGATTTATATCGCGCTGCAAGTAGGTAGAGTATTTTCGAGGTTGCGTTACTAACCTATTATCTGTATAATCTGTACCCTACCTTTGTTGTAGGCACTTACCTAAGGATCATACGTCACTCTGCATATTGCTAGGACCATTTTCGAACTTGCACTTGTGATCGTCCCCAGCTGACCGACCCCCCCCCCCCCCCTCGCGCGCGCTAGGAGATAGCCCAGGGGTCCACGAGTGTCTCTAAATACTTACGCAACACCAAATTGTGAACAGCGAAGCTCGGCCGTTTCGTTAGTGCACTTTTTAAATCTAGCAATTGCGCGTGCTAGGAGCAGTCGAATACTCTGCAAGTCTTGCGTCTTCCCGAGGAGCATTAGCCTCTCCCGGCGTACCCATTCCGTTCCTTGTCTTTAACCTCGCCTGACATCACTTGGTCGTCAAGTTGAAACACCAACACCATGGACAACGAAGACAACCCCGCAAAACAGGTCCGTGCTGAGCGTCCTCAGCTTTCGTCGATGCGAACCAGCTCGTTCCTCAGCGACCACCAGCAATACCGCTCTCCTGTTATCCAGCCTGACAGCCATAGCCACTTCGGCATAGACACCGTCGTGGAAGACCTGCGCGGTGCTAGCATCTCGCCTCCAAAGCCCTTTAGCCCCTTTAATGGAGGAGTGCCCGGCCAAAACGACCCCCCTCCACGTATCGTCGAAGGTCTGAGCCATGACTTTAGCCACCCCAACTGCGCGCCGCCCCGGGGAGCTGCATCGCAGCGCATCATTGCGACCCTGATGTACAAGAAGAAGTCCCTCGTACCCTCTCCTCTACGGTCCAATTCCTCCACGGCCACCGATATCCCCGCTAACTTTGCGCCAACCACCAACCCGGATAACTTTCCTCTGGAGCCACCTCCCGCCGCGGAGCCCGAGCCGCTTGACAATATTTACGGGTCTTACATATCGCCAATGTGCATCACCTCCTTCCTTCATCTCATGTCCTCCTTTCCACTGCCACAAGGCGTGACTGAAACCACGTCCTCGCACCGCTGTCTCGATGATCAGGACCACCCTCTGGTCGTTGAACTGACTCTTTCTCCGATCCCGGCCCCTGACTACCTCTCGCTGGATGACCTCCGAAAACATGAGCTGATTTACCGTTTTGAGCGGGAATGGAATGTCGATGTTGTTTTACAACGCGATACTCTTTGGCGCCGGCACCCGCGGCTGGTTGTCTTTGATATGGACAGCACCTTGATCACACAGGAAGTGGTTGATCTGGTTGCTGCTACCATCACGGATCCTCCCGACCTTGCCGCCAAGGTCGCTGATATCACCCATCGCGCCATGCTGGGCGAGCTGGAATTCGAAGCCGCCTTCCGAGAAAGGGTGGCACTTCTCAAGGGCCTTCCCGCTACTATTTTTGAGCAACTCAGACCCGTACTTGATGTAACTAACGGGGTCCCGCAGCTCCTCAGAGCTTTTAAGAAATTAGGCATCAAGACGGCTGTGCTGTCAGGCGGATTCCTACCACTCACCAGTTGGCTAGCGGGAGAACTAGGCATTAACTACGCCCATGCCAACGAGGTCGCCATCAGCGACGCAGGCCTGCTAACCGGCGAAGTCCTTGGGAGAATCGTCGGAAAAGAGCGGAAACAGGAGTTGCTTTTGGAGATCACTAAGAAAGAGGGTGTGGCGTTGGAGCAGGTCATCGCCGTGGGTGACGGTGCCAACGATCTGCTGATGCTAGGCACGGCAGGTCTCGGCGTGGCGTGGAACGCGAAACCACTCGTCCAGATGGAGGCCAGGGCGCGGCTGAACGGCGATTCGCTGCTCGACCTGCTTTACTTGCTCGGATTTACGCGCGAGGAAATTGACATGCTTATTGCATGATCTATGGTTCCAGGCAGGTGCGTAGCACGAGGACGATGTCGATATGGATGAGCTATGTTGAAAAGAAAGAGCTGGACCTCGTAGGGTGTCGACATTGATTAGAATAGCAGATTCAAATACAGGCGCTGAGGCGTTTGAGACGCTTGTGCATGACGGTTATGAATGGGACTTCAACAAAACTGGGATTCTATGTTGAAGAACTCAATGGACTTGGAAAATTAGGTTCATACGAAAATAAAATAAAAACCAAGTCAAACAATTGTGCGGCAGGGCGCAAAGCACTATTTGACGACTAAATTTGTATGTAATGGAAATATTATAGCGCGAGGTTGCGCCAGACCAAAATCGGATAGACTTTAATAGTTTGACCAAAAGAGATCATGAGTGAGTGAAAGCTTGCTTATACTGCTCTCTTCGACTTGGACCATGTCAAGTGTGTTCTCACAGAGAAAGAGAGCATCATCAGCAGTCAATTTCATCAAACAAGTTGACATATAAGTATTATGAATATCTGTTGCCGTTATTCAGGAGCGTTACTATACCTTGATTTATATGCCTAATGTGACCGACAAGGGGAGAACATTTTTAGGCAAAAGTGAAAGCTTCGTCGTAATTCAAGAGGCACAACGGTTACCATTCTGATGCGTAGTTATGTACATGGCGGGCGAATGAACGCCGAGCCGTCTAGGTTCGCAAACAAAGGAAACGGGAATACGTTCGGTGGCTCATACTCGCGTCTTCAGCACGCACATGTCATATCTAGTAACCATCCTTGCCCCACTTGTTGTACTTGTCATGGAGACGCTGTGAAGTGCGTGGGTTAGCGAAAAGCCATGTTGATGTTGGAGAGGGTTTATATAATAGGCCCTCTCTACTGAAAGAGAGCTAGCTTCAGGGATGCTAGGTAGTGATACCAAGGGGCCGTGGCGTATGCGTGCGTACCTTTGGCAGGTCGACGTTGGGGACGACGACGACGTTGACGGCGCTGGGGGCGTTTTTGGGCTCGATGCTGCCGTCACCGCCGGGGTGGTAGCGGTACTTGCCCTCGGTCGCACCAGTCTCCCAGGGCATGCCCGACTTGGCCATGCCGACGGTGGCTTCGGATGTCGAGGTGGTAGGAGATCGGCCTGCAGAGAAGGCGTCAGTCGACAAGCACGAGACGGACGGGCTGGCAGACCAGAGGCGCGAGGCGTTGGTGCGTGATATCACCGGACGAGGGGAGATATACCAAAGTAGAGACCTGCACCACCCAGAGCGAGAACCATGACACCACCTAGGATCTAGAAGCGCAAAGACAGCATGGTTAGTTTTGTTTGGTTGCCGTTGTCGAGATGCGAAAGTGGGCGGGATGATTATGACGCACCATGACCTCGGGGTTGCGCTTCTCCTCGGCCTTGAGAGCTGGGTCATTCTGGATGAGGCGGCGGGTGGTGGTAGAGAAGTTCCTCTTGGAGGCGGCCATGAGGGCCCGGCGGGCGATGGCGGAGGACATGGCTGCGGTTTAGTGGTCGTTGATCGGTCGTTCGGGGATTGGCGGGGACGCAGAGTGTGGTGGTAGATTGAGGCGAGTCTTGGGTTTTATGATGCTCGTTTTTGACGCTCTAGGAACTACACAAAGTGAAGTCAGGCCATACCACATGCCTGATGGAGCTGATTGACCAATGAGACTGGTCGGGCTCGGCTGCATTAACTGTGACCTCAACTGTGGCTGGCTGCACTTGTGGCCGTGCTGGGCTTAAAATCTTAAAATGGAAAGTATTACGGACTTAGATGACATATGACTGTGCCTTACCTACTTGGGTCTTGGCGCATGCGGCCAGAACCAACCATCGCAGCCGGCCCCCTGGCTTCTTGTTCCTTTTGTAATCGCAATTCCACAGTCAACCAACGTTCGCGACACGACGTCGAATTCCCCGACTCGATCTCCAATTCGCGTCGCTGCGATATGCCACTCCCTTCGGATCATACGACATTTCCTTTCTTCTAAACCGACACCATTTCCCATTGTCCTCCTGCTCGTCGGCCAATCTTCCGGCCCTCCAGTTTTCCGTATCTCCGCCGTGCGGACGGACACCACGCTCCTTCAACATCTGCTGTTCGACAGACGTCTGATAATCGAACCCCAACATCCATATACGTCTAGTTTCCCACAATACGGCCGTCTCGTGTGCCCTTCCTTACCGTCATAAAAAACCGAATATTCCCAATTTCCGCGATACTGTTCTCTGCGCTACTAAGATTCCATCAATGAGAGCATGTCGCAAGGATCGTGAAACCGAACAATTCAATTCCTTTCAACTATACCGCATTGGAAACCAAATTTTTCGCTGAGAACTTATTACCATGACTTCCAACTCCCAGCCTACGAGCCCTATCTCGCCTGGCTCGAACGAGTCGAACGAGGGAAACCTGCCAAGCCCCAAATTTCCCCCGGGGCCTCCCAGCATCATATCATCTCGGATGACAGATATAGCGTCTGAAGATGGTGATGCAGCGGGGCCAAGCGTTAGGAAGAGCATACAGGCCACTGAATCACGACCCGGAACCGCCATAACGGGCATTTCATCATCACGAGGTGGTGGCTGGTCGCAATCAATGCCACTGCGCAAAGGCCTACAGAGGGGAAGCCTTAGCGGCAGCGTAGGGAGTGGAAGGCCGTTAAGTTCCGCCAGCAAGACAAGCAGGAGTCACGCTCCCTTGGCGTCCCATGCATTTTTCCGACCCATGAGCTCCCAAAAGCTTCAGGCCCAGCGAGGAGCACCGCGTCCTCCATCTATTGGCCAGCACCGGCCGAGTATAGACGACCTGCCCGACGAGGACGACCAGTCTCACATTGCGCCCGACCATATTCTCGTACAGCCGCCCATCAGTCATACTAACCAGCACGCCAGCGATTTAGACGATATGCAGCCGCCACCGTCGAGGGGCACAGAAATAACTGAACCTTACGACCGTATTACGGCTACTACAAGTCCCACGCATGGCCACTACCCCACCACCAGTGTTACTGATAGCGTCAGCCCACTTCACCGACAGCAGGCCAAAGAGAAGGGGCTATCGTTGAACCTCGACAAGAGCAGCAGCTATCGCAGTGCGGGCAGCCCCCCAAGTCCCGCGAAGACACCACACTCCTTCAGATCCAGCTTATTCATGTCGGGCATGGGCGATTCAGGCGCCGGCCGGCCTAATCATGACATGCATGGCGCAGAGAAACTATCGTCTGGAGCGTCGACTCCACGGATGACACCACGGCCACCCAATACAGCTGGAATACATACTGAAGAAAAGCATCCCAACCCTCAACTTGGCCGCAACCACGAATACTTTGAAGGCAACACAGTATTCTGCCTTGGTGGGCGCTTACAGAACACCCGTCATCGGCCCATCAATATCGGTACAGGGTTTCTCATTGTTCTGCCGGCTGCCTTGTTCTTTGGGGCGTGTGCTCCATACTTATGGCTCCATCTGTCTCCTGCGGTACCAATACTCTTTGCCTACATCTTCCTCATCTCCATATCTTCGTTCCTCCGCGCGTCAACGTCAGACCCAGGGGTAAGTCTAACTCTGACACTCAGCTGTATCTGTAACAAACATAGACTGACAATCGGCTCACTCAGATCTTACCTCGCAACCTTAATCAGTTCCCCCCTCCTGATGAAAATGAGGATCCACTACGCTTGGCGCCGCCAACTAATGATTGGACTCTGATTAAATCAGCAGAGTCGAATATAGCAGCGATGGAGGTTCCGACTAAGTTCTGTAAGAGTTGTAATATCTGGCGACCACCTCGCGCTCATCACTGCCGCCTCTGTGACAATTGTGTCGAAACTCAGGATCATCACTGCGTCTGGGTTAATAACTGCGTGGGGCGTCGAAACTATCGATACTTCTTTACTTTTGTCACTTCCACTACGGTCATGGGTCTATACCTCATTGGTGCATGCCTTGCTCAGCTCATCATCTATTCGCATCGTGAGGGCGTATCGTTTGGTCAAGCAGTAGGCCACTTCCGTATCGCATTGGCACTCGTCATATACGCAGTTATTGGCATTCTCTATCCCGTTGCCCTGTCCGGATACCACCTATACCTCATGGCGAGGGGCGAAACGACGCGGGAATTTCTCAACTCGCATAAGCTCCTCAAGCAGGATAGGTACCGCGCTTTCACGCAAGGGAGTATGTGGAGAAACTGGATAGTCGTACTGTGCCGCCCTCGACCGCCAACATATTATCGCTTCAAAGACCGCTACGAAGAAGGCGATCAACGTTTCGGGGAGCGGCGAACCCTGCAAGGAGATAGGATGCCCGCACTTGGCCAGGATGTGGAGATGCATTCTGTACGACCAATCCAAGGCTTAGACTGAAGCGTCGGTTTCTCGATGATCCATATGTAGTGGTCTTCAGCTATCTCTCACTCACACACAATCGATCTGCAGCGGGCGGATCATTGCCCAACTTGTTTCTTGTATCTTTTTTATTGCTCTATACCCATAATAATCGTTCGTTTCGCACATTCTTTTAACACTGTGAGTCTTTCGTCATCCGGGCATGGTATGGCATTTTACCCCTTCTTAGAGCCTTGCTTGGTCTCATCCTGGTCAGCTGGGAGAAAAGCTTCTGTTGTTGTAGTGATAACGTCAGAGAGAGCGTTGTCTCTGCATTGTATGTTTACGTGTAACACCTTCTTTTTCCACTTCTTTGCAGAAACTGCTATTGTAGGTTTGGGGTATGTAGCGTTGCTCTTTCTCAAAGCTAGACGTCGTAGACGAATGTAATGACTATTCTATGTTCCTCGTCATTACAACTTTGCTTCCCATGTCAGCTTGTGTGAAGTAATAGAAACATGAAGTAGATATTAAAACTAATGGTGTCACTAGCAAAACTAGGTTTTTAAACTAGCCTTGTTGTACTGCATTGCGCGCGTGAAACTCGGTGTTACCTCCGTTGTAACTATCTGCTTGCTAATGAATTCGAGCGGATGACTTCGTAGGATGTACTTGTCTAACAATTTTTTCTTCAAAGATCAGATTTGCGCATTCTTTTCGGCAACTTACGATGCATCTCAATGTGTACTTTAGCTGCGCTACGATATTCGCAAGTTGACAGCTATCGATATGGACTAGAGGTTCTGAAACTCTTTATGAGCATTCATGTAGAGGCGATGCTAACTGTCAAGTGAAGGTCCTCCAATCTCACTGAGAAGTGCTTTTAATCGATGTCTTTTGAGTACAGGACTTGTTGTGTTTTTACCGATTTGGGATTTGTTTCCTGGCCTACCTACCTTAGTCACAACTTCCACAATTTAGGTCAATGGATATCAGACTCAAATCTAAGTATGTTCGCTTGTATTCTGTTGAAACATTCCCCCTCAATGAATGAATGAATGGAGAGAGGCTTCAGATTGGATTTCTGTGATGACGAGGCCTTACAGGTGACTCAACTCTTGTGGTATACCAAATAGCAATCTGGTATCTGATTGATTGATATTGAAAGTAGAGAATTTCCTACACAGAAAGCTCTCTGCACAAGTAGTCGTCTCATATAAAACGTATTATATAGCTCCACTACAAGACTCTACCTGATCTAATCTACTCGTGTTCTTGGGATCTATGACCTCAAAACTACAACTCAGGAGACAAGAGCTATTTAAATGCCTAGGACTATTAATTTGATGTTGGACCTCGTAAGATATTCTAGACAGACTAATGACAATACGTATGCATATTCGTCTCGGTTCTTTTTTTGCAAATAAAGTAGCATGAGGGGGGAGATATCCAGAAAGATGAAGAAAAGGAGAAGAAGGATGAAAACACACAAACGAACAAAGAAATAAAAAGGAAAAAAAGAGAACTTTCCGTCCTCTACGCCCCGTCTTAGATCTTGTTACAGTGTCTAAGCTACAGCGCGCCCACTTTTCAGCTTGGATGGGTATTTGTTCGCGGTCGTGTCTTGGCTGTGTTTTTGCTCACACGTGTGCGCCAAGGACCGTATCTGAACCTGAGCCCTTCGGGTGTGGTATAATTGAAGTTGGCCAGGCCTCTAACCACTTGGAACTGCAGGTACTGTGATAGAAACCAGCTGTTGTTTTGATTTAAGTAGTGGTAACTTAGGCAGACGCGGTACTGCGGGTGGGTTGTACCTGGGTATCTTTCCCGAATAAACAGGGTGGAATAATCATGAATAACGAATAGGTACAACGCGTGTGGTAACGCGTGGATGAATAAGGTTACCTGCCTGATATATACATGGGGTTAGCTACTTACTCAATAAGATCTAGGCATAGCCTGCCTTGTAGATTATCAAAGGGGGGGTGGCTTTTGACTTATATTGGCGATGTTGCTTGCTTACAAGTTCTGAACTCACATTTCTTTGTATTAATAATGGTCTGGACGTCACCACACCACGGCTAGTCAACTATGGCCGATTTACATTATAAGGTCACAGTTAAGTCGCATACTATTATACCCTGATGACTACGCAAAGTTGGATGAGTTAGTCGTACAAAGAAACAAGGAGTTACTGTAGTTAGTTGGTTATATCTGGAAGAGTGGATGTTCAGGAAGTAAAGCAGTGTAACCAATCCCCTCCTACTTCAACAGTGCATTGGCCATCTGGGAGTTGATTGTAAAACAAGACAGACAGTTGCCAAAACTCATATGGATTCCGCTCAGCGTTTGTTGAGCACGCAACCGCCAACAACCCCGAGATACATTGCAACGCCCACCGCATCTATAATGGAAGATTCGCCGCTTTTCAACGTCCCATTAGAGATTCGCTAGCTCATTTACGACTACTATTTGAGCTTTACGTACTATGACTTTCAGGGTTATGAAACGTGGAAAACCCTCAGTGACAGCGAGGTGCTCTCGCCTGCTGATTCGCTTAACCCGATATTCAAACAGTAGTGGAAGAACTACTTTGATGAGCCGCTCTCCGGGATTGCCCTTCCTAGCCTGATGCTCACTTGCAATCGCGCATATGCCGAGTTGGGATGGGATGTGCACTCCACTCCACTGCTGTGTTTCTGATCGATTGTCCCAGGGCGATGGCCCAGCCTTTTAGTTCCTTTGCGATGTATGGTACACTGCATTTCGAACGACTACGTCACCTATCAATACGTATTTAGATGAGCTACCTTCACGGGTCTGGATGATCCCTTTTATCGAATCTATCGCCCGTCGATCGTGCGAACTCGAACACCTGACGATGGATTGGTTTGTTGGGTCTAAACAATGGCTACAAAGTACTCTGCCGAGCCCAAAGAGCCCGAGTGGACACCTGAAGAGAGGCGCGCTCGAAAGGAGGTTAGTTCAGCGTATATTTCTTAGTAACCAATTACTAATATTTGCACAGAAAGAGATTTTATTTTTGAGACATCGTCTTCAGAGAGGACTTCTACTTTATGACGGGTCGCCTGTACCTGACGAGATGAAACAAATGCCAGACTTCCTCGGTAAACTCGAGACGTTCCCCGATCTTGATGTTAGCATTATCAGGGCAACAAAAATCAAAAAGGTATTGAAGGCGATTTTGAAGTTAGAGACAACTCCCAAGTAGGAAGAGTTCTATTTCAAACCCCGATCTCAGTCCCTTCTGAATAAGTGGAATATTATTCTGGGCATCGACGCAGCGCCAACTCCTGGGGCAGGATTATCCCCCGCCAGCGTGAATGGCGTCAATGAGACAGCGGGGGCAACTACCAAAGCCGACGGTGTTGCATCAGAATTCAACGACCTTAAGAAGGATGCCGGAATCATTGTGATTTTATTTGACGGTCCTCCCTATGCCTTGAAACGCATGGGTTCTCACTCTGGTGACTTGTTGGATAACGTCAAAAGACGCAAGAAACAAGTCTCTGATGAAGACGAACAATCCGTCGAACAGTCCTTTGACGAAGATGAACAATATGTCTAACAGTCCATCGATGAACTCAAACAACATATCAAACAATCTGTTGAGAAGGTGTTCGATGAACGCCAGCAGTTTATCGATAGATTCGAGCGATCTGTTAAACAATCCTTAGAACCGATACTCCGTAGGGCAGCCCGTAGACAGTCCACGGAGGAGCCCGTCGAACAAAACGCTCCTATAAGATTTCCGCCCGCTTGAACAATCGTGGAACAATACTTGTATGCTCTGTTTAACCAATTAATCGATTTGCAAACAGCTGTTACCTCAAATCTTGCAAGGCTAACGGATAGATATAGGAACGAAGACATGATCTTAGAGACACTGAAGGCCGGATGTCTTCTGATGACGGCGCTGTATCAGCAGACGTTGATCCAACGGCCAAAGTAACAAAGAAATGAGAGTGAGGGATTCATGATTTCGTGAGAGTAAGGGTTTTTATGTCTAAGTTGCCGCTCGGGGTTGCCAGATTAGCTGGCGTCCCGACATCAGGAATTGGCACTGCCAGAAATGTAAGATCTTGGTTCTCTGTTTCAGAAACCAAGCAGACAACATTATGGTTATTTGGATCCCAATCCTTGTTGTGGGCTTCTGCGCTTGATCTGTATAGATTCCGAGTCGCTGAAGGGGCGCCTGGGACAGCAGCATAGACACTTGCTAGGTTAGCAATTTTTCCTTCATCACCTCCTAGAGGCATTGTTGACATGGTCCCGATAAAAGCCACCGCCCGGTAGAATGTTGTTGAACAGAAAGCCTTACAGTCGCGGTTAACAGCATTCTTAGGAATAAGTGACATACTCCTACCCTCGGATTCTTGTCACCAGTAGGAGGGCCTCGTATCTAGTCTTCCGAGCCCGGCCTCACTAAACACAGACTTTGCATCCACTCAGAGTATACTATATTATTTAGTACTTCAACATACAGAGCCTTTGGCCGAGCTGGAAGGGCCTAGCGACGTTAATCCCCAGTGTTCGCAGCGTTATTATACTTCCTCGATATCTTTACTCTGCATCGTTAGGCACTGGGGGTTCGACTCCCCGTTGGCTATTTGTTTTTCCTGTCGTCTCATTCTTCCCCTCATTTTAGTTTCATTGTTTATATTTTATCTAGTCATTTGATGTGTTTCTCATTCCTTTCTTTTTCTTCTTCTCTTACTGTAACTACTAGGGCCAGAGAGCTATTTATGCAGTACTTCGACAACATCACCTCAGCCTTGTTCAAAGGATAAGTATCGTTGAATATTATTGGTGGTTTGAAGACTGTTAACATGGTCTCGCATAGAGCTTCTGTTCTCGCTTGCGGACTATGAGCTTATGCACATGCGCTGCACCTCAAACAGCGAAAACCGCCTTAAGGTATTATTCATATTAGGCATTCGGATGTACGATCCATTACTACAGGCTGACTGAGCGCCGGGGCTGTATGGCTCGAGTGAGGCCAGTATGGTAGTTCACACAGATGTGCACATTTTATTAACGTGTTTATTTGCCATACAAGTCTCAAAAAACATCAAAAGGAGGCAAAAACAAAACATACAACACCAGGGATTCGCTGGTCGTCACTGACCCAACTACTAATCTGGCGGCTTTGATAATTGGATGTAGAAGCCATCTTCGTTCTAAAAATGCTGTTGTGAAAAGTACGAAATCCCATCATATTGAACAAGACTTGGAGTAACTATGCCAAGTACTTACTATAAACTGAAAATTGTTTTGTGATATAATCTAGAGTCGTGTCCACATTAGTAAAGCGCGTAGCTTTCCTCCTAATCATATTTTACTGGGCTGCTGCCCCTTTATTCGGCACGGCTTCCTCTAGTCAGTATTTCTTTCCATCCAAACCTCTGCCTGTAGTTCAGCTTGCTCTATACGTTTAGATAGCCAGCGCCGAGGTCTGTGTATAAATACCTGGTGTTTTCCTATTTTCCTGTCATTTCCCTACCCGCTTCTTATATTCTGTTTCCAGAAAATTATTCAGGGTCAGACAAGGATAGCCACAGTCGACCAGCACGAAGCCTAGTGCAACAACAGGCCTAAAATATCCCCAATCAATCATCATATATTGGTGTCATATCCTCCCCAGAGGTAGCCTCCGTTTGTTATTCGCGCAAATTCGTAGCCCAGCCTTGCTAACGAATACTGGAATTACCCAGGAACGCCCGTCGAAGGTAGGTGGCTGTGAAGACAACCAATCATTCTGAGTATTATTATGCAGTGATGAATCGACAATACCTTGTTACGAACTAAGCTTGACCTTGGAGGCAGCCTCTGGCTGAGCTCTTAAAGTCTTTATAGGGAACGTGACCCCCCCAACACGTCAGCAAACTCTCGCACCAAACCTACTGCCGGCCGCCACATTACAGCACCTAAAATGTTCTCAGTTCTGTACGTACTTGGTACTATGGCTGGAAAATTTGCCGGAGGGTGAGATTAGTTAGATTAGTTCACACCTAATAGAACCTCATTCTGGCCAATCAATCTTTATTACCACATATCAGTAGGTGCTTAGTGCTCCTATGGTCGTATGTGGTAGATGATATCACAGTTATTGACAGTTTATTGTGGGAACTCTAAAACAATGACAGTAGGCATACCTTCATGTGTCAATTCATAGGTGTCTTTTGCTTGCCTCTTATGAAAGTTAAAAAATATTATCACTATTATGTATTTACGAAAGGGTATTGCTCCTCTTTTTTGTTGCTCTTTTAATTATCGAATAAAATTATCTAATTATTTTTACAGGGCGAAACGGAGTCTAGACTATAAAGAATAAGTAAAGGCAGCGCTTTTTGTAAAGGTGAAATGTCCATTGTATTCGTATTGACAGGTGCTTCGGCTTGGTCCAGTATTTCACATTCAAAGGGATGTTTAACACAAAGCTAATAGATCAGGCATAGAACGCTAAGAAAGTGTTATATAATTCGATCCGCCATCCTCACGATGCTCTTTCGACTAATTTATTTGTTCAATCTCTTTCCATGCACCTTTTTTCTGTATTCGCTTCTTGTCTTCTGTTGCGTAAACTTCTAACTCAGTGACAATGGCCTCCTCCCGAGCTAGCTGGATGTACACTGACCCTTATGTTTACCAATATTCAGATATCAATCCTGAGCATGACGTCTTTGAGTCCAAGGTTTCTGCAGGCAGTGACCCTTGCGAGCTTGAAGGGTGTACGCCTACAGATACGCCTCGTTGTGAGCTGCCAGCTGGTCAGTTGATTAAAGCCGTACACGATAACCATCAAATACCTAAGCCTAGCAGCCCCTGCGGACTCGACCGCAGCCGCGTTTCGATTTCACGCAGAAGCGTTAGATATTCAAATCGCCGCGAGCATTCGTCTGTACGTATGGCAGAGCCTCACTCTCCCACGTCGTCTCAACATTCGGATTTGGGCCTCATACCTGTCGGGGAGAGCACTCATATGCCGGCTCAACACTCCGTGCCAGACGCGGTTGCGCCTCATCAGTGGGCAAGGCCAAGTCCGCCTGCATACGCCGCCGGTCTCATACCTGTGGACGAGAATGCCACGACGCCCAAGGAGCCGAGTTCGGACTTCGACGCCATATTACGAAATATCGGACCGATCTCTAAGAAAGGCAAGGGAAAGATAGGCCGCGAACGATCGAGTCGTTATTGCGATCGGTACTCAAGCAACTTCGGCTAAGCGTTACTGGTCAGAGATGATCGTTCGCTTTAAGTTTACAAAGACAGGGTTTTGGTAGAAAGGATAATATTAGCTCAACACTTTAAATGGGGATTTAACACAGCATTTCAATGACACAAAGCCTGCTATGTCTTGTTGCGATCTGCAGATCTATTTCACCCGATGAACTTTCTGGAACCTATCTCAACCAACATGTCGGTCTCCTACAAAGTTATATAGCCCCTTTGCGATTATTGACCTAAGCCAATCCCACCTCCGACGGCGTTAAAAATGCAGTGAAACCTTCCCCATTCGGTAGGCGAAGTGCGGTCCTGCGGTTGTTAATCTATTATATGTTATCCGGTATTCTCATCTTCCCTAAGGAGGCTAAAAATGCAGTGAACAAGCCTTATTGTAGGTTTGTGCTTTTCTTGATCTCGGCTTTACCCTAATTTCAATTAAACAATTGAAAAAGTTCATGTGAGTACTCCAAGGATAAGTTTTATTATTAGTTAACAAGTACTTGTTTCGGTAAATAAGACGATTGTAGTTGTGTTTGTTGCGAAGGCTTGCAATCCTCCTATACATATATAATCGATTAATGATGTTGTTTTTCGATGTGGACCATCTGGCCTTTCTTCGGAGGTCAGCTACCCATCTTAATATTATCCTATGCGGCTGTAGATTCAATGAGTACTATGGTTGCTAAATACATCTGTTAGGCAGGCTACGGTCATCCCTATCAAGAGGTTGCGGATGCTAAGAGAGCCACCTCACTAGCTGACGAACAATCGAACGATCTATTCGTCTAGGCAAGGGAGAGGAGGGGTCAGGTGATACAGCTTCGGATGAACTACCTACTCTGTGAAATATGCGAATGATTTTATCAATACCGGCTAGTTCTTCTATGCTTATTGTCCACTATGGCTGCAGGTGTGATTGGTTCAGATCTCACTTACCTACCTGCGCCACCACCTCCAATTTGTAGACTTGTACCGAGTATTGTCCAGAGTTATTACCGACAATTTCAGAAAAGTGCTATCTCCTCTTGTCTTCTCTTGCTCAAGATGAGAGTTCTCTTGCGCCTCACGGCTGTCAGCTGCTGACCGTTGTGGTACAACAAAGCATTTCGTTCCGTGTCTTATCACAATGTTCCCTAACGTTCAGTACGCCAACAATAATATAAGCTACCGTCCAGCGCCATCAATATACGCTACCTTTAGTCAGGCTGAAACGGCTGCGCTCTTTGGGCAAACGTATTCTGCATATTATGATGGCATCGAATATCACCAACTAAGCAGTCAGCAAAATGAGATACGACTGTTGAGAATTTACCCCGCAGCAGCCAAAGATGATGATATCGTGTGCCATCTTGAGCACACGCTACTAGATCATCCAGACGATAGTCGTGCTAGCTATGTTGCTCTTTCATACAATTGGGGACATGGTACTGGGACTGGGGGCAAGCATGTCATTCTTGCCGGGAACTACGTCTCAGTTACGTCTAACTTGTATCGCGCTTTGCTGGAATTACGTTCCAGAGGGCACCATCTCGTTTGGGTAGATGGACTTTGCATCAACCAAACTGACTTAGAAGAACGCTGCCAGCAAGTTATGATGATGGCAGCGATCTACCGATCGGCTTCTATGGTTATATCTTATCTTGATTCCCATGACCCATTGGATCAGGCGCGAAGCGCCATGGTGTTATTGTTGAATCACGATACCCGCCAAAAACCCACTGAAGTCAAAAAAAGTCCAGAGAGCAAAGGAAAGGATCTAAAGAAAGGGGGAAGCCACGGAATAAATCTGTTCTTCAACAAAAAGTCCACTGCAACCAAAACACAGAAACAGGAAACCACCAAACCCTCAAAGGCTGAGGTTCCCGAACCGCAGCGTAAAGCACTTTTGAAGTTTCTTGAGCACGAATACTGGATGAGGGTTTGGATTGTACAAGAGATATCTGTAAACCCACGCCTCGAAATTATTTGGGCCGGGAACGTGTTCGACCTTAATGAACTCGCGATAACGCTGCGACGGCTAACTCACGTCGACGGAATCGGAGATTCACCAAGACGACGTCACATCGAGCAGCTGTCTAGCATTCGGCAATCCCAACTGGCGTTGCAGCCTCTCGCTCTGATTGACGCACTCAAGATGTGCCATCAGGCGAAGGCGAGCATCTATCAAGACAGAGTGTTCGCTTTGCTCGGCCTTACTCACGATGGACTTAGTTTGGTACCTCTTCCAAGTTACCAGGCGCCAATGGACAAGCTGTGCCGTGACATGACGGCTCGAATGATACAGGCTACGAAACGGCTAGACCTAATCGTTACCAAGAGCCACGAAGTCGAAAGCTGGTATCCGGACTGGTTTGCCCCACAGAGTTGGACTACTTCATCTGCCAAGGGACCAGAAGGATTGCCTAGTCTGATAAAACTAGACCCCATTGACCGATATTATCGTGCTTCCGGGAAGTCTAGAGCTGACTTTAAACCTTCTGCCTCTGATCTGAGTATAAGCTTGAAAGGGCTTTGTATCGGTCAGGTGACTGCATTTTCGCCGACGCTTAAAGAAGCAAAAGCTAGCAAGATAGACGGTGCACACATCACGATATCCAGAACGTGGACAGAGAAACAGCCTGACGAGGTGCATCCATGTGCCAAGGACACCACAGTGACAGAAGCGTTACGATGGCTGCTCGTCGATGTCACCGGCAATCATGGGAAAGATGCTCCCAACGAACGAAAAAGCTTTAAGCTGCTCTGGAAGCTGCTGCATAGACGTGAGAGTTTGATCCGTGAGCACGCACCTGATTTGATTCAATGGATGAATCTCTGCGAAAAGCAAGGCTTCAAGATCAAGGGCGAACCGTTCGTTTCGTATTTTTCCAAACAAAACGTGAAAGGATCATCTCCTCCACGTGCTTTTTCAAGAATCTGCCGGACAATCCAATGGAACTTGGAAGCTGGTATGAGACTCGGTAGCCTTAGTGGAGGGCAACTAGGATGGCTTCACAAGAATACCAAAGTCGGGGACAAGGTTGTCATTTTCCTGGGATCGGCCACCCCGTGCGTAGTTCGATCCCTCCCTGGAAATGGTAAAAGTTTCAGGATTGTCGGACCGAGTATCATCAATGGAGCAATGAATGGCGAGGCCCTCGAGGATGCAACTAAACGACTAGAATATTTTCACGTAGTTTAGCTTGAGCTGTCCTGCTTGGCCATATAATGATTGATCAACCATTGTACGGGGCTTTAGACCGAGAAGAAGAATCCGGGGATTTGAAGTGTCTGAACAATAAGTACAAGCGAATTAGAGGGAGTCGAGTAGACGAAACAGCAGTAGTTTCTGTCAAACGAAAAGCTAGAAATATTAGTTTCATGATCAATGAATGTATTGGTCTGTTAGTTACAATGAGGCAGGGGGGACCAAAGAGGCTCCACTAGATCGCCCTACTTAGTACGGCTCTAGTGTTTATGCAGTAGACCCCGCATCGGCCGATAGCTGTGGAACTTCTAACTAAACAACGCCGAACCAATCACTACATACATCTTTAGTAC
This sequence comes from Xylaria flabelliformis, assembly GCA_007182795.1. Taxonomy (NCBI): domain Eukaryota; kingdom Fungi; phylum Ascomycota; class Sordariomycetes; order Xylariales; family Xylariaceae; genus Xylaria; species Xylaria flabelliformis. The sequence continues at coordinate 128,983 of VFLP01000025.1, read as the reverse complement.
TTAGAGATACCCAATACGCAGCCATATACCTCCAACAGCACGAAACCACGACGCTCCCTTTTTCGGTGGACCGAGCGAGCGAGAACATACCTACCACAACGAGTACTTTCTCACATGACCCCGCGCGAAAATGGCCACCGCGACAGGCCTTACAGGCGCAAATACAGCAACCTACAGTGACTGTGTCGCCGCCCTTCGGACATCACTATCATTCCTCGAATCGTCCGTAACTACGCTCGAGAACGGCGTCTCCGACTTCCCACGTCTCGTGAGCGTATTAAAGACGGCCAGAGTACGCGAACCTCCCCTCCCTCCCCTTCCTCCCTACAACCATCTGAACCAAAAAAAACTGACCTCACGTGTGAACAACAGCACTACGAACTAATCCCCCAAAGCACACTCCAAACAGCCGAGGCATCGCTGCGCTCGGAGCTATCACCCGCAATATCGACACTGCTGGACCGAGCAGACGCACAAATCGACCGCGTAGACCGGCGCATCGAGTCCCTGAAGGCGCGCGCCGAGCTCCAGCAGGGCCGTCTAGAGGGCAACGACAACAACTCGCGCCCCTCTCGACACAACGCTAAAAACAACAAGGGAAGTAGTAGTACCCAGCTGGACGGCAACGCAAAACTACGCGCCCGCGTCCTGAGACAGCGCCGCGAGGCGCTGCAGTACAGCGTCGAGCGGCTCGAGCTCGAGGTCCTGCAGAAGGAGCGCGAGCTGAGGAAGAGGCTGGATACTACGTGAGAAAAGCCGAACCACTATATCTTGACATCGATACATTCTACATCTTATCCGTGCGCGCTATCACGAGCGATACTATTTTGCCGCGCTGTGTTATGTGGCGCTTTTGCTATGATGTAATGTGTGGCCGTCGACACTTCTATACGGTTATACAAACCCAACACGTCATGCCATTAGACATGTGCGCCCGCAGTCTTATGTAACTGGACAGCTTATCATGTTCTTCTGGCGCTACGATCCTGTGCCACTACAACAAGGGAAGCAAGTCTCGAGGTTGCTACAGTAGTCTAGTTCCCCCATATGGAGAGTTGCATCTGCAAGGAAACCAACAAGCGAACCTAGGCTATGTCTGACTAATATCAGAAAAGACCCATATGGGTACTTTGGTATACAGATTAACGTTGACGAAGAGACCGGGGGGTGCCTGGAAGTTATGAAGAAACTAGCTTCGGAACAACGTAAGATTGGCGTAGTATAGGTTATGAAATGCGTATTGATCTGTTCGTGTCGTCAGCAAAAACAGGACGATCGTTTAGCTTCCTTCGTAGAAAGCGCCAGCCTGACGGTCTTGGCAACACACACTGCAATATGGAAGATTTCAGAATATCTTTTTTGTTCATTTGTTCATTGATTGACGACAGGGTGTACATGGGGGTTGTCGTAACCGAAAACCTCGTTTAAACCAATGAATACGTACGTAACCTTCGTAAACTCCGTGTTATTTTACGGCACAGAATGACAGGCTCTATCTGCCTGTAATGGCTTGGCCCTTGCGTTGCCGTTTCCTCACCGCCGCCGACTCAGGCACTCCTTACCGGGGTGGTATGTGTTCTCGACCATTCCTAGTCCTTCATTATATACGACCGCCTCACATCCTGTGAGGCAACATTCCACCATGCTGTGCCAAGACTGGTTTGTCCCTCGTGTGTCACAAATAATACAAATAAGAGAACAGGTTTGCGGGGAGAAGCAAAAAAGTATGAGGATGCCCCGAGAGAAAAAAGAAAATTGACAGATGAAATTGGTCCGTCATGGGAGAAGAAATAAATAAACGTAAAATGGTGACAGGGCGGGTAACAAAACCGACCGTATTGCACTTTTGACCCCAGTCGCGCTTAATATATTGCGCTCACGCAAGCCCTGCAATTGTGGAGTTTCCCCATGCACATTCAGATATAAGGGGATATCACAAACCCCCTGCACGTTCTGCTCCGAAGAGGTGAATCCAGAATGGTAGTCAAGGTATGCCCGAGGTGTAAAATCATCCGCAATAGACGCCAAAAGGAACCAAAACCTGCTCATAATAGGATGAGGTAGTTGCTCGGAGCAATACCCGTCTCACCGCTTTCTTTTCTGGCTTGCCACCACCTACCACTGACATCACTGACCTCCAAAATCTCGTGCTTCGAGAAGGAAATTTCGTTTGCATCTTCAGGGTTGGCCTCATAGCTGTAGATGGCCTTCGCACGGTATGGATACTCTGACGGAGCGGCAATCTCAGGTTCAGCCTGTTGTGGTGGTTGGACCGACTTGATACCAGGAGCAGCGAACGCAGGAGATGAGTTTCGGGGCCCGTTCCCGTTCAGGCCACCAACAGGCGACGGATTTTCGAAGCCATTGAGTTGAGCGGATGTGTACATCTGAGGAGGCTGAACAGAAGTAGAAGTTTCAGGACGACCACCATACGCATTCATAGTGTGTCGGCTCATGGTTGATTCTTTTTGTAGGGCGAAAGAGTCAATGTATGCACGAGCAACCCCTGAGGGTGCTGAGCCGAAGTAGAAGATCCAGATGATCTACTTGATACTTAGTAAAGAGTACAACCACATATCCAAGTGTAATGATCAAGGAATCAGGTGGGAGTATGGTAGAACTTACATTAACCATCGAGAGCAATATAAAACCGGCACCTGCAGCTTGGCGAGAACCCTCGCTGAAGTATATCAATGAATTGACAGATGAAGAGGTAAGCACGAGGCCAGCACCCATGTACCCAACCAGGGCCACATGATAGGTCTGGATTGAATCTGAGGCCACAACGACGAATACGGCGGGAATTAAGAGAAACATAAATACAATGGACCACCACACGAATTTGGGAAACATGTTAACCTTGTCATTGGGATCTGAATTGATTTGGCCAATGATGGAGCCAACTAGCGAAATAAGCCATGAGAGCTGTAGGGGAGATGTATTAGTGCTAACTCCTGGAATTTACGACTGGAATTAGGCTGCTTACTGCGGCGATGGATATGGTAGCAAGAGCAAATGGGTCGCCAATGACGTTGCCCATGCTCATTCGTTTCCGGCCATAACCAGCCCTAGATTGTTCCATTTTTCGTAGCGATGGAGAGCGAAGAGAACCGTATGAGTTCATAAGGAATGAGAACCGTCGACTCGATCGCAATCGAACGGGTAGAATTAGTTTACGTGAATTCCGTCCCGTTTGCTAACAAATCCCAGTTCGGTAGAAGATTGAAGCGCGTGTTTGATCGACCAAGCGATCTCAGTCTGGGAGTGATAATCTCGGTCGGCAATCAGAGAGTGGTGATGGTGAACAATAGTTGGGGGGTTGGTGGTAGACGATTAGGATGTCGCAAAGATATCAAATCCCGTTTAATAAATCAAAGCGACTGGGTATTGTAAAAAGAGCGACTTGATTCGAGATTCCTTTATGATGTCTCTGGCTGACCGGTCGGCGTCGATATAGTAGGGCACGGTATAAGAGATAATCGGGTTGATAGGTTGGGTGGTTGCTGGTCGCGATTTGGTAATACGACGCGCACTTGGATTCTAGAAGTCACAAAGTGCTTTCCAGTCTCTCCGAATGACTTGGGGGTTTACGCGTTGTCGAGATTTGATCGATTTAGGCGAGTTGGGTTGGGCTGAGTGAGGACGCAGGCCGGCTGGGCTTACGCGGAAGAGTGCACTCGGTGCTGGAAAAAGGGACTGCGCTGACGGATTTCGGATAATTCAAATCAATCTAGCCAGCAAATATGGTCGGAAAACGGATATGGATTCTCGTGGTCTTCGGCTCCTTCGCTTCGGCCAACGGGCTCCTATTCCCCTCTTATTGATCTCCTCGCAACGTCCGTCCGCTCGTTCGATTGCCTTCGTCTTACCGTCGCGGATATTCAACTAGCGCAATCTCAGACAATAACAGCCAATGATGTCGTAGCCGGCACGCCACAAAGCGATGTAATTACATTCGAAGGAAAGGTGTCTGGAAACAGCTGTGGGTGATGGGCGAGGACAAGCAGAGTGATCGGCGGTGTTGGTCTCTCGCAGAAAGACAGGCGGGTGACGGGGATGGTCGAGTAGTAGGTAATTAAATGAAAAGACAGGCAGCGAGGGAGGAGGAGGAGGGTGCGGAGCGATGTGAGAGAGACCAAGATTAAGTGGGAACGGGTACAGTATGCTGCAGTGATACACCCAGGCACCTCCTCCGGCGACCAGTGGTATGTTCAGGCTCAAGGACCCGACGATACCAAGGGGGCTTAAAGTTATGGCAAGACGCGCTGCTATTGGATTGGATGAAGGATGGGTGGGGATGGGGGAGGCATCATCTCCTGCCTTACTGGTCAATCCTGCCCGTGCCTGTGCTGTGCAGGCGTGCCTTGTGCTACCTACCTAGGTATGTACCTGAGTCTGCGGGTCTCCATGGCGGCCATGTTTAGGAGGTGCAGTAAGTTATTTCTAGCCTAACTGGTACATAGCTTGTGCTAACAACACGCCTTGACTACGTATACAAAGAGCAATTCCTCTCATGTTAATTGCCGCGCGTGTGGTCACTCCCCATCAAGGTCATCCAGGTACGTCGGCACATATAATACTATCAGCATCTCCCTGCCCTATATACTGTGTGCTTGTTTTGTGGTGTTGCTGCTTTTGCGATTTGACCCTTGTTTGATATAAGTAATTTTAAGAGTACCATCAAATGAATACGGCATTCGCCCGGCCACCCCAATCAATCTTAGTATACCTATTCAGAAAATAGAATCGCCTAGCTCAGGGACGAAATGAGGGACGCTGGTCTGATCACTACCTATTGAATAGCTGAATCGACAATATTGCATCGTCTATTTGATGGGTTGATGTACAGTTCAGATAGCGTAGCGTACAGCTTATAAGTGATTGGTGGTGCTGTAATCTGAGGAGTAAGTAGATTGATTCAGCGAGCCATTTCAGCTAGTACAACCAACAGCATCTTGATACGATAATTGTCGACAGGCGAGCAAGTGTTCTCTTTCAAACATGGCATTTAGTGATGCGTTATTGTTCCCGCCGAAGTTGCCGCTAAGGCACGAGTACAGGTCGGTCGGCGGCAATTTAGTACGTGATAGAGTCACAACAAAGTGTAACTAGTTGAATGGCTATTGCGGCGTTTGAGACAGATCTACAACTTCTAACGGGCTAGCATTCGAACGGAGCGTGCCAAGAGAAAACGAAGGGAGGAGAAGGCAGCGCTCGGGATTTTATTCAAAGAACGCGGAGCTTGATTGGCCGACAATTCTGGCTTCCGAATTTTAGACTCGATCTGGATAAAGTGGCGGTTCCATTCCCAACCCAACACCCTCAACACCAACCACGACTAAGTCAGGTTGTACCAACATGCCACGTGAAGAATACCGGGTGAGACATTGCTATTATCAACACTGGGACAATAACAAAAGGGAGTGAGATAGTAAGCGTTCTTTTCCTGAATTCATCGAGTTACACGGTCACGGACAGACCAATCGTACAGTTCATCAAACGCCAATCCGTACGCTCAACCCGGTAAATCGTCATGCATGCACGCCCCGATTAGTAGGAAGGACATCCCGATTCCCAACTGACGTTCACGTTGATTGTCAAAAGTTTGCGCCATAATAGTTTCTGATAGCTACCAGTTTTAGGAATCTCCCCAATTTAAATAATGGTAAATCAGCCCTAATAATACGAGGAAGTTAGTCCCTTCTATTTTGCTAGTGCAGATTCGAGGAGTTCATCGATCTGAAACGCGCGGCCGGCCCGTAGGTGTTAGTCACGGATCCCCTGCCCCACTCTTACACTTCCATGGTAATTACAAGAGGCTACAAAACTGGCGAAAAGATGTAACAATCTGGTAAGCCGTGTTTTCCGAATGACCGCGATACTGAAATAATTCGCCATGCTAGCCCTCGTCGTATCACCGATTCAAGTGAGCGACCTATATTTATCGGTGTTGGGCCATGATGTCTTTAAATCCGAAGCCGTAGTATACTGACGTATAACCAATCAATCATAGGTCGCTTACGATCATTCTGACAAGAAGCCAGAAACTGAATATTGTAAAGTAGCCTTTCTGACATAGAACATGCGTTCGATTTCGACGGCATCCGCTAGGTGGCTATAGTCGGATAGGAACTTGCGCACTTCTTAGAGCGCATTTTGCTAGTTCCCGGCCAGGATGCAACGGCATGACCGGTGAGCGCGATGTGCCCGTCATATGATCGGTATCCTGAGACTTGACGACCAATACACAAGCTGCTCAAGTGTATAATTGAGAAGACTTTCCCCATATATTTATTGACTTTCTGCCTCGCTGGTGGTGTCGTAGGGTAGCCTGATGTATCTCAGTCATGTTCTTTTTGGCCGTGCGATGAAGGTCTGGGCTTAATAGGGCGCAAGGGGGTAAACGATGGGTCACCTAGATTTTATATGAATCCATCCCCAAAGTCACCTCAGATCTCGTCTCTAGCTTTTTCAACTCTTCTCACGGTCCGCTCTACTCTCTCCATGCGACCTTCGACGCCGGCCACAAAGTCTGAGTATCCCATGACGTCGTGCTTATACCATCTGCGAACAACTGCTTCACTGCGCGCTCGGAGATCTGCGATCTCGGCGGCTTGCGCCAGCTGTGTTGCTTCAATGCCCTTCATACGCGGTAGCAGGGCCGCCAAGCCAGCACTTAAAGCTGGGTCGGGAATGGGTGTATCGGATATTGCTGTCATCGCCGAAGCCGTAGCGGGATATGAAGAGGCAGCGGAGAGAACTATGGCGCGCAGTGCTTCCGGAGACAATTCGGGTGGAGGTTGAGAGGCCGGGGGGGATTGGAATAGAGTCGGATTAGATTTATCTGTGAAATATTAGTTGCAATTCGACCGTGAAGAGACAAAAACATGCGCGGAGTTGATAGGGTTTATATTCGATTGTACGGTATGTGGTCGGTCTCTATGAAGTCGAAAAAGCGACGGGTAATAGTTGACCTACAGAGTTTGAGGAGCTCGCCGTATACACGTATATGCTGCAGAAGTTTGGAGAATCGGTGTTCGAGGTCTTGTAAGCTCCGTATTGCCGATGGCGCCGACTGGAGAACTGAGTTCCCGTACAAGAGATGTTCGATCCGTAGGAGTCGCCCCTCTAGAAGTGAGATAGTCGACAGCGTAGTGTCGTCAATTGTGGACTCCATCGCGTGTTATCTATCCAGTTGGAATTGATTATATTGTTTACCGAGATTCATACACTAGCGTATAGAGTGACGTTCAAGAGAGAGAGTTTGGGGCATTCCAGCACTGGAAAGACAATCTGCAAACGCGGCACGAAATTTCCCCAGATTTGGGAAGCTCCAGTAGGTACAGTACTTAGTCAGGGGTGTGAACGAAGTGGACCCAGAATAGAGATAGCGCGATCCAATTGGCTTCATGTCAAGCTATTTTTGCCGGCTTAATGCTATTTCAAGGCACTTGCCGGTAAAACCAGGTTAGTGCGAAGTTTAAGTGGTTCCGACGACAGCTGTCACTGAAAGGTGCTTCAGGCACGTATATACGTAGATTGCCATCATCGGTCCAAATTCAATGCCACCATACTCGTTCCACCTCCCAGAGATCTCCAAATCGGCTTTCAAACGGCGTCTGACCACACGCAGCACCCACGCGCCTATTCTCGCTTCTTCATAGTTTCACAACCCTCCGCATGCGACAACCTAGCTGTTGGTAGTAGCGCATTTACCAAATAGTCGGTCAATCAGAGGTGGTGGCATCGTCGTGATAAGCGAGGAATTGACGGCGAGCCGGGCTGACGTATCTTGTCGTCGTGCTTGAGACAAGACTCTGGCCAGCCGGACTATCGTCGTTCGTCTGGTCTGGGGCTAGTTCTCGCTAGGCTATGCCGAATTATTCGGCAATCACACATGGGGGCACCACCTCGGCCGCGGGGACCAGTGCATCCGGCGACATGACAAGGTAACCTCATTCTTTGGTGCGTGTGAGCCTATTGTTGAGTACTGACGTCTCATTTCTGACTCCAGAACCCGGCGAGGGAAGCCTCACCAGAAAGATGGCGGCAGCGGGTCTGCCACAATGTTCAGCAGCGTGACCAACCTGCTCAATACCAGTATGTCGCGTTCTACAGCTTACCGTCTTCGCCGATAATCGCTTCGTGGATCATCCTCCATCTAATACACTGTTTCTAGTCCTGGGTGCAGGTACCCTCGCTATGCCGTCCGCACTCTCACATTTTGGCATGGTTCTTGGAGTCATCGTCATTCTCTGGTCGGGGTTCACCTCTGCCTTTGGGCTTTATCTCCAATCACGATGCGCTCGATATTTGGACCGTGGCTCGTCGTCTTTCTTTGCATTGTCTCAGTTGACGTATCCAAATGCTGCCGTTATTTTTGATGCCGCCATAGCGATAAAGTGTTTTGGGGTGGGCGTGTCATACATGATCATAATAGGGGATCTGATGCCAGGCGTTGTCGAAGGCTTCGATAGTAGAGCAGCATCCATCGCCTACCTGATGGACCGAAATTTTTGGATTACCGTATTCATGCTACTGATCATTCCTTTGAGCTTTCTTCGCCGTCTCGACTCCCTCAAATACACCAGTATCGTCGCTCTTGTCGCCATTGGTTATTTAATTATTCTTGTAGTATACCACTTCGCTTCCGATGCTCTAGCCCCAAGAGACAAGATTCGCGTCATTCAGTGGGCCGGGCCCGTCGAGGCCCTCGCCAGCTTGCCCGTGGTTATCTTTGCCTACACATGCCATCAGAATATGTTCTCGATTCTGAATGAGATCAAGGATAGTTCTCCGAAAAGGTAATACTACAAGGGTGTTTGAGTCACCAGCTTTCTCTCCAGGTTGCTAATTCGTTGCGCAGTATACTCGGTGTGGTCTCTTCCAGTATCGGGTCTGCCGCTGGTGTCTACGTTCTAGTCTCAATCACCGGTTACTTATCATTTGGCAATGATATTACTGGCAACATCGTATCGATGTGTACGTTCTCTTTCTACCCGCATTCTCATCTATGTAACTAACAAATCGTTTCAGATGCACCGTCAATTGCTTCTACAATTGCAAAAGCCGCCATCGTTATTCTTGTTACCTTTTCCGTACCCTTGCAGGTACATCCATGCCGGGCATCCGTAGATGCTGTATTGAAATGGCGTCCGAACGCCATCTCTGGGACACAAGGACGAACGGGGTCTCCTTCGAGTAGATTGCTGCTCCCAGCAGCAACTCGCTCGGACCATGGATCAGCGCCCATGTCAGAATTACGCTTTGCGATTCTTACAACGGTTCTACTTGTCTTGGCCTACACTGTGGCTCTGACAGTTACCTCGTTAGAGAGAGTCCTCGCTTATGTAGGATCTACGGGAAGCACTGCCATCAGCTTTATTCTGCCTGGTTTATTTTACTACAAAATCTCCGATCCCGACTCCATTCATCACCAGCGATTAACTAAGGAAGATGACGATGTTCTGTCCGTGGCCGCTTCAGAAAACGATAACAGCGACGCTACCGACGATGAAGACGCGGAGGGACTATTGGGCGCTAGTGTTTCGAGCATCCGCAGTAGCGCAAGTGGTCCTAACGCAAAAAGCAAAGCCTCCAAACTGCCATGGAAATGGCGGACAAAGTGGAGATGGGACATGGAACACCTGAATCCTGTTCATCTTCGAAGAGCGTCATTGGCATTGGCCCTCTATGGTGCGTGTGTTATGCTAGTATGTCTGGCTATGAACCTTGTGGGCACAGCTGCCCATTAAGCGTCCGAGGTTATCATGAAGTGGGGCTTATTTAGGCATCGGAATCGAATTTGTTCAGTTCGGACTTGATGCTAACGATCGAAGGCTGCATACCAGGAGTTGGTGCATTGTATAGCTACTACTCTCATTATTGCACATTTTCAGCGTACCAAGCGTGTTTTTGTTAGTCATGTTTTCTCCCGTATATAATCCATTACGTATCAGGATATCTTATCTTGTATACCCTTTTCTCCGATTCAACTCAGGCTTATCAAGTTAATAGCTATCTTTTATTCAGACCTGGGTGTCACAAACATCGAAACGACATGTGCCACGTCCGTATCAATTTCTCTGGCCAAACATCCATTTCATGATGACTCAGTAGGATTAAGATTGCTGGCTTGCGTTGACTCGAGTCACTCCGATGCTCATCGACCTAGGCCATGTGGTGGTTGTGTACCGTATGGGGACATGCCTAGCTCCGTCAACAAGGAACTTGACGAGCTCGATGCTTAACAACAGAAAACGATATATATATAGTTCGATTTCGCCTTTCTCCAACATTGCCACATATCCTCACAAATGTGTTGGACGTGTCGCTTCTGGTTCACATTTTCTAGTTTTGTCTTCCATGTCTTTCATGGAGTGTGTTTGAATGTAGGAGGGCATATCAAAGAGACCGACGACCAGACGGATCGAGTCTACATAAATCGTCCAAGGTTAAATTAAACGCAAACAGAAGGCAAACGGAATAAGCAAGAAGTAAGAACTCCATGTATCTTTCATTGGGAGATCTTCTGACCAATGGCTATCTCACGGCCTGCCAGTATCTCTGCCCCTTATCTGTCAGGAGCATGCTCACCGAGAAAGGCAAAGAAATAAAAAAAAAGACGGGTTTAACCAAACCGTACGCTGAATCGAACCTGCATATCGATGAGAACAAGCAAGACATATGTAATGGCCTTTCTAGAGGCATCCAGGTACAGAAGTACCTAGGTACCAGCGCACCTTCCTCCTCGAAAGCATAACAGCCTCGGCCTCTCATTGGTCACCCCGGCCAACAGCCTTGCAAGTCATCTATATAAATCCAAAAACCAGTTCTCCTCAGCAACAAGCATCCAGTAGTCGAGCGGGTAGACCACCACATCTACGACCCCCGAGGCTTAGGGTTCAGATACCGGTCCCGCCGTAACAGGAACGAGCCTAACAAGCGCCACGAGCCTTGGGAAGGTCCTGGTTCGCAAGGATCTGCGTGGGCAGAGGCGGAATCGACTGGCACATAAGTACCCGATCCGAAAGGAGGGCGCGCTGTAGCTTAGGGGCTTGGGGACACCTAAGGCAGGGCGATTAATTTTTTTTATTTTTTTTCCTGTTACCATTTCTCTTTCTCTTTTCTCCCTAGAATGTTCCCTCCTATCTTTACTTTTTTTCCTTTTAATTTTATGTTTTCCTTGATTCTACCCCTGAACCCCTTTTTAACTTTGCTCTGCCTTGGTACGAACTTATATATATGTCATAAACGTAAAGAATTTGCAAGGGAGTGCCTCTAAAGGCCAGCGTCAACAGGATTTAAACCCATTGCCTCTCATAAAGGGGTTCGGCAGTCCAGCATTTCTGTATCAAGGTTAACGAACCATTATAAGACCTTGATCACTCTCCCTATATATATAGACTTTATTATTTGACCTGATAGCTTCATTTCTAGTGAACAAAACAATGCTTGTCCTTAGATAGCGCACGCCATGATATTAATTGTTAATTGCTAGTCCCGTCTATTTACAGAGCAGAGCTTTGTACAGTCCAAGTAGAAATCAGGTGTTCGTCTTGTGGATCTTAAACTCCAGCATCGATCACAAAGAAAGGAGAACGCGTAAGTTAGAACAGGGGTTTCTGGAGACTCAATTGTACTGGCTACTAAACAGTCGATCGCCTCTGGTCTGGCTTTCAAAGGCGTACATAATGATACCCACCGTCTAAGCAAGCGAAGTACGTACCAGACAATGTACCAAGCCGCCCACGAGCCATGGGCCAGCTAGTAAGCCATCTGAAGTTCATGAATCTGGACAGAATCCAGCTGATGACGGGGACCAGATTGAGTAGTTTGGTCAATTAGGGTATAAGGATTTATTCTCGATTGTCTTCTAACGCTATGAGTATATGTACAAGCCTTTCCTATAGGTGAATTATGTGTACAATTGCATTGTTGCAAGTTTTTTTTCCAAGAAAAAAACCAGGCACAATAGAGTTTGCCAACAGCTCATGATCTAACGTTCGTCCGCGTCGTAATGTAAGTGCCTCATTAAAGGTGTCTCCTATCCAATTAGAAGATGCCAGCTCTACCGAGTCGTTATTCAGCCGTTAGCCTTTGTAAGGCTTGGGTCCAATCATGAGCTCAGGCTTGACGAGTGTATCGAACTCATCCGATGTCAGAGCGTCGAGCTCCAAAGCACTGTCCTTCAGTGTAAGACCCTTCTTGTGCGCGTTCTTGGCAACCTTTGAAGCCATGTCATAACCAATCTTGGGGTTGAGGCAAGTGACAAGCATGAGACTGTTGGGTATTTGTTAGCGTTTACTGATTATGGCCAACAGGGGAAATAAAGTTGTACTTACGATTCTCTCATGATGCTGGCAATCTTCTCCTCGTTGGCCTGGAGACCTACAACCAGGTTCTTCTCGAACGAACGCATACCGTCCGACAATAGCCTGATGCTGTGGAGCAGGTTGCGGATGACAAGGGGCTTGTAAACGTTGAGCTCGAACTGGCCGTTCATGCCACCAATCGTTGTCGCGACGTGGTTACCCATGACCTGGGCGCAGACCATAGTCAAAGCCTCACACTGAGTTGGGTTGACCTTGCCGGGCATGATACTGGAGCCAGGCTCGTTCTCTGGCAAGGCCAACTCGCCAAGGCCGCAACGGGGTCCACTACCAAGGTATCGGATATCCTGAGCAATCTTGGTAAGCGACGTAGCTAGAGTGTTGAGGGAACCCGAGGCCTGGACGATGGCGTCATGGGCGGCGAGTGCCTCAAACTTGTTGGGCGCCGTCTTGAACTCGGTACCAGTCATTTTGCTGACTTCCTCAGCAATGCCCTCAGCAAAGCCCTCAAAGGTGTTAATACCTGTTCCCACAGCGGTACCACCCTGCGCCAGTAGCCTCAGATCAGGGAGGGAGCTCTCTACACGCTTGATGCCGAAATCCAATTGAGCGACATAACCAGAGAATTCCTGAGCTAGGGTGAGGGGTGTGGCGTCCTGAAGATGTGTCCGTCCGATCTTGATGATGTTCTTGGCCTCAAAGTCGTCAACCTTCTTCTGCAAGGCATCGCGTAGACTCTTTAGAGAGGGCAGTAGTGACTCTTCGATCTCAAGAACAGCGGCAATGTGCATGACAGTGGGGAAGGTATCATTAGACGAAGCGGATCGATTGACGTGGTCGTTGGGGTGAACGGGCTTCTTGGTGCCCATGGTGCCGCCAAGAATCTCGATGGCTCGGTTGGAAATGACCTCGTTGGCGTTCATGTTGGACTGTGTACCGGAACCGGTCTGCCAGACCACCAGGGGGAAGTGGTCAATCAACTTCAGGTCGGCGACTTCGGCAGCGGCCTGCTGAATAGCCTTGCCAATCTTCTCGTCTAAAGGCGCAATCATAACGGTAAGTATACAGCCTTCGCGAGCCGGTTCTAATTGACATTGCAAGGGCAAAGGTGAAAGAGAGGGCTGATCTGCATACCAAGTCCAAATCGCATATTCACAGTAGCGGCTGCACCCTTCAAGATACCAAATGCCCTCACAATTGGGGGTGGCATCCGGTCTTGGGGCTGATTGATGCGGAAGTTCTCGAGTGACCGCTCAGTCTGAGCTCCCCAGTACTTGTCGGCAGGGACCTGGATCTCGCCAAAGGCATCGCTCTCGGTTCTCGTGTTGGCAGCCATTCTTACGGATGTGGCGTGAAGGTTTCGTTGAAGCTGCAGGGGATATTTTGGTTTAGAGGAGAGGCTGCTGCTAGGTTTCGAGGATGGATATGACGAAATGGAGGGGGCGGAGACATATGAGGAGATGGTGGTACTGGAGTATTTGCATGTGAGCACTCGTGGAGCCGTCCTCGGCCCCAGGACGTTTCGGCCAGCACCGGCTGTAGCTCGTACCGATCGAAGCATGGCGGCAGTTGCTTCCCTAGAGATGCGATCGTACTAGTAAGGAGAGTGCAGAAGGCGCAACCAATTGGAGTAATTGGTGGGTTTAAGGCTATTATTTTGCAGCTGTAGGGCGTACTTTACGAAGCTTCAATGATGCTACTGTAGACAAGGTGTAAGGTGATGTTGGAGAAAAAAAGGCGCAAAACACAACGCAATGCTCTCGAATGCTAGAAAATTATCGTCGAGCTTCACGTTAACGTGCCGGGATCGCACCGCTTTACACATCTGCCAGCTGTCTCCGGGAAAGCCCGAAAAGCGGAGCCACACCCCGAACCCCCAGATCCACTTGCCCCTGACGAATGTTCCCGGGTAGGTTCTCTTGAATTCTTATGATATGGCGGGGTAGTACAGAGTTGAGAGTTAAGTTGTCGGCGGGATGTTACCCCACCATCAACGCGATGGGCAACCGTTCTAAAAAAAAGTTTGGTGATTGATTATCAAGCAACCAAATTCGCCTTCGACAAACATCCATGGTCGGACATAAGTATTGAAGGTCTTTGAATCTATAAATTCTCCTACAGGAAGGACGCCGACTGAGATCTGCTCATATTACTCCATTTTTTCTCTTTAAGTCTTTCTGCAACGAATAGCCCACCATGTCTGCCCCTCATGAAGACGACGTGGACGATGCGCCCGAGATGCTCGATGTAGAGGACGCGCTAGAAGAGATCGAGGATTTGGAGGGTGATGTTGCCATGGATTCGGACGAAGAGCCAGTAGAGATCAGCATTCAAAACGACAGCATTGCCTACTTCGATGGGCACAAAGACTCCGTATTCGCTATTGCCCAGCATCCCACACAACCAACCTTGATCGCGACTGGCGGAAGCGAGGGCGATGAAGATAATGCGCCGGGGAAGGGTTATGTCTTTGACACGAGCCCTGTTGTTGGCCGTCCTGTCCTTCCCCCAAGCTACAACGCCGACCCGAATGCGTCGCGACAGAAGAGTACAGAGCTACAGCCGCTGTTCACAATCGAGGGTCACACTGATTCTATCAACTCATTGGCGTTCACCTTGCCGCGCGGAGAGTTTCTGGTATCAGGCGGTTTAGACGGAAAATTACGCGCTTACAAAGTATCATTCAATGCACACAACAAGGCGTCGTTCGCCTTCGTAGCCGAAGCCGCAGAAGTACCCTCGATCGAATGGATCGCGCCGTGTCCAGTTCCCTCCAACTCACAAACGGTCGTGGCGAACACGATAGCGCTGGGAGCTTCGGATGGTTCAGTGTGGGTCTACACAATCGATCCCAGCGATGAATCAAATCCACTCCAGATGGTTCAAAGCTATTTCCTACACCAGGAGTCGTGCACTGCCGGCGCCTGGTCGTCCGATGGAAGGTTTCTAGCCACAGTCTCAGAGGATAGCTCCTTGTATGTGTGGGATGTCTGGGGTGAGGCTGCAGCGAAGGGTCTTACCAACGATAATGGGCAAACGGTTGTCTCGCTTAATAGCTCCGATCAACGATTCGCGGTCGAGGGCGGGTTATACTCTGTCGCGATCGACCCCAAGATATCATTTGTCGCAGTTGGTGGTGCGGGTGGCTTTATCAAGATCATTAGTCTGCCGCGCCTAGGTGTTGATAGTCACCCGACCTCTAGTAAGCAAAGCAAAAAGAAGGCGAAAGGCGCTGACGCGGGAGGGAGTCAAGGCGGCACAATTCTAGCAGATCTGCATACCCAGGGCGACGGTATTGAGACTCTCAGTTTCTCGCCCAACAACCCTCTTCTTGCTGCGGGCAGTGTTGATGGTAGCATCGTAATCTATGACACGTCACGTCAGTTCGCAGTAAGGAAGCAGATAAAAGATGCACACGAGGAATTCAGCGTTGTCAAAGTTGAGTTTGTCCCTGGTCTCGGTGATGGTTGGCTATTGACGAGTTGTGGTATGGATGGTGTCGTCCGCCGATGGGATGTTCGCGGCGCAGCCGGCGCTTCAACAGATAGCATGGTAAAAGAGTGGAAGGGACATCGTGGCAACGGGGAACTCGGTGGTGTATTGGGCTTTGTTCAAGGCAGCACGGGCGAACGCGTCGCAACAGCGGGCGATGATAGTATTGTTCTGCTATTTGAAGCATAGGAAGCTAAAACACTACTGGGACATCTTCGTACATAAAATTTCCCCCCAATCTCATATTGCGATTGCATATCGTACTCGTTGGAAGGATCGGAGAGATATAATTGGGCCTACGCTTTAATAGGTTAATATGGTATTTCATTTCGTACAACAAATAACTGACCTAAAACTTGCTTCATCTCCCAATACGAGTTCATTGGCAATAATCCAAGTGATATTTCTACTGAACAAAGGCCGATAATACTCTTATCTCCTTCTTATGCTCCTTGCTAATACCTACCTAACTAGGCTTTCTTCGCACTTCGGTAGTTATTCAACTCCTCATGTCAGATTGCTTAACTCCCGTCTGGCTCATGGAAAGCTGCCATGGGCGTTTTACACACAACACAAATAACTTCTTGTTACGAACGTCCATTACTCAACAATCTCACTACATAGCTATCAGGGTAGTATCACTATGCCGGTTGTTATATCTCCATTTGGACATCAGCTTACGGTAAATTGAAAGGCTTCGTTCAGGCTCCAATTTCCCTCTTTTGTGACTGGTTCTTCCCCACCGAGAATCTTCACACTTACGACGACGACGTCAGTCTCGTAACCAAATGTCCCGTCGACCTTCAAGGTTGTGCCATCCCACGTAAAGGTGATATCTGAGAACTTATCGCCCACATCCAAGCTGTCTCCGTCGTCCAAATATAGAGACCCGCTAGCCTTACCGTCCTGCCCCGGCGCAACGACGAGGGTGAAGTCGTTCTGACGCACGAGCGCCGTGGTATTCCCGGAGGCGCTACGCAGAGGCAGCACGGTGCCACCGCGGATATGGACTGGAATATCTGTGAAAGAGACATTGTCCATCGTGATGGTGGCTCCCTTGCCCTCAACACGCTCTAGGGTCCAGAAATCATAGAAGATATCATCGGGGAGGTAAAACGTCACAGAGGTAGCATCGTCATCCGTGACAGGGGACACGAGCAAAGCATCCCCGTAAAACCATTGTAAATCGATACCGAACGTCTCCGCATCATTCGGATAGATGAAGAAAAGCGGGTTCACGATAGGCGAGCCCGTGGACGCTGCCCGGTGCATGGCCGTGTAGATGTAATCGAGCAACCTATACCGGGCGTCGATCGCCTTCTGTGCCGCCTGTGTCACCAGCTCCCAGAGGTAGAACTCTTGATTCGGCGCCGAGATGTCTGCGTGGTTGCGGTAGAACGGCTGGAACGCGCCAAGCATAGCCCAGCGCGCGCACATCTTTTCCTGAGCATCGCTGTTGAACCCGCAGACATCCGAGCCCACCATCGGCATCGCATGTACTGCCGCGAATGATAGCATCTGACTAATCGTGATGCGATAGTCATCCCAGTTGCTTGCGTTGTCGCCGAACCAGTGCGCGGCCTTGGTGCCGGCCCCTGCGAACGTCGAGCGCGTCAGCACGAAGGGGCGCGAGTTCGGACGACGAGTTATTAGGGAGCTACGTGTTGCAGTGATCATCATCAACCCATGGATGTTGTGAGTATCATACTGTACAGTTCCGTCCGCATTTGTGTTGTTTGTGTATAGAGTCCTGACACTGATATCGCCCTGGTGGTTGTTGATTCGATATTTTGGGTTGAATAAGTCTCGATCTGGCAGCCCTTTCATGCCTCCTGCAGGAGTTTGACGGGTATACCAGCCCTTACGAGCTGTATCAGGGGCGCGCTTCCTATCTACAGCATCTTGAGATGGATCGCAATTGACGTCAGCGCAAAAATTAGAGACCTCGTTCATGTCGTTCCAAGCGCCATCGATATCGAGACCCGTCTCCGGGTCAAAAAACCGTTTGATTTCGTCCGTCCACCAGCCTTGCGTTTTGGGTGCAAACCAGTCGGGCCAGACCACTTCTCCAGCCCACTGTTCGCCGCGATACAGTGACCCGTCAGCAGCCTTGATGAATGCATCAACCCCTTTACCTCTTGAGTATGGAGCATAGCTGTCTGAGTACTGGACACCAGGATCCAACATCATCACGTATTTCTGTCCTTTTTGATGCAGCTCGTCGACAAGAGCTCGCATTTTATCGAGAGGATACTTCTCGGGATCAGTGGTGAAGATCCGGCGCTTATCCATGTAGTCGATGTCAGCCCACAGCACCTCCAGGGGAATATTAGCTGCGGAATAGTTTGCAACAACTGCCGCTTCAGTCTGTATATCCGGCCACCCGTATTTGCATTGCTGGAACCCAAAGGTCCAGTACGATACCATTGCCGGGAGGCCCACGACGTCGGCATACTGCTTGCTAACATCTGTAGGACTTGGACCGGAAAGAAAGTAAAAGTCTAACACGCCACCGAGTATGTTGTACTCAAGAAATTGGTCACCTGAATCTGTCTTGTTGATATTAATATCCATGCCATTAGCATTGATGAGAGCGACACCATGGCTTCCTGACTCTCCACGGTGTTCTATGTAATTGGGATGACTTCCGTAAAGGTTGCTGTTGCGCGGGATGAATGGGGATTCGGCATTCCAGAGTGTACGCTTATAATTGTCGGTCGGCAGTCGGAAGGAATCCGAATGCTCCCCCAGTCCGTATATATTCGGGTCCTTGGGCAACTGAGTTTTGAGATAGACATACTGTGATTCGAAGACCAATTTAGTACCATTGGTATTGAATAAGACCTCGTCGGAATCAGTACGTGAGATAGAGAATGAGAAGGGGTCCTCCGTAAATTTGAACTGGAGTGTGGAATCTGATGCAAGGACCCCCTGACCAGATGGCCTTGGCAGAACGGATTCCTGGATTTGATATACTTGAAGGCCGGCATCATAAATCTTGACGTAGAGCCGAGAGTCTGCAGATCAATTAGAAATCATATGAAATGTTTGAGAACTGAATACGGACCTGTTTGATACTCAACAAGTAGCTTAAGATCTGTGAGATCAGTACTATAGATGTTGCATGCCGTGCCCGCAAGAGTCAAGTCTGCGGTAAGCTTGCCGTCACTTTCGACAACATTTGATGCAGTGTATCCAGGGCAATCATCCACTGAAGCTGAGAAAGCCTTAGAAGCCGAAGCTATCAGAAAGTATGAAGAAAACTTCATCTCAATTCACGTTCTCCCCATCAACCTAATGGCAATAAGGGAAGTGCTCATAAGCTTGAAGGTTTTCACGTCGTTTTCCCAAGGAGACGACATTCTTATCCGTTTTATTTATAGTCCATTTCGATACTGCGAGTATTTTCCTGCAGGCTGGCGCACTTGAGGCCATCGTCATCGATGGTAGACGGTAGTGACATTGCGGGGACCGTATATCAATGCAACATATTACAAAGCGGGGAAGTGGGTAGACTGTAGATCGAACCTATCGTGGGGGTCAAGAAACAAGGACAATTCTTGGATTGATCTCAATAAGGCTGGTACTAGAGCCGTATCGGTCCGTCTCGCTTAGGAGCAAAGGAGTTACATGTCTGAATCGTTCGTTGGTACGCTCAGCTGATGGTCAATACGCCAAGGATGGAAACGCCCGGACCCTAACATGCCAATTGACACTCCGTATATTCGTATAATGGACTGGATCTCTCCGAGTGTGACATCATGACCAAAATCCTAAAAGTCATGCAGTGTTTGTTGGTAGAAGTATAATACGAGGATCGGTGCTTAGCGTTACCCCGGCCCCTTGAATAAAAGATCAGATATATCGCATGGGCCAGGATTTACATAGCAGTATCCCCCCTGTAACTTAGACAATGTGACAAGAGATTCTGAATGCCGCCTTCCATATATGTCAATTTGCACATGTCAACCCCCATGGGGCCTTATATGTTTTTTGTAACGAAGATACCTCCCATTGAAGCGGTGGGGGTCAGAGTTGATGCTATGTTGCATGGTACAATAGTAAGAACCTGGCGTACTATTATTGTCTTCAACACTGGCCTTGCACGGCATGTGATATTAATCCGCCGTCACCGGTTGGAAACGTTGTGTCGGCCCCGGAGTGGCTTGGCTATGATGCTACATAGCAACCATTGCGCCCATTTCATAGTCTCAATAATAGTGGCGCTGTAAGTTTTAAGTCTTATTTATTCGCCTTCGAAAGGACATATGTTCAATTTATTTATGGTGTCGAAGCGTCCAAGGATATTGATTGTCGTGATATCTCAGAATTTGTTCTTAGTAGTATACTAAGTCCTGAAGAACCTAAGCGTGCTAGAGACTACAAGCCCGATATGACGAATTTTGTAAATATAGATTATAGGGTCATATTTCACATGATGATTTGGGGGTCATCTCACTACCCGTATCTTACTTCAGAGCTGTTCGCGATTTGGGTGACGCATTAATAATCCATCATTGCCGACAAGGTGATCTCTAGCCGCCGACGGTGGAGGAATAGAGCCATAAAGGGAAGCTGGGATTGACACTTACATGTCACCAGGGTATTTGGCATGTTGGCATTCTCCTTGGCGCCTTGGGAAGGTGTAATTATGGCTTCCTTTTTTTTAAAAAAAAAAAAAAATGCGTTGCTATTGACACTAGGTATGCACTAACTTAGGTCCTTTCGTGCTATACCAACATATTAAATCAGGGTTTAACATCGGTTGATCAGTTTTATTATCCAGATATGTGTGCTTTGGCCTCAGTGGGGCAGAGATTGTGTATTTAAAATCAAACTCAACTATGTGCAGGTTAAGCCTCATCTTCTTCTCAACATGATCGAAGTGCGGAGTTCTTTTGAATCTGACCGGTCTATAATGGTGCAAAATTTCTCTATACTACGAAGGGGAATTAAGACATAATCTGACTTTCGTTTGACTGTTTGGGTGATCTCTCCGATTTATCCATTGTGGCGAAGATGGCGAGCGGACGGTTACAAATACGATCAAATGAATTATTAGGATAAATCGTTGCTCCAAGATATTTCCCAGAAAGATTAATCATACTTACCATGTGAAAGAATTTGGTTTTAATTTACAAATAGAACCACTCGTTCTCCAATATCCAACTAGCAGGTGCGTAATCTTCGAATTATTCTATGGGAAGTCTCAAAAAACTCCTGTTGTTCCTCCATTAAAGTCCTTGACAACCAAATTGCCAAGATTCATATTTTATAAGGTTACTTATCTTAGCGCACGAAACGAATGTCATAATTTTCGGCAAACTACGGTGAGTCTCGATACATAAGAATTCTATGATCTGTTAGGTTATTTAACCTCTAATCGATAATTAATACGAAGGGTAACCAAAGCACTTCGCAGACAACTCCTGATTGATGCTATGATCTGCCCGCTTCCAAAACTCAATTGCGGGGGGTTTCTCTACAGATAATTACATCATTAAGGCACGTAGTGGTGCTAGCTGTTGAGGTGTTGCAACAAAGTCTGGATTGGTAGCATCCCTGAGCCTAACTTCTGTTAACTGCTAGATATATAAGACACACATAATGGATAACGAGCCTATGTTCACTTATCCAGATGTGCGGTCGACCCAAGACTACTGGAAGTAGAGTGTCTGACTGAATAATATGACCTGAATCATGTCCTCATGGTATCTAAGAACTGTTGCTATATTTTTAAGATACCTCCGGCTTCCTTCCCCATGCCCTGGTGACAACCATGTGAACCTTGCGATCCACAAACTCGTCCTGACATAGCGCGATGAGTTCAGCTGCCTCTTTTTCTGTGGCCATGCCCTCGACGCCACCCAGCTTGACAATCCCGGTAAGTGCTTGCGCGGTCAACGTCCTGACCTGCAGATTCATCCGTGGTGTCCAATCCTTTTTCTTGTCTGTGAACAGCTGCTTACTTGAGGGGTAAGCCTTATCATCGCAGTCTACGCATCCAGCCTGCGTGAGATAGTACTGCATGCTGATAGGTATACTACTCGTCTGTGAGCTTTACTTCATTTCACGACGTTTTAAAAGACTATGCAATGGAATATTCATATAAATGAGAGAGGAGGTGAGAGCGAAAGAGAGGGGAAAGGGCTAGGGTGACGCACTTCGTGTCTCTGCCGACTTTCTTTGCAAACCTGAAATCTACATCTTGGTACTTGAACCATGCTTGGCTAGGCGGCTCAAGAGATGTTAAGGCCTGCATCGTGTAAGCGTGCCATCTGAGGCCAGATTGTTGGCAATTATGGGCATCGTGGGCTAGATTTTCCCTCGATTCTACTGGGGGTGCTTACTAAAATATAGTTAGCTGAGATTAAGAATAAAGTATTGAAGGGAGTAATTGTAATAGACTGCATATGATAAATATTTATACGTACCCGGGCCAGTCTCAGTCCATACTATGTAACCTCCAGGCTTAAGGAGAGTCATCAGATTCCTCACAAGCTCAATTCCATATCCATCTTTCAAGGCAAAGACGATCAACCGTACGTTCACAACGTCAAACTTCCCGACAAGATCGTTCGGGAATGGCTCGAACATGTTGCTTTGTCGCAGGGTAATGTTTGGAGGCAAGTCGGACGCGCTTGGGAATTTGGATGTGTCAAAGTCTATGCCCACAAGCTCTGCGTCGGGAGAGAACGTCTTAGCGATATCCAACAGCCATATTGCGCTTCCCGTTGCAATTTCGACGATCTTGGGGGGCGTTGATGAAGCATTAAGTGAGGATGCAATATGCGGTGGGAGTAAATCATTCTGCATTATGTCATCGAACAGGCGATGTTGCCTGTTTAGCCGACCCTGTTCCGATTCAGCAGAGCCATCATTAAGAAGGTAGATAGAACCGTTAGTGGACATCTTGACTATGTAGGCTGGGGCCTTAACGTTTCTATTGGACAAGTTAGGGGCGTAAAGACGCAATACGAAAATTCTTAGAGTGAACAATGTTGACGGGTAAAGTTGATAGATGGCTTACGAAACGAAGGTATGACCTGTCTACCTTCGACGAGTACTTATATGTCCTGCTCAAAAGCTTGCCTTATAATGGACCAGCGGGTTTTATCGGATACAGAAACGTTGTGAGCCGGCCACCCACATTTAACCCAAGGAAACTGCATGCTGCCAATCGGTTTTGACGGTCGTGATACATAGATATAGTACTACCATTGCGTTACCCCAGACCTATCTGGAGCTTCATCAGCAAAGTCCCTTTGCACTGACAAGTTGAGCAAATCAACGAATGACCTTAATCCCTTTACTTTCATTTGACTATAATAATCTCTAAAACTTCTGAATACCAGCTAATCCTCTGATGCAAAGGCCAAGAATTTGCCAGTCAAAGGCCGGCCAGGTCCGGCTATGTTGTACAACTCGTTCAACATTACTGGATATGAGTAGATATGGTGACTTCTGTGTATAGTAACTGTCTCTCTTATGGTATCACAGGAAAGCCACGTATCATCGTATTGCAATTTTTTTATGTCGAATTCATGTTCCACGCAATTTTTAGTTGTCACTTATCAACAGGCGCGTTGATTGGATCTTTTACATCTGTATGCATTACGCTGGGGACGTTAATCTCGAATAGGGTATGTTGGAGAATGGACAAGGAGTAGATGAGAGCTGAAAGATGGAGCCAATGTTTGATCCTTCATATTTTTCAGTAGCCTATCCCTGGCTCCATGTCTTTGATAGCATATGGTTGGTCGCTCAATTTCAGCTTCATTCTGACACGTAATAGTGCAGCAAATGACTTTTTGAATCGGGAACGCGGAAGGTGACCCATTTTTGGTTGTAGGCCAACCTCGCCAACTTCGGCAGTTGAATATGGGCCAGCTTGAACAGAGCATCTCAGAGGGGAAAGGCTATAATCCAAGACGCAGATAGCTAGCACGAATCGACTAATGCATGTGATAGAATACCATGTAGGTTCAACACCATCAGCAATTAATTTAAGCCGAAAGTATCCTTGAGCTTGTTAAATAATAAGCGAAGTTACCGACTTATGGTATTGTGAATGGTTTATAAATAACTGTTGCGGCTATCCTTTATTTATCTCCAAGTTAATTCTTTTAGTTGTTGGCAGAGAATTGCAATGTACACTGGTCCATGGAAACTGACGGCAACGAAATCGAAATCATGCCATAAATTTAATGGTTATTTTTAATATATTTAGAAATTAATCATTCCACATTATACAAGAAGTTGTCGTTATGGTCATCTCGACGATGGGCAACCCAACCTATGTCCTGTGCAGGTCGATGTTGCTGAATACTAGAGTATGCTTTATTATGATCATGCTTAGCTTGAGAGTTACGTTAATATATTCACTTTGCCAAACGCTAATTTCAGCAGAACCTCAAATAACAGGTTCACTATGCTCTTTAGGCTTAGGTGCATTCTGAATAACTGCCTGATACAGATGATGTCGACCATAGACTTGTTGTTGCCGCTCGTCTCATACGTCATGGCGGGTTTGATCGGGTTCCGTAACAAGGGCTAGCGATCCGGGGCCCGGAGAGGTGTCACAATAATCTACTAGGGTGCTAAGGAGGCCATACAAGTTCAGTCCTTCTCCAAGCCGGCCATCACAAATTAGTTCCTTCTCAGATACCAGGTTCTACCAATCACCCATCACGGAACTTTTTATAATGGCTATTTTGCCTTTTGTTGGGCAGAGGAAGGTTCCGTCACGTAACACTTGGCACAGCTCGGCTCCTGCGCTTGTTATCCAATCGTAAGGTATGAAGAAATGCCGAGTGATGTTAGCAGCGCTGTCATTGAGCTGGGCAGTGCAAACCCATAAACTCTTGTCCAGAAAGACGAGGCGTCCGCCAGACAAGATGCCTACAGGATGTGCAACAACTTCAAGCAGTTCTTTTGACAAGTGAAGACCTTGCTGGATATCTGGGGGGGATCTTTCTTCAGCGAAAACCGTGGTCGGTATAATTGCAAAACTTGGTTGTCGTCGATTATTTTGAACGTTGAAAATACGTAGAAGCAACAATCGTGAATCATAGCTGGGCAACATAGAAGAAGCAGTCGTGGTCCCAATTTCATAACCTTCGAGGACTCGAATTCGAATACTGCGCTTTAATTCGAGATTCCAATCAAAGATCTTGATCTCGGTATTAGAAAGATTGACAAGCTCGCCAAGTTGGGTTGGATGCCGCAGCCAAGTCGCGTGTTCGTTCTCTACTGTAGCAATTTCTGCGACGATACTACCATCTAGAATTGATATTACCTGGGAGCATCTATCTCCGTAAATGAATAAAGTGGCTCCGTTATTGTCGAATAATAGCTGCCGCGTGTTGCCACGTTCCTGAGGTATCTTGATCTCGTTGTATATGTCATTGACTTGAATACCAACTTTCGGACCTGAACTTATTGCCACGGATTTAATAATTATAGTGCCGTTAATGTCGGAAAAAGCTAGTCGATCATGCAAATTGTTCCACTCAAGGTTCTCTATGCCTATTTCTGAGACGGATCTTCCAATGGTAAATCTACTATTCTGATGGTAGACATGGATGAAACCATCTTTTGTGGAATATGCAATCGGCTTTTCACTACTATGATGTGTAGCAACTGCCAAGATACCCGGCGAGTTGTCTGCCCGACTTTCGTATGCAGGAAAAGAAATTGAGGTGCTCAAGGTGTCCTCTGTATCTGACCAGAAGCTGTCAGTTGGGGCATCACTCAATCGTTCAGAGGACATATCTGCGAGTCTCAGGAGACAGTTCGGCTCCCAGACGTTACAATAAGACCCACGAAGGTCGTAGAAACGGGTGCTATCAGGACTGAGACATATATAGCTGATTCCATCCTCGGATGCGAGCTTATAGATCATTGTCATAGACGACATTTCGTATATCTTGATCGACCCCTCTGCATCGCCAGTGATGAAGGCAAGACCATTAGGGGTGCATTCAATGTCGTGGGGAATGACGCCAGTCTCGTTGTTAGCTGTTTCATATGTGTCTTCCGAAGGACTCCATTTAAAGATGTCACCAAAAATCCCTAAGACAAGACTACCGGACGGGTGCCATACGACCTTGTTGTTTCCGGTGAAGGAATTAAGTGACCCCTGACCAAAGTTTCGTCTTCTTGTCATTCGAGCGACAACACAAGCGGACTCAACACTCCAAATAGCTAACGGGAAATTTCTGTATGCTACTGCGATTTGACTACAGTCATGATTGAAAGCAACAGAGCTCGGCGTGCCCAGCCACACGCCCTCTGGAAGGCTTGACTCCGTAAGCAGAGTAGGATCCAGTCTCAACCATTGAGGTTGTTGGTTGGAATTGGGTTGTGCTATCAAGCTGTAAACCCGTTTCAAGTCGGTGACTATCAATAGGCGATCATGCTCATCGAACCTCAACTGGATGGCACGTTCTTGGCGGGGGGTTTCAGCTTTCAAGACCAGTGAGCCATCGTTCACTTTCCACAAATATGTGTGACGAATACCGTGGCATGCAAGCAGTGAGCCGGTCTGGTTGAACCCCAAATGCAAGACGCGCTCTTTGATACAGAACGTCTTGTGCGTCTGATATAGGATCGTGTCCCATACAGTGACTAACCCCAGTGGCACATCTGATGCGACCGCTAGATAGACAGTAGTGGCTGCAAGGCGGAGAGCCTTTCCAGTGCTACCCGACACGCGCGCGATGCAGTCATCCCACTCCTCATTTGATAACCCAGTGACCGAAAGTCTTGATGTTGGCCCAGAAGAAAACTTTTGGAATATTGTCGAATTTATAGGGCTTAGTGAAGGAATGCACTTATATATCAGTGATGGATCGCTATGAAGATTTCGCCCGAATTTTGCCGGTATTTTCATAATGTCGATGGCCCATGAATCAATAAGTGACAAATCTGTGATGCGATTTGACATGGGCGGCTTCTCAGCATCGAACTCTCTTCTTTTCCTAACGTAATTAGTCAACCTTCGAGAAACTCCCGGCAGGTCAGAAAGGTGACCGCTCATTGCCATATATTGAATCCAGGATAGCGGAAACGATCCTCTGAAAAATCGGGTTAGGCCATTCAGGACCCGGTCAGATTGCACGGTGCAATTCTCTAGATGAAATGCCCACGACGTCGCAGCGTAGCGTAAGAACTGTGGCACCCGGAGCATTTGTAATTTACCACGCAAATCCTTATCACATATAGCTACCAAGCACTTGCCGAAAAGTTCTTCGTGTGACTGGCTCACTTTTAGAGAGAAGCTTGGATGTGAATATTTTCTAAGGTACTCGCGAGCCGAATGGTGGACCAGTATAACTTGGTTAGATGTATTGATGGTAACAAGTTGGCCACAGATCTGGTTAACAGTGTGCTTTAAGTTCATGACCAACCTGAACTCCGCAGCATATGGTTCAGACAGCTCTTCGACAGTAAGTGGAGTTCTCGAGTACATTGCCCATGAGAGCAAAATCCGAGCTAGATTCACATCTTCCGGCACATGCAGGCTGGTCACAACTGATAGCATTCTATCATAGAGCTTGTCCATCCCTTCGGGTGTAGTCTCGAGGAGTTTTTCAACTTGATCCTGGCGGTGACAGGAAGCCATGAGTTTGACTACCAGACTAGCCCAGAGGAAGTTGCCATGGGAACGGGTCGTGATTTCGTTGACAATATCGAGCTTAAATCTTTCGTCAGAGGCAAGGTATATAATTTCTTCCGATACGGCGAGGCGGATATCTTCTTGGTTATCAGCAAGAGGCAGCTCTACAACTGGCATCTTTGTCGAGGCTCTCTGCAAAGCCTGGTTAATGGTAAAATGGGGTCGGCTCAGAATCAGAACTTTTATCGTGCTTTCAAACTCATTGGTACTTGACAGGAAGTCAATGATCTGCCTACCGGATTCTGATTCGTCGATGCCATCAATCACCCAGTAGAAGACGCGCTTTGTTGGCACCTTCGAGAGTATGGGGAGGAAGATTCTCTTCCAGATTTTCAATGAGTCAGCGTTATGGAATCGCTCTCCTGATTTCGCAAGGTCCGCAAGTTCATGACATACTCTTGGTTCATGAACTGAAATCTGGTAAGCGAAGGACCGAAGCATGTGACTAATGGATTTCTTCTGGTAATTATCGTATTTGAAGAAGAAGTAGACACAGGGATCGCCAGCTTCTAGAATACGGTCAACGATAAGAGCACAGAGGGTTGATTTTCCGCTCCCAGGAGGCGCGTGCACCCATAGAATCTGGCTTGAGCCCGAACTGCGCCATTCCCTAAACTCGCGAGTCGTGAAGAAATGTTCGCAGGTTCCGGGCACCCGAACAGCATGGCCTACGGCAAGATCCTCTTCCGGAGGTGTGGATATACTGAGAAGAGTCTTCACCAGTGCCAGATCCTCTTCCAAATGTCCACTCGCTCCGTCCACCGAATCTGGCAGATCCGGTTCAACTACGCTTCTTAAGGCGCCCAGAACGGAGAGATAATTCGCGTCCTCTCGACTCTGAAACTTGCAAACACCATGATGATTGGCCGATAGCGGTTGCGGTGTCTCTCGGGGGTATCCTAACACAGCTGTGTTTTTTTCCAGCACCATAGTGGAAAAAGGTCCTATTGCAGTTGACAGAGTCTCGTAGAAGGAGAAAATACGGAGCTTAGAGGCATGGTGCCTGAAAGACTCGTTGAGCTCATCGATTGTTGGACTTTTGCGCGCTAACTCCATGACATAGTCTTTGGGACTGTGTCCAAATATGGAGCCCGTCAATATCTTGTTGAGTGTCTCAGCCAGATCTGTTCCACGGTGAGGTGTAGCAAGAAACAAGACTGACTTGATCATGGACACGATGTCACGAAATTCGTCATTTAAGAGCCCGTGAATGAAGGCCTTCTTAAAAACAAGGCCACCCATTGAGTGGGCAACTATAATAATCGGAACTTGGCCAAGTTTCTTCGACCCATTCTCGCTGTACTTCATTCGGAAAAGGAGGTCGTTGGCAAAGTCTCCAATAGCGAGAGACGCTTGCTCTTTCTTAGAGAAATGCGCATTGTAGCCATACGTTAAAATCCTTGCCGTAGAAAACCCATCCTCGTGTGGTAGCCACAATTGGGGCCAAAGATTTTCCAGATCACGACCGTGACACCAAGTACGCAGGCTTGTGCCACCAAGACCGTGAATGAACAATATGTCGACAGTCCTCTTCTTCACATCCGGATTATGCAATACGTGCAGGCCAAGCGGATCTTCTCTCTTATTTTGGGAGTACCCATGCTGATGGGTCGGCGTCGGAAACAATTGGCCGTGGAAAATTGATCCTTTGGGTGTATTTGAGTCGGACGAGTTCGAGCGATCACGGACGGTTTCATGCTTGATAGAAACGGCAGGTGTTATGAGGGACTCAGCATCACCGTCTGATGCGGTCGGTGGACGGTTCTTCGTTCCTTTCAAGCGTTTCCACTAAATACGCTCGATGTCAGTAGCTAGCACGAACACTTTTCAGATGATTGTTGCTTTACATACCATGTTAACTCATATTACTGGTGATAGGTGTCTGACTCTATACAAGGTTAGTAGATAGTGACATCTTCACCGGGGTTCTATCTTTTAGCCCCCAAAGTGCCTCAGTTCCGATAGTTCACATCTAACCAGTCCTCTTATGTTTAAATTTATATTTATTAATGTGGACCATCTGTATGTCCTGAAGGACCTGCCTTGTCAAGGACCCGCGCTGCAGAGGGGGTTTTCTATGCAAGGAATTAAGGACGAGATACCCTTATGCGCGGGTTATTGTTGGTGATTGTACATTAGCGTACATGTACGTCGAATCGCAGGTCGATAACCTGCCCCCAGTATACATATTACTTGTATGCCAGCCATGTACATAGTACAAAGTATGGTTTCTTCGTCGATCGATTCATTAAGAGTAAGCAATTCTGGGTTACCCCGCCCGTCGTTGTAAAAATGCCATATGAAAGTAAAGATGCGCGATATATCGCTGTTTAGGTATGGCTGCCGCTGAAATTGGCACAAAGAGGAATAGCGGGATTGGCCAAGGCAATGTCAACCACCAAGATAATGCGATACTCAACCCCGCTATTATATAACAGCCAGTTGAATCCCATTTCACACGCACGAAGAAGCATATACGTTAATCAAAGGTTTTTGAGAAAGGCGACCCAGTTTCCAGAATCCTGAAGTACGAAACTTCAAAATGGGCTGAAGCAACGCCAGTATTTAAACATCTTATGTATCTTTTTTTGCTCTTTTCTAACACATTCTCCTGAATTCCGAAGCTAACATCCGTCGTTGTGGGCATCCAGCAAGCTAATCACGCGGCTTCTTGAACCTCTCACAGCCGAGGGCCATGTTTGATCTATGGGGACTTATGGGAGCCTAACCTCTGAATAGATGAATCTACAAATGGCATCCACATTTATGATGCCTGTTCATATTATGTCCATCATGAGCGGGTTACCAAGGCGCTGTAACAAAAACGTGTTACATTTTGGGGTAGTAGAACACAAAATACTGCCGTCTTTCAGTTACAGCGTCTTGGTTCCAATTTGGAAAGTTACGATAAATGGTTCTTTACGTTTTCTGTACCCGCTTACATGATTGCCTCGAGAGCTGTCCCCTTCATTTCTAGAACTTGCTTCTTCAAGATAAATGCAATGGCTCTCTTGGTCGCATTTGCTGTACAATTAGGCCAACGCTGACCTAGATACCATAGTTATCAGATGACCAATGAAGTATATCGGAGAGAGTGCTTCTAGCACTATCCACTCAGTGAACTTCTAGAAGAGCCAGATGACCTCAACCGATTTTATTCCGTCGAAACTCTTCTAGTCACTTCCTTATCCTTCCCTGGCGCCACATCACGCCAATTGGCGTACGAAGAACTTCGATCTCTCTCTGAGAAGTATTTTCCAGGAAGCTTATAGCTAGATTTAGTCAATGCTGATTTAAGGGACTTTGGTTTTGACTGATCCAGAGCTACTAAAACATGCCGACTATTGATGATTATCGGTACTTGAAATACGTCTATAGCTCACGCTTGTCTCTGTCTTTCAAGCGACGATTCATACGCCTAGAAGAGCTACTAAACAGGATATGAAGATGGCTATAGGGACGCGCTAGAAAATTAGGGAAATCCAAGATCGTAGCTCCCATCGTAGATAACAAGATAGTATTTAAGTAACGCGATCATGTCGAGGTTTCGATAGAGACGGATCTTGGCGAGGTCCTTGGGGCTCGATGTTTGGACGAATGCTCATTGTCCTTCCTTCGCCTTAAGCGGTCCATCAAGCGAACACAACTTATGAGTTCTTTCATCCTTTTTCCTAGTCCCGTATGGCTGTAATAGATGATGAAGGACGAAAGGAAAACACAAAAACGAAGAATTATCATGCCTTGGCCCGTGACGAAATACATCGGAATCAAATGGCCTATCTGATATTCTAGCCCTCGCTAAAGTCAAAACAGGCTGCTAAAACGCTGTGAGTTTTCTCGGTGCTTTCATGATCTAATAATTCAGACCCAGCTATTCACCGTAATCGAAACACCGTAATCGAAATTTATTGTCTTATTATCAATGAGGCTTAAATTCTCTGTAACAATCTTCGGAAGAATGTTCATCACGTTAGTGAAACGGGATTTGGGATTAGTCTTCATGATAGGCTGAAAAGACGAATAAGTAGATATTAGAAAGCACGGCCTTATCCCTCCAATTTCTGCCATGTAGTCGGGCATCATTCAATAAATACTAATGTTTCATCTTTATCATTATATTTCACGTTTTCTTTCTCGCTGATCGATACAGAAATTTAGCTTAGTAGATAAAGGAACCAATTTTTAACTTCCTAGTCCTATACTTGTTCAAAGCCATTTATGCAAAGTGTTCATACCAAGAAGTACTCAAATCCAACGCATGACACAGCTACACACGTAATGGCTTAAGCTTAAGGAGTAAACCATTCGATGGCTTGATGGTTATGGCACCCCTGGGCAATATTTCCGAATCATCCATGGCAAGCTCCCAAGAGAAGTTGCGGATCATGGAGGCGAGAAGACAACGCATTTCTGCCTTCGCAAACCCCTGTCCGATACAGCTTCGCGGCCCATGAAGGAAAGTCAAGAATTCATAGTTGCTGTTGGCGCCGCCATTCGAGTTCGGCTTACCAGCCGTGATCCAGCGCTCGGGTCTGAACTCGCCCGCCTCCGGGCCCCAGAGTTCAGGGGACCGGTTCATTTGCCACATGGAGAGAATTACAATCACACCTTTTGGAATGTCCTGGCCTGCTAGGTTTGAGTCGCGGATAGCTTGGCGCATTGTCAATGGTACCGTAGGATATAGACGCAGTGTCTCGTTCATGATACCGTTTAGGTAGGGCAATGGCTCGAATATACTGGCCAGATCAGTTGCTTGATCAATCTCCGAGTCATTCGGTAGTGCATGACGAATCTCTTCTCGAAGCGTATTTTGGAATTCTGGGTATTTGGCAAGCAAGTAACACGCCCAGCTCAGGGCGGACGACGTGGTCTCGTGTCTAGTAAAGGCAGATTAGTGTTAGCCCGGTTTGGTTCTGAAGTGTGGTATAGTTTCTTGAGAGTGAACCGAGCTGCTGTAGGAGATAACATACCCGGCAGCTAAGAAGGTTAATAGTTGATCCTTAAGCTCTGGGTCGGTAAAGTTGCCCGACTTGATGAGGAGTGACAACACGTCAAAGTGGTCGTCTTTTGAATTGATGATTGCGTCCTTCTTTTCTTGTAACATCGGCATACAAAGATTACTTAGAGTAGTCGTTAAGTACTTGAACAAATTGTTCATCTTCCACGGAAGTAGCCTCACGAAGGACAATCCGAATAATAGTGATGACATAGCAAAAATGAGCTTCGCCGGTGCCGGTTCAAGCAGTTGCTCGTAGATACCGAGCAGCGGGTCTTCTGCTTTTTTCAGTGTGTTGAATTCTCGACCCATACCCGCTACCCCAATAATATCAAGAGTTACCTTGCTGGTCCAGTTTGAGAGGTCAATAACTCCAGTGTTTTTACCTTCACCATCTTCAAGAGCCTCTTGAAGTGCTTTGGACATAAGGACGGACTTTTCCCACATCATGGGATATAAGTCCTTGATGTGACGGAAGCTGAAGGCTGGCATGGTGTTCTTGCGTAAGAACTTATGTTGGTCTCCCTCAACCATAACAAGTCCATCTCCAAGGATGTGTCGCAGTAACTCGCTAAGCTTTGGAGGCTTGATGAAGTCATAGGCTTTATGAACGAGTAAATCCGACAACATCCGTGGTTTAGTGATCAATACCTGGAAATCGAAGGCACTGAGATTGAGAATCTCTTCATCTGGATACTTCTTGTCAAGGTCAAGAAAGAGATCCCCTCCAGGCCGACCCTTAACGACCAGAGACCGATGAGTGATGCTGACCAAGTTCTAGTAGTATCGGTAAGTATACGAAATATGTCGCCTGGTGATATTTACACATAAACGGCTACCTACTCGTGGGCCATCAAGGTGCCTTAGCGGGCTGAGCAGTCTTGGATAGATCAGTCCCCAAAACAAAGCAGCGAATGCATAGTTCGCGAGGAAGATGACGGCCGTTATGTCGAGATGGGTGTTTAAGTTGAATATTCTGGGGAACACATCCGCGTAGAACTTGATAACGAGCAGGGACTCGGTCGCCGCCGCCAGTGTGAGGCTTGGGAAGCTGAAGATCTGAGCAGCTACACCCATTTTGGTGCTAGCAGAAAGATGAATATGCTAGTTGGGAACGAGGAGGGAACTGCAAGATATTCGATGGCGCAGATAGAGAGAGAATAGTATAGCTAATAGCGAGCCCTTGATTATGGAGGATATGCTTTGAATATATGGTGCTAGAGTCTAAGATGGTTATGTGTAAGTGCTTTTATGTCTACGAAAAGCGTTTGCCTATAGTAATACGCACCTTTAATAAGAAAATAGCAATGAGGTGGCAAGGTTCACGGAACGATTCCGACGATAAAAGGCAAGAGTTCCAGAGCATAGCACCCTGAAGCAGCGAAGACCTTTCCACCGAGGTTTGATTCTTCACGTGAAGCTCTAAGGTATAAGTTACAAGCGCTTGTCAATCAGGCCGCCGGGAAATGAACAGCAATACGTAAGGCCTGGTTTGGTGAGCCATGGCTAAATCCCCGAAGTAACTAACTGGGGCTCCACGATTTGCTGAAGTATAGGAAATTCACATGAACCAGGGCTCCATAAGATCAACAGTGACGGATGCTAGCCTGGACTAACTAGTTGTGAAGTGGATGTCTTGAAGCTTTGCGGGGATGTGGGGGGCATACCATAGGCGAATCTCTTAAGATTTAAGCCACGTTCGCACCTCGCAAAGTACGGCCCCTTTTAGTTTAGCCTGCGAGATGCTAATAGTGGCTTGTTATAAGACTTTCATCTCCCGCGGGCCCGATCGAAAACTAATGACCTTTACTTGGAGAACTTCGCAAACTAAAACTAAAACGAGGCGACATGCAGTATATTTGTCTCGTTTCTTGATGCGACTGACAATAGTCCCTTTCCATGCTTATCGCAACATTAGTCTCGTGAGGAAGAATGGATATAATGTTACTAAAGGTATTAGTTGACATTAGGCTGCCAAGCCTAGTATAGGAATATTAAGATTTATGATAGAAAATTTGTTAAGGAACCACTCGGCATAACCTAACGCCTCGGACTATTAAATCACAATAAGAGCACTGAGATCTTGACCCATCAGCCGGGGGAGTCTTCTTGTACCGGGGTCGCTGTCCCAGAACTTGACAGCAAGGCCATAGCTCGAACCAGACTCTGGGTACCAGGTCGTAAGGGTGCTGAGGTGTTTGAGGTAGCTTGGTCCTCCCACGAGACGGCCGACCTGACGCCGATGGTGGATTTCATGCGACTCAACAAATCTCGACATCGCTCCCGTTGCTCGGGTGTTGCGTAAGCGCAATATGTAACCAGTCTCACCGGCTGGAACACGACTAATGCTGCAGCTCCGTCTTGAGGTACAGACACGGGACTCCCATCGGGTCCAAGATCTCCCATAGCGAACGGCACGCAATAGAGCATGTCGTCGATTGCAAGTCGGATTTCTTGCTTTAAAACAGGAATCCAGTTTGCCCAGGCCGCCTGATCGCCGACTCTCCATGTACCTGTCTCCCTGTAGGAGATACGAACCGAGTCATGGTACTCCAGTATACTTAGCAACAGTATCATGCGTGCAGTGCGGACTAATATGATAATGCAAGCCGTTTTAGCATCATAGTAGGCTGACCCCGCTGCCAGTTGTCCCAAGGCAGCCGGCATGCTCCGGCCTTCGAAAGTACTTTTCCAATATTGTTCGGCCTCTCCATCCCACTCAACGAATTCTGCAAGGGCTTCAAAGCACTTCTGTAAAATGGATTGGTCTGCCTCGACTGGACGCCTTTGGTTAACTGATTGTGGAACATTTCCTCTTGGTCTGTGATCTCCATTTGAGTCTTTGTTACATTTCAAGAGACTCTGCCGTAGCCACATAGTTTTCGTCATCAGGGACATGGCGCGCATGATCGGATCCAATTGGCCGAGCAACGTAACCAAGCCCCCTGGGTCACTATACCTGTTATCTTGGTGTAAGAAGGAGTGCACTTGCTGTTGCTGCGTGTCAGAATCCATACTTCGTCTACCAGATTATAGAGGGCAGATTGCAAATTGGAAGGATGATCAACTTACTAATTTGAGAAGCGCCAAGAGGAACAGCTCGAACCCCCAATTTGTGCAGAATTGCTCGACGCCCCTCTTCTCTAGAAGGTAGTATAAACCAGAAGTATGTTCACAGGAATCCCCCCAGCCTTCTTCGCTAATATCCTACTCAATTATTAGCGCCGACCAGGTTTTGAAATCTGGGGTTGCGTTAAGACTACACACCTTGAACATGCATAAGAGCAGGACCGCGGCAAGAACCCTGTCGTCAGTGGCTTCGTCTTCAGTCTCAATGGTCCTCCGTAATACCCGTACTGCACGGCCATAGTTTTGGTAGGATTGGAGGCGGAATTGGTTGCTGCCAAACTGATTATAGGCCGCCATTTGTGCAACGCTCAACGTCGCTAATTCTAGGAGTCCATGGCCGTCATGATTATATAGACTTGGAAGGAAGCTCAAATGTCCTGGTAGTCTATCATTCTCATCCGGCGTCACGAAACGTCGAACAAAATAGCAAAGTGATATGTCATCGTATGAGGCCTCTAGCGGTGGCATGATAGCTGGAGGTCGCATATTGCAAACAGTCTGCACAGCATTCTGATCGCTGTTAGCCGCCGCCTGTTGCAGCGATTGCGGTTGACGTGATGCTTTAGACTTTCCTCGACATTGCTGCCGTGGTGGGGGGTTTTCTTGCTTCGAGGCTGTCTTATCGAAGCGGAAATGGAACTGATCAGCATACCCTGGACAGGGCTGTCCGTAGATATGGCACCGGCGACACGATGGCCGATTTTCGTCACACTAACCCGTGGAAAACGGGCACGCGTTAGCCAAAATCAAGCCACTAACCCCTCCCCCTCGGGAATGCTGACAAGGCGGCATGACGCATCGTTAAGAGTTTCCCCGGCCCCGAACGCCGGCATAGAGCTAACTTACTTTGATTTTCCGTTGACGACAAAGCTTGCATCCGGTGCTAAAACGACCAGGGAAAACCATTTTGGCTAATTATACCAAGATGGGAGAAGTGATAACATATCTGTAGGAGGCAAAATATGGGGATGAAAAAGAGGATAATCCGGGA
Organism: Xylaria flabelliformis; assembly: GCA_007182795.1. Taxonomy (NCBI): domain Eukaryota; kingdom Fungi; phylum Ascomycota; class Sordariomycetes; order Xylariales; family Xylariaceae; genus Xylaria; species Xylaria flabelliformis. The sequence continues at coordinate 92,363 of VFLP01000025.1, read as the reverse complement.
TATGATACGCCAAAAGGCAAGTCTCTCTTGTACGGCCCCATGGATATAAATGTCTCCGGCAGTTGGGGTACCAAGTGGAACCCAGAGTAACCTTGCAACTGTGCGAATTCATACTAGAATCGGCTTAGTCGAGATGTCAGACAGCAGCTGGGGTAAAGCTCGTCTTTACTTCAAATGGCTTAGCTTCCGAGTGTCGTCAACGTCGCTTGGCGGCGGGCAAATACCTACCCAGGTACCTACATTCATACCGTACGAAGTAACTAGAAGCCGAGGTTGTCTAACTAATATAGTAAAGGCGTAAAGTCTAAGTGGCTTAACTTCGTTAGAAACAAGGAACACAACACAACCGCCAGTACCGACACAATGATGGAGAATATGTCTGATACTCCCGACGAAATGCTGTCACCGCTGTTACAGTTATATTTCAAATTGCATGTCCCCGGGTGACCTGCTACGAGTGTATCATCGTCAACTCATCATGGCTTCGCTACTGTTTTCGCCCGTTATTCATGGACTTGGGGAGTCCTTACGCGGCCTCATTTTCTCGCCGCTCTCATCCGGGCCACTTCTCCTTGCGGTCATCTACGCTCCAAGTGCTGTACGACGTGTTGTCTCAGATTTCGTAAACCGGCTGCCCGGTCTGCACGTCTCGCCAGCAAATATCAATCTATCTGCCGCCACAAAAGTACTGTGTGTGGTCTTTACGCTGGGCATTGCTCGCCGTTTGAATCGGGCCCTGAATACTGTGGCCTCTAACTCGTGGCGTTTGACAGCAAGCAAGGGATGGGACTGGCCCAACGAAATTGCGGTCGTTACAGGGGGCTCGAGTGGCATTGGCAAGCTTGTGGTCGAGAAACTCGCTGCTTCTGGCGTGCGGGTCGCGGTTCTTGATATTCAGGATTTACCCAAATCGATGGAAAACAACACTCATATACGCTTCTTCAGGTGTGATGTGACATCTTCCGAATCAGTGGCGGAAGCCGCGGATTCTGTCCGCCGGGAAATTGGACATCCGTCGATACTCATCAACAATGCCGGTGTCACCAGCCCGATCCCAATTCTCAAAATGCCGGAATCTTTCTTACGCAAGATCTTTGGTGTCAACATCATATCGCATTGGTTCACGACCCAACAGTTCCTCCCGCATATGATTCAGATGAACAAGGGTCATGTTGTCACAGTTGCCAGTCTTGCCTCGTTCGTAGCATTGCCCACCGCGGCTGACTATTCAGCTACGAAAGCAGCGGCTCTATCTTTTCACGAAGCGCTCACATGCGAGCTCAAGCACGTGTACAAGGCGCCGGATGTTCTCACCACTGTCGTTCACCCCAACTATGTCCGCACTCCGCTCATCGAAGACTATGTTGGCCATCTCGAGAAGGCCGGCGTCCGCTTGCTCACAAGCGAACATGTTGCTGAGCCAATAGTCGCGCAACTTAAGAGTCGGCGTGGGGGCCAGTTGATTATCCCCAAATCAGCGAGCGTAGTTTCTGGGATTAGAGGTTGGCCGACCTGGTTACAGGAGCTACTGAGAGACATTATCGGCCGCTCATCACTGTCGGCGTAGGGTTGATCGATATACTGTATCTCAATAGCGCCGACTAGATAGATTCCAAATATGCGGAATATCGACCATCTTATTAGGTTACCATATGCAAAATAACGATTAATTGTGTATTTCTTGCAGCTCAAAAACCTCAGTAATCTCGCTTCTCAGGCTTACCCAAATCTTCTACGCCAATTCTTGACTAAGTCCACCGTAGCAATCAATAGAACCTTAAACGGCGATTTATTCCTTGTTCAATGTACTTACACCACAGGAACGGACCCACCTAATGCGACCCTTTTTTTGCCGCAGGTCGTCAATGCAAGGTCAAATACTACAACCTAGAGGTAACCTACTTAGGGCATGGTGGTTACCAACTTGTTAGGATACTGGACGATAACTCCACCGTCTCGCTATCTCGCTGTCACAGTATCTGAGATTAGGTCATGGATAAAACTCATATGAGCGGGGTTTTCAGCTTTCAGCTGTCCTTCGTGATCCCGATCTCCTGTAGCTAGTCTCCTGATGACATGTCTTACGAAAGCGATACCGGGACCGAGTAGATAATGGGAACCGAGGTAATTCATATAGGTACATACGCAGGCAAGGCTCCTACTAGGACTAAACAGGGATTACCTAGCTTTTGTATAATGGTGACACTACTGACGCATCTAACGACTTACACGTGCTTGAGTATCTCATAGTCCAACCAGGTTTTTATCAATCAGGTAAGTTTTGCGAATTTAGTGAGGTCCCTGCTGCTACTTGAGAGTATAAGCCCAAGAACGTCTGTATACATAATCCATATTCGTCGGGGTTGAAGCATTAGTTGTGTCCTGGACACTGTTCTACTTCCCAATAGCAGCAGTGATGGCATCTGTTCTTTTTATCCTCGTTTCTACACCTTTCTTGCTTTTCCATTACTTCTATGATATTGCCCGCTATCCGATACCATGGGCACGTCCTGTGAAAGGATGGACTTTCAGCCAGGCGGTTCGCGTGCGCACAATCAGATTGGTATTGCTTTACATTTCCCTGTTCCACGCTGGAGACCGGTTGAAGCTCGAGCCTGGCCGAGAACGAAGCCGGTTTCAAATAATTCAGCCAAGTCCACCCAGGCTATATAAAGGTCCATTGAACGATGTTGTGATAAGATCGGAATTGATCGGCGCAACATGGACACCGGCACAGCCACCGCCAGCCGCGCTGACGAGCCGGAGAACTACGATAGCTCTGCACTTACACGGCGGCGCTTTTGTTATTGGCGACGGACGTGATCATGATACCGGATATCTAGCCCGCACGCTTGTCCGGTATATGGGTTGTACCCATGTGTGTACGCCGCAATATAGACTATCCAGTAGCAAAGGCGGGCAGTTTCCGGCAGCACTTCAGGATGCGTTGACCTCGTACCTTCACCTCGTCAAGGAACTGGGAATTCCGGCCTCCCAGCTCATATTATCTGGCGACTCGGCAGGAGGGAACCTCGCGCTCGGATTGCTACGCTACATCAGCGTGTACGGCCAGGAGCTTGGTATCCCGGCACCCGCTGCGGTCGCTCTATGGTCTCCGTGGATAGACGTAAGCGCAGCACTGGATGCAACCGTAAATATGAAATTATCGCCCAACTACGCATCAGACTACTTGAACGCCAACTTTGCTCACTGGGGCGCAAGCACAGTCACCGGTAACGGGGCAGTTGACGCATCAAGCCCCTATCTATCACCGCTACATCACCCCTTCAAGATGAGCACCGAGATTCCCATGTTCGTTAATGGAGGGGAACGTGAGGTGCTGTGTGACGATATCAAGGCATTTTCCAAAGCTTTCATCGACCAGGGTTGGCCTCTACATTTGATAATTTCCAAAGGTGGCCCGCATGATATTCTCTTACTTGGGCCGAGAATGGGCTTCCATAAAGCCGCTGAAGCGGCCGTGCGAGATGCGAAGGCATTCTTCTCCGGTACAACGACACTGTGTCTCGGAGATTCTTGATTGAAGATGCTAAGGCCCGCTTGACCCAATGGGATAGAATAGACACGGAAAGAAATAGTATCATCATCTTTAAACAGCTGCCTAGCTAGAAGAGGCCTCCAGAGTCCAAAGCTACGTGAACCGTGACCCACTTTGTGTTGTAGATGGTGTCTTATTGTTCACGTGAACCTCTTGGCTCCAACACTCAACTACAAACTTGCTGGGTAGTAAAATGCGAGCATGAGATGAGGTGTAAGGTACATACTACGTGGTTGGGGTTGTGTGAGCTTAAGGGGCATTTAGTGGAGTCGGGGTACTTATCTCTTCTCCCCATAATATCCCAACACCTTGTATAAGTAACTATAGCCCCACCCACCGAACACTGCACTAGGGCGTCGGGTAACGGATCGTGCCCTCGGTTTCGTGAAGCCAGCCAATCAATCATGCCAGGGCAAAGTCAAAAAGACCGCTCCCCCTTTCAGGGCTAGATTGCGAACTTCAACATCCTCGGCGATGTGTAATCAGACGATTGTAAAACACCAACCAGCCGTGACAGAGACACCACTCGGACAGTTGAGTACATCCAGGCAGAAGCCATTGATGCAAATCACTCGGCATCCTCGGCATGAAATGTCGACTCGTGGTTCGATTTGAGGATTCTGACAATTTCCACACAACGATGGCGTCGTTATGTTGAAGAGCCGAAATCACGGACTCGCATTATCCCGCCGCCTTCATACACTATGTGGAGCTTAAATCGGAGCCCGAGCATTCCAATCTTCCGCTTCAACAATATCGCATAGTCTTTTTCATCGTAAGGTCGTGATATTATCTCTTATGAATAGCTCACATTGTCTGCCTGGAATCAATTGAACGCTTTCAAGGCAAATGTGATTTTTATACGAGTCAAATATCAGGCGCTCTACAGACTTCTTATCCTCAACCAGCCTCACAACTCTAGCTCATCCTATGGACACCAAGCATTCCCTTAACCAGTCGTCGGTGATGCCTGCTTCCCTCGACTTCGACGTCGTCATTATCGGCGCAGGAATCTCTGGCCTCAATGCAGCCTATCGCATCCAGAATCAGGGGCCTCCTGGCCTGAAATATGTCATCCTCGAAGGGCGAGACTCCCTGGGAGGCACCGTAAGTCGGTCTCAGGCTTGTTTCAGTCATTTTCGGATTATTAAAACCACGTTTTGGGGACTACGTCTTGGGCGTTCTTGTACACCTGTCAAGTTTCTACATATCACGCTCAAAATAGCACTAGCTGACTTCGGGTGTTGCAGTGGGATCTGTTCCGTTACCCAGGTATCAGATCTGACTCTGACATATTCACGTTTGGCTTCCCTTGGAGTCCATGGAAGGCCACGGACACGATGGCGACCGGAGATGAGATAAAGGAATATCTTACCCGGTCGGCCCAGTCTGCTGGCATAGACCAGAATATCTGCTATCGTCACAAAGTCAAGACTGCAGACTGGCACTCAACAGAGAAAAATTGGGTCTTTCAGGTCAATGTAGCAGGCAAAGACAAACCAGTCATCTACAAATCGCGTTTTGCACTTCTTGGCACAGGATACTACGATTACGAAACGCCTCTACAAACTGTTATCCCTGGCATTGAGAATTTCAAGGGCAAAGTCATTCACCCGCAATTTTGGCCCGAGGACTACGACTACACGGGCAAAGATGTAGTAGTTATAGGAAGCGGGGCCACCGCTATCACCATCATCCCATCGATCACTGACAAGGCCAAAAGTGCGACTATGTTGCAGAGGAGCCCTGGGTATATATTCTCTCTGCCCACAACCAACTTCTTGACGAGGCTGTTGTTTGCCATTCTTCCAGTGACTATAGCACACAAGCTGAACAGATTCATATGGATCTTCCGAGGTTATCTATCTAACAAACTCTGCAAAGCTTATCCCGAGGTAGCCAAGAAGTACATCAGGAAGGCAACAATACGACAACTTCCTCCAGACATCAAGTGGGACCCACACTTCAAGCCGCGCTACAACCCATGGGAGCAACGGTTCTGTGCTTGCAGGAATGGTGACTTCTTTGCCGCTCTCCGCTCCGGCAAAGCCAACGTTGTCACCGATAAGATCAGGACAGTAACCGCAAACAGCATCGAGCTAGAGTCCGGGGCGGCCTTGCATCCCGATGTCATTGTGACGGCCACGGGCCTGAAGCTCAAATTTGGCGGAGGCATCCAGTTTTCAATAGATGGCAGTCACTTCGAAGTGGGTGACAAATTCGCATGGAAGGCAGCCATGATTGAAGACGTGCCAAACCTCTTTTTCATGACGGGCTACGAGAATGCGTCATGGACGCTCGGTGCAGATGTTAGCGCTCATCTTTTCCTCCGTCTACTTCGCTTAATGGAACAGAAGAAAGCCAGCGTTATTGTGCCAAAGTCACCTGCACCTATGGAAGAGAAGCCTATGCTGAATTTGTCGTCGACATATATCACCACGGCTGGCAGAGTGTTGCCCAGAGGTGGAACCGGACAATGGAACCCCAAGACCAACTACTTTGCAGATATGGTGGGGGCCAGATGGGGAAATGTAACGCAAGACTTATTATTCATGTAGAGTATTTCTTTTTGTATGGAACACAGCTAGAAGTGAGCTATGCGAGCAAGAACTAGCTCATGAGAACAACACTAGATTTGTTAACGGTGCCACTGGAAGGGCCCGAGGTCTCCCGTTATCTACCGTTCCGAGGCAACTTGTAGTTCGTTTACTATGTACATATGGCATGTAGTAGACGCTACCTGCCTGTATCTACTTATGTACCATAGGTGCACTGCCCTCACATGAGTGACGTCACTAACTATGTCTAGGATTGGATAGGCAGTTAAACCCAGACCAAAACGGAATCTCACTCTCTCCCATATTAGTCTAGCGCCATAGCTAGATTCATCTCCCCGCAGAGTCAATCCTGGGGAAGTTCTTCCCCAACTCACCCTATTCAAATCTATCTAGTGCCATAGGCTGGAGATACCTAGTCCTAGGGCTGCTCGCAAGCTCGTCCAATGTTGAGTTAATATGCCGGTCTGATCCCTGGATCGGTTCCTTGCCGAAGTGGGCCTCCCGACGAGTTATCTTGTGTTTCTGCGATCTAAGACAGCTCTATGCTTGCGCATCGCTGAAAATCGTAAATGCGCTGGGACAGATGGTACAAGTCGGGCCAGTCTCACTCTCGTAATCGGTCTTACTCAGGAGGGTGACATGTGGCACTATTTTCATTTCTTTTCTCTGATTTGGGTATGGCCTTGCCTCGTCTCCGTCTCCGTCTCCACGATGGAGAGCATCACTAGTTGCGCGCTAAAATGCCTGTCCCTCAAACATCGATAAAAAGAATCGCGCTTGTCGACTTTAAGAGAGGTTGCCGATCTACTGTCTTTGTCTTTTTTATTTGTTGGAGATAGGTTGAACGGTAGTGACTTTAGTTCATCTCTTTTCTTATTCTATTTCTGCAACTAAATAAGAAGAAGCACTAACAAAGAGCCTATGGGGGCTTGTCTGAGTACCTATTCAACATGACTGTAGAGCTTCTCTCCTCAGGTACCCTGGGTAACCTCACCCTGGACGAGGAACGGATGCTACAACAGGCATGGGTCCACCTACTCCGCCTCTGCGGCGTTGAGAATCTCGAGACGGCCGGCTCTGCGCAGCCGACGCCAGATATCACCAGTGAACTACGGCAGCACATAGGTGACATGTCGCCCAGGGATTTCCGCCGGGCCCTCTGGGGCTTCATATTGTGTGAGCACCCAGACACACTGGTGCTGCGGTTTCTTCGGGCGCGGAAATGGGATGTCGAGCAGGCCATGATCATGCTCGTGTCGGCCGTCAACTGGCGCGTCGAGAGAAATATGGCCGAGGTCGTTATCCGAGATGGCGAGAGTGTAGGGTTGAAGGAGAATCCGTCGGCAGGTGACAAGGATTTCATCGCACAGTACCGCTCTGGCAAGAGCTATGTCCGCGGGACGGATAAGGAGAACCGGCCCATCTACGTGATTAAGGTCCGGCTGCACGATCCGCGATTACAATCGACTGAAACTATGGATACCTACATCTTGCACAACATTGAGAGTCTCAGGATTTTAGCCAAACCTCCGAACGACAAGTTTTGTCTTATCTTCGACATGACAGGCTTTGGACTGAAGAATATGGATTACCATGTCGTCAAACTTCTTATCTCCGTCTTTGAGGCGAGATACCCAGAGACCCTTGGCGTAGTACTCATTCACAATGCGCCGTTCGTATTTTGGGGTATTGGCCTCCTCTTCCCGCACCTGCAGCTCATTTTACTTACGCTTTAGATAGGAATTTGGAATATAATCAAAGGATGGCTCGACCCCGTCATCGCCTCGAAGATCAACTTCACAAGAAAGCCCGCAGACCTTTTGCAGTTCATCTCTGAGGAGAACTTACATACCAGCTTCGGCGGCAAAGATACCTGGGAATACGACTATATAGAGCCTGTGAAAGGCGAGAACGCGAAATTGGAGGAGGCGGAAAAGAGAACGCAGATTCAGCAGGAGCGAAACGAACTAATAGGCGAGTTCGAGCTGGAAACGGCCGAATGGGCGTGTTTGGCTGCCAACAGTGCCACCGGAAAGGAGAAGGCATTACGGCGTACCGAACTTGTACAGCAGCTCAGTGAGAACTACTGGAAGCTTGATCCGTATATCAGGGCGAGGACTTACTACCACCGCTTGGGTCTTATGGGAGATAAGTAGAACATGATTTCTCCGACTATGACAGTTCAAAGCACAGTATTATGTCTGATTTACAATCATGGTGTTTTCAACCAGGCCTTTCTTTGAAGGAAGGGTCAACAAAGAATGAAGACGAGCCAAGCCGCTACTGACACGATTACCGTGCCATTGTTTGTTATACGCGAGTGTATTGTGCTATTATAAGTGCGGCTATTGAGCCTGTGATTCAACTACTCGACGAGCTTGATCTACATCAATCTGCACCGAGAAACACTTCAGCGCTGCTTCATTCTTTAACCGAAATGGACCAAACAAACGAAATTCGTCTCTTTTGTGGGTGCTACGGAGTGCCAGGCATGATCCACGATACTTCTTCCCTGGGCCACTCCATTTCTATGGACATATGTTATCACACAAACCACGCAAGGCTGGTCAATATCTGGATCAATGATCTCAATGGTCGCATTAATACGGAGAAAAACCTTCAGCTGAGGAAGGTCGCCATGGACCAGCTCGAGTTTAGAGAGCGTGACTTTCTGATTTCAAACTACGCTATGCGTAAGACGTTGCTGGAACTCAAGACAAACCAGGTGGCCTGGGATGTCCTGATAAGCCAAGTCGGATTTTGTAACATGTTCCAATCTATTTTCGGCTGGCATCCTAACGAGCTTTGTCAGAAGGGCTAAGCTTCTATGCAGGAGCTGCATTTAACTGCACATGAAAGCTTTTGTAAGTTTCTATTAGTTCTACGGCAAAAATATAGATGCAATTTTTTTTGACACTATGTAGTAAGACTGACTTATGGATCGGAGTCGTTTGATAATGTTGAATTTCGACTTCTTATTTGACTAGGTCATGATGACTGGACGTAGAACCCCCTATGTACTCAACCCATCTCCTTTTCTAGAGGCTAAGACTAAGACGCACTGAATTTCAAAGCTAAAATGTGATCTGCCGCATGCTCAGAAGCGCTCACAATCATAGCTGACGGATTACCAGTCATCATCCCGGGGAATATCGAAGCGTCAACCACGAATAGGTTATCCATACCATACACCCTAGTGTCAAGGTCGACGACCGCCGTACCATTTACCTTGCGCCCGTCGTCTAGCCCCATCTTCGCCGTTCCGATCCAGTGGTTCGAGCAACGCGCGGAAGGGGTTGCAGGGATCTAGTGGGCTCAGATTAGCAACTTCTCTCACGATGAGAGGACCAAAATCACGAAGAATGGGATATGTATTCGCATCACTAACCGAGTCCACGTATGCGGTCGCATTCTGGTCCGGCGCAGGCTTGACCCACGTGAGGTTCGTGATAGGTTGGAAATACTTCTGCACGTTTTCGAGACCCTTGACGACGGCCGCCTTGTCGGCGGGATCGCGAAGGTACGGAGAGGTAGCCACGCGGGTATTCAGCGCGGCAGTGATAGTCATGCGACCGCGCGACTTTGCTCCGGTGCCTAGGTATTGTGTAATTGTCATAGAGGCTATTTTCTAGCGTTAGAAAGAACAATAGTATCGTTTAAAAATCCGAGAACTGACTATTTGTTGAGCCCTCGACGCGCGCTTGCCAATGCAAATGTCTCTCAACCCCATCAGCCCCTGTGATGATCTCCCAGAACTACCCATCTCGTTAGCGATTCGATATCCTCAAGGGTTTTGAAGGTGACGAACGATGGGGCCTAAGTTAGGCGCAGCCTGTGTCAGGATGCCGGTTCGATTCGCTATATGATAGTTAGTACCGTATAATCTCGTTAGCGATTCAAAAGTTACAAATATATGCTTGTGTGTCGGTTAACACAGGCTTATTCCAAGCTCCATAGAAGTCGTAGAATATAACGCTTGGATGAGCAACTTCGATATCAGTCTGGGCCGAGCGTTAGTATATACATATGTGACTTTCCCTCGAAGAATCTCTACTTACGCCGACATGATCGTCTAGATTATACCCGACTGGGAGGTTGATCCAAGAATCCGACGGGATCATCGTCGGACCGTCAGTAGAGTTCTTGACGATATTTAATTGGTCAGTTGGCCCAATACCGCCTTCGTCACGTTAGTTCAACAAATTTGTAAAACTGAAGACAAGAGTAATCATACTTCTGAAAAGTAGTTTCGCCGACCCAAAAGCACCGGCAGACAAAATCACACGGCCAGTGCCAGGGGTCACTGACACCACACCCGCATGGCCGGCCGCTTTTGTGCTGCAGTCAATTTCAACTCCCGTGGCATGGCCGCCTGTTCTTACTACTCGCTTCGCAGTGGTATTCATCCAAAGTGTGAATTCCTTGCGCTGGCTGGCCGACACCAGATATGTAGCCAGGGGACCCCCTCGCTCGCCGTTTGAGAACATGTGTGTGGCGTGGCCATATGTGACTAGAAATCGTATCAGTACTTAAACTTATTCTTGTGGATATGAAGGCAATTGAGAGATCAGGTAGTTAGATGATGTACAGTTCTTCTGATCCGGATGATCGTTAGGGACGATAGATTTCCAACCACTCGCGTTCAGTCCGCTGGCAAGCATCTCAAAGCCCTGCTGAAGATACAGCTTTCCATCCGTACTTGGGACCGTGGTACCAGGGATTCGCTCGAACACTCGGTCTGTAGCGGCTGCTAGATCCTGACTCTTCCATCCTTCCGGCCAGAGGTAATCCCAATCGGCGGGGTGCGGTCGCCACCACAAGCCTGAGTTCACAGCGACGCCACCGCCGAGCACGCACCCGGCCATCTGGTCGACGTCTGTGCATATCACGCCTGTCGGGTTGTGCCAGATCTCATTCGCGAGCCCAGGTACATCAAAGCGAGTCAGCGAAGTCCCGTTGAGCCATGCTGGCTTCATACTACCACCCCAGAGACCGGTGGATGGCGGACCCTTCTCGATGAGGAGGACGGTATGACCAGCGGCCGTGAGCCGGTCCGCCAGCGGGATTCCGCCTGCGCCAGAACCTACAATAATGTAGTCATATGTCTGTCCTGATGTGACATTAGAGCAAACGCTGACCGGAGCAGCCAGCTTGATGGTGGCACGCGCGGCACATGATTGAAAGCCTCCAGGGGTGGCATAGTGTTAGCCTGTACGCCTTCATTCTCGTTGAAGAGATGCCGCAAACGAAGATAGGAGTACAACTACCGGACGAGACTTACAGAGAAATGCAATAGCTGCCGCGATAGCATGCCCGCGTCGTCGATGATGCATATTGCTTTGTTGGAGAGAGAAGAATCAGGTGTACCTGCCGAGCATTCAAGTCGGCCAAGCCGTGATAGAAGAGATATCGTGCCCACATTATAAGATCTGATAAGCACCATCTATGAGCACGATTCCTTGATCCTCCTAGCCTGATGTGAATCCTTCAGCAACAGAAAGGCTGCCATGATCTCGACCGGGAAGGGCAAGCGGAATCTAGGTCATCGCCAAGGAAACTCTCCGAGTGGTCGAGTTCCGCACGTGAACTTCCGGTTGATTAGGCAGTTTAAAATCGAGCTCCGCCCGAGTGAGCCCATGATACTTAGCCGAGAGCCCAAAATCTGGGGTAATGCAGTACGACATAAGCGGCTGGCCCAAGGCCTCGGTCACGATGACAAGAGCAGCTGAAATTGAATTGCCGAGCTGGGCCTTTGTGATGGTTCCGAACACTATATTTCTTGCTACTGGTAATACGGACGAAAGGTAGAGTCTAGTTGCCATGCGTTTAGCGCTTATACGAACAAGATGTAACCGCGATCGCTTTGTATCCCCTTAATCACCAGAACCAAGTCTGTTACTCGGCAGCACTGATCAACTCTCTTAGATCGTACCGGGGCCACTCCCTTCCCGGGGTCTTTGGGATCGGCCTGTCCCAGGCCCATTTCTTCTTTAGATCTGGCTCAAGGGTGTCATCGAGCATCTGCACTACATAGTCGCCTATCACAGGCAAAAACTTCCAACCGTGGAAGGAGCCGCATGTTGCAATGAACAGTCCTGTTGAAGCCGAATGTGGCGAGATAATAAAGTCATCGTTTGGAGTGACGCAGTCCCTTCGTAATACTCTTAGCTCTAATGTTTCAATCTGCTCCTTCCGAGAAATAGGAGCAAATAGGGGCGCTCTCGATATTGGGGATGCACAAAATACAAAGATTAAAGTAAATAGGTGGAGGACTCACCAGCAGATACGGTGAGTGTGTATCTTCCAGTTGGCACCGCGCTTCCCGAAGGTAGCCTCGCTTGCAACGGCAACGTCCGTTTTAAGGGTCTCTGGTACCTCCCATTGTTGATAGTCAGAGCCTGTAGGGGGCTGAGAGAAAGTAGGCGTTCCCTGAGGAAACTGGAAGATGGATTGTCCCCAGAATTTGAGTTGGTTTTCATTATTGGGTGGAAGAGTCCCGTTACTTGGACCTGTCTTATGTGAGCGTACGAGACAAAACCCAAAGAAGAACGATGAGCGCACCTCTATGTGTTGGGTTCTCTTGGATACACACAGGCATATCTTCGAACGTTTTGAGAGTCTTTTCGTCGAGAGTTACCAAACCAGTAGTTACACCCGCAGCAATCATTCGCCCTTTAGGTCTGAGCGCATCGCGAGAGATTTTATCGGCGCTCCTCTCCAGTAGCACGGGGGTGAAGGCACCAGTACATAGAATTGTTCGATCGGCGGTGACAGTGCTGCCATCATCAACCCGAACGCCAACGCAACAATGTTCATAGTCAAACTCGAGCTGATCGACTTCCGCAGTGACAAACTTCACACCTAGGTTAATAGCTCTCTTGATTCCAGCTTGAAGAGCATCTTTCGCCGCCGCCCAACCGCTAGTTTTGTTGATCAGCACTTTATCAACGCCCTCATAGTCCGCACTGTCGAAGATGCCACCATATAGCTTCCGAGCTTCTTGTACAGGCAACGCATATAATTCGGCGTCACGGCTAAGCGCTTTGAAGTTATCAACTACCTGTTGAGCAAAGCCCGTGCGACTTATCCAGTAAATTCCAGTCTCATGGTAATATGGACTCCATAACGAGCTGGTACGCCACTTGTCTTGTGCTTCGAGGGCAACTAAAAAGGTTCAAATTACCACACATTATCAAAGGAAGCGAGATTGAATGCAAGAGTGGAACTAGGGTAGGGATCAAACATGGTTGCTCACTTCGGCAGTATGTGATATCACGATAGTCAGCGCGGACCACTTTATTCCAGTCCCAGGAAGCAGCTGGGCGCGTGGGCGCGTCCGGATCATGGCGATCGATCAATGTTACAACAGCATCGGGATATTTGGATTTCAAATGTAGAGCAGTAGATGTACCGAAAACGCCGGCGCCAACTACAAGATATGATGAAGGCTGCGATTGCGACATTTCGTTTTGAGAGGCCAGTGATCTCGAGTTGATGGTTACAGCATTAAAGGATCAAAATTCCAAGCGCTTAAATAGTTTAGCCCAAGTTATCAGCATTGTTGTTCTCAAATTCAGGTATATTTATTTGTTATACCAAGGCCAGGTCGCATTGCATTGATCGCATTGACCGCTTTGACCACATTTACTGGAGTAGACCCCTCATCGGAGCTCTCAATCACAGTTGACGTTGTTGGCTGGACCCAATTTTCCGGCTGGTAGATGAAAGATTTCCAGTTGAGACCATTCAGTCTCGTCAAGATTTTGGTCATCCGAAATCTTATAGTGGCCTCATCTCCAATAGAAGCAAGGCCCATAACAGTATACGAAACGGTTCGGGTATCGTGATCCACCATAAAAGTTGGCCTCCTCGTTGATTATATGTGAGTCACATGACAATCCTAACCCTAGGTCATACGATGCCCAGGCTCGAGTAGAACTCGGGCGGGACTCGGAGCTGTAAAGTTAATCGATGTCATAAGTGTGTTGGTGGTGATAAACGCTAAAAGTCACATCATCGAAGTCTAATCGAGGCTTCAAGTGAGCTCATCATTCTAGCCCTCTCAGTCACATCTCCCTCGAGGCCATCTTCTTCTTTGGAGATAACATCGTCCACAGCGGCCACACTTCCCGTGCGCAGTTGCACAATACAATCCGGCTGCTTCTGGAAGAATAATGCAACTTCGGCGACTTTCTGAATCGCACGCCCGGTGCCTAGGACCAGAACCTCGCCTGAGTTCTCTAACCCAAGACCGAGGCCGCCAGTCGTGGCGTTTTGGGATTGCTCCTGGATACGACGAACGCGCTCCCCTAGCGAGGCGTTCTTTTTCTGAGACAACTTGTTCGTGAAGGTAGCTCGCGAGGAAGCTGACTGGCGCAAGTATTTATCGAGCTGCTTTCGTACACGCGTAGTCACTGATCGAAAAGGTGTCTTAGCCGATACGTGTATACGGCGAGCGGAGGTGGTCGAGGCCACCGGCCCCGAAGGGATTGGGCGTCTACGAACTGTGGCACCTAGAAGCAATTCAGCTGAGCAACTGTGTCAATTACTTCCTCTTAAATGCGAGCTTACCCTTTGGTATAGGCGGAAGCTTTTTCGTAGTGGCGCCAGGCAGCTGCGAAAGCTGGTCGCCGTCGTTGTTCATCATCTTAACAGACAAGGCGCGACAAAGTGTATGATTGGATCCCTGCTTAACCTGCTACCTAGCTCATCCCCCAGGCAGACGTCTAGATTGCTCAGCCGGTATTATTCTTGTTATCATATCAACTGCGTGTCGCGGGTGCATGGCATCATAGCTAAGAGAAAAGGGTTTGTAAATGTGGCAGCCTTGGTTTAAATTTTGTTGAAGCTTGTCCCTAAAATCAACTGACGTGGGGCTGCAGTGCAGCTAGGTACTGTACCTACTTTAGCAGCCACTAGGAGGGTGCTGTAGCGTAGTCCTCAGACCCGGACTAGTTCAGCGGCTGACCAGCATCCTAGTGGGGCATTATAGTCCCAAAATCCGGATGGCGTAGGTATTGGTGAAGCTCTCCACTATTTCACGATCCATGTACAGCTCTCAATAGGTATCACTTCTCATCATACACACGCAGCTTCAGCTACATCAAGTGAGCCCACTATCCTAACACGACCAGGTATCAGGATGGTTGCCTACATTTCTTAAAGTTAGTAGTGGTTTCTATCATCAACCACGATCATGTCTGTTGAGATCTGGCCTCCTATTGCGCCAGAACAGCTTAAAATCGAGGAGGATGCTACTCAGGTACGGTTCTTACAAGTCGGCTCGGCTCTCATTCCTCTACTTCCCATAGTCGGCAGTCTATCTTTTCTAATTGAGAATCATACCGATATATCATCATGTTCATAGAAGACGATTATGTCCTCGTGGAAACATACCCGCGAACTCTTCCCCCTCCCATTTCACCCGATCCTCCTGGGCAAACTGAACAACCACTCCCCCAATTCTCTTCTGATCCTCCTTCTCACTCACAATCGGTACAGGCACGCGAGTTGACATGGCTCCTCAACTCCTTACAAACAACCTTATTGTCATTAAAACATGGGCTAGAAGAATGTTATGCGCTTCTCGCTCCTATCGACCCAGGTAGTACACTCGTGCTCAGCACACCACGCGCCGAGCTAGTGAAGGGCCATGTGACTAGAGTGGGCGCCCGAATAGTCAAGGGGACAATACATACGAAGCTGCGGACGACAGCCCCCTGGACAATTTCAATCAACCCAGCGCATCCCATTCATCTGGCGCCATTGGTGACGCTGAACGCATTACTCACGCAGGCCGTGGATTTAGCATCCTTGTGTTGTACTGAAATAGAACGTAAAGGCCAAAGAGATTGTCCATCTATAGCAGCCTTTCTATCCTCGCAATTACGTCTTCTAGCCCAGGGTATCGATGAGGCATCCGCCATTCTGAGGGGCTCTCCCACTAATATCACCGAGTTTAAACCTGCATATCCACTTTCCGCGGCGAACACGAGTAGGCCGAATACGGCCGTCACAGATGCAAGTATAGTTGCAACTAGCAGCAGCATCGCTGAAAGCGATTGGACACAATGCTCAGCAGCTTCAACCTCCTTCATACCTCCCTTAACTCACGTGCTCTCCTTCCACGTTACTATTCAGGACGCGTGCCTGGTGTTACACCTCCGGGCCCTCGAAGCTGTTGACGCGCCCGTGAATCTGGGTATCAAGTTCGCGTTGGCGATTGGCACGACGAGGCGTCTAGAGCATGACGAGGCCGACAAAGTATTCACATACCGGCATCACGAGTCGGATCCCTCCATCCCGTTGGCAGGGCCCGGACAGAGCCAGTTATATCCTACGAGAGGGTCCCGTGGCTTGGTGGGCAAGAACGGGAATATGGCCCCTGACCACGGCGGGGTTGGCGAGGTGGAAAAGGTTTACGTGCGCGAGAAGGTTCGTGTTGAGAGCGCTGATCCATGTCTACTATCCATGTCTACGAAACTGAGCGCGCTCTCGAATTCACTTAATCTAGCGCGGCGGAATCTAGCCGCTGTAATGGGAGAAGACTTTGGAGAATAAAACGAGCCCTTTTTGAGTAGCAGACAAGAACGAGAGGTTGGCGATAATCGGGTGAATAGCCAACTCCATATGTTGCCGTAGAAAGTACCCAGAACATACAAAAATAAGATATTCGCTCTTATTTGATTTGTGCTGTATGATGCCGTTTAGATTATATTCACATCAGTACCCGTGTTCAACTAGATCCGCCTACCTAGTATTAGGAGTATCTAGCAGTAAACCGCACACTCCCAAGAACAACTGTCTCTACCGTATAAACAAATCCCTGGCCTGCACACTGGAAGGAACTGCAACGCGCAACCTCCAAGACAGTATCCGCCTGTGTATCCGTCTCCGAAAAAGAGTGAGGAATATGAGTATCGTTAGGCATAGAGCGAAAGATAGTTGTACAACTATGTTCCCGAAATAAGATTGTGACTTTTCAGAATCTGCGCTCACAAAGCACAAGTCAGTTCGTGTGGACAGAGGACCTTAGTACATGAATGCACATGAATAATTTTCTGCATTCTGAGCCAGGCTAAATAGCAGAAGAAATAAAAGGCTAAACAACCATGGCAAGGCTTAGACCTTGGTACTATACACTCTCAACAGAATTCCAGGTAATCATTCACTCTGTGTTCAGAAATCAAGACATCTCCAGCCCAAACTCCTGTTTTAATTGTGGAGGCGTCAATGTCCACATAGTTTGTAAAAAATAAGAAAAAAAAGGTGGCAAGGAAGACAGAGTGACAATTCAAGCCACTGGTGACCACGGCATCGGAATTAGAATCCTTGATTTCATGGTCTGAATGAGGGGGACGGTCTTGTGCACCGTTTCGGCCCAACCCTCCTGCTTCCAACTCTGCTCTCGTCGAACCTTTCGCTCCTCAAGGTTCGCAAACTGCCAGAGATGGTGGACGGTGTTCAGGTCTCCTATCTGAACAAACCAAGCGCCTACACCTTCCATGACTTCACGTCGAGCCTTCAGGCCACGTCGCCAGTGGGTTTCCCATTCTAGCAGATTGCCGGGATGTAGTGTGTATGATCGCAGCTCGAATACGCCACCAAGTTTTCGAGGTGCAGTGGTGGGCCAGAAAGAGAACTCTTGCATCAGTGAGGTCTGTTTGTGTGTAATGAGAGTCTTGAGTTTCGCGTTGAACTCGTCATAGCCGGGTTGTTTGGAGATGCTGTTCAGAGACTCGTGATATCCTTGGTAGCGCTGGTATTCCCAGATGTGAACTATTACGTGTTAGCAAATCACCCTGGGCTTAGTACACAAGGTAGCATACCGAATGTGTCACAATCTCCGACTTCAGTACGCCAGCTTCCAACCAAATGAACCTTATTCTTATCTACGGAAGCCATCTTGGGGTACCACTTGCCCACAAGTTCGACATACTCGTCCACTTTATCGGGCTTGACCTCGTGGAAGACGATCGAATGGACGTATTTACCACGAGCCAGGACAGCCGAAAAGCTTGCTTCTAGCTGTGCATCTAGTTCGCGGCCTTCTTTTGTGCCATAGATAACGCGAGAGAGTAATCCGTCAGGTCGGTCGGATTCAGTCTTTGAGGCCACCTCCGCTCGTTGTCCTAAGGCAAATACCATTAGCTTGTTTACTTTTAGTACGTAACCAGGAACGGGTAAGAAAATACCACCAGACATACTGGCTTCTCTCTCCTGCTGAGCTTTCACCAGATTCTCCCTGAACTCCTTTTGCTTGGCGTTGAAGGAATCGACTCCCGTGGGTGACACGTCTGCCAGAGATGGGGTGCGCTGCTGAGCAACTGTCAAGCTGAACGCTCGTATAGAGCGTGGAATTGGCGCCGCAGCGCGTGCAATGCTTCTTGCGATCATGCTGACAGATCGTATGTCGACCGCTAAGGTAAGAAGAAAGAGATGAGGATGAGCGACGGAATGCAAGGTCCGTCCAAACTGATAGAACAAACGCCTATTGTGTAAAGAAACCGGAGAACAAATAGCTCTGCAAGACTCTATCTGTTGCAACGAAGAGGAAGACTGGAGAGGTAGAAGTATATGAAGATGAGGGTGCAAGGGATGGTGAGGACGGTCGTGTGTTCGACGGTTGCTGTTCGTGAATGAGTGTCTGAGTGAGGAGGATATGGAATAGGTATGGAGCTGGAGTTTAGAGTAATTGGCTAGGTAAAAGTTCCCCGCAGTCAATCCCGAGAGCTTGTGATGGTTGGGTTGGAAGTCATGTGCGGGATTAAGCTTGTTCGTCGATTTGGCAATCTGGACAGTCTTCCCCAGGTTTCAGCGTTACTTCTGGGCGTTGCTTGTAGGTGGGAGGTGGAGGTGGAGAAGGACGTTGGAGTAGTTAGTACCGAGCAAGCTGGGTAGCTGCTGAACCGGGATAGCTTCCGGGAATGACATCAATTCTCTCGGGTGAGTGGACTAGCCAAGCCAAGCCTAGCGGATATTCCAAATTCCCCGCAGCCACAGATTCTCTAGCCACAATCAGAGACAGCCACAGCAAGCCGTTTCGCACCGCCACGTTTTTTGATCTCGGCTGCTTCGCAGAGCTTGACCTTCGAAAACCGCTCGCTACTATAATCGTGTCACTCCTCCATCAATCACACTGTCAACCTCACCAACAACACCCACGTCCGCCCTTCCAATACCGGCAAAATGACTTGGCTCGGAATCTCCCCCCTGAAGAAGTTCCCGGCTCCCATCAGTACGCCAATTGATCGATTAGTCCCCTTCTTTGCGACAGCGATGCTAATCCCTCTTATAGTGAAGCCGCTGGCCCCCTTCTTCGCTGCCGGTACGATACGCATTTGCTGAAATCCGGTCTTACCTTCCACTATTGGGTACCTAACAGGAGACATAGGTCTGGTTATTGCCTACGGCATTAACTCGGCACAAAACGCCATGATGGCATGTATGTCCTCCGCAAGACTACAATTATCCCGAGCAAGAGGGCAAAGTATTGATGTTATGTCACAGCCGACGAGTGGAAGAACGACCCCCGCAACCCTAACGCCAAGTCTGGTGGTCATTAAGTTATTGGACATATGGGCGAACCCGACAATTTCAGCATCCGATGTTTTGCATGATAGACGGCCGAAGCGATCCGAAGCACGGGCGAGGCAGGAATACCATTGTATCATAGATCTGGAGCGCGCGGCTAGTCAAGAGCCGTGTTCGACAAATACCACAGTCTCTTTGTGCAACAGTTTATGATCTTGGTGAAGAGTCGTTTATAGGAGCTGTTTCGGCGATACGGTACGATGCGATGCTATGCGATGCCTTGCGACTGCATCTGATACTCGCTATTGTACAAAAACCAATAAACCCTGGTAGTGCCGTTATTCATCGGCTCCATTGTACAGATTTGATCGCCTACCATGATACCGTCCGTCATTCTCTTCGGCGGTCATTCATTACGCTAGAATGATTGATGCTTGCTGTTAATACACTACCACGAGGACCTACCAAGTTATTATCAAACCCCAGACAAATGCCTATCACATCCCCTAAAAGGTCAGATGTAAGGTGCACATATGACCAACATTTGCAAATATACCAAGTACTCTGTGCATGTGTATAACTACTTTCCAACATGCTACATAAAGATGCTCAGAGTAACTATTTCGCGGAAATGCTTGCTTTGTATTTAGCCGGTCGAAAGGATAGCGCATGACAAAATAAATCGAAACGTATCCTCGGCTAGATTTCATAACATTTATATGCTGCGACTCAAAAGTTTCTGCTTCCTGGAGTTATTGATCATGCGTCGAGTTCTCGGAGAGACCCATGAAAATAGCCCGGCCCGAACCCGGCTCCAAAACCGCCACGCTGACCAATCGCAACACAACCACTTCACTCTCACTAACGGCCATAGAACATAGAACATTATATCAGTTTTCAAATCACGGCTCTGTTGATGAATTTTAGTAGACTCCCTTTATACCGCTTTACGTCGCTTCACATACGTCGTTTCCATAGAGATTACGCACTCATGGCCGGTGCGGAGCAGCCAGCCGCCGCAGCGCCGGCAACACAAGATAAAAAATCGGGATCGAACATCCCCAAGGGCAAAAAGGAGTTGAAGATACTGATGCTTCATGGTGAGTACACATCACATATTTTGATAATGTCATAGCAAACTTGACTCTTTTAAGCATTATTCTTCATATCTCCAAATATACATGTCATCCATCCATCCAACACCTCTATGGACTACAACGTTTCCAATCCCAAGGATAACTCTTGAAATGGGAAAAATTAACATTGCACACAGGCTACACACAGTCAGGGCCTCTCTTCTCAGCCAAGACGAAAGCTCTTAATAAGTTGCTGATAAAGGCGCTGTCCCCAGCACCTCTGAATCTGCACCCAACTCTGATCTTCCCGACGGGGCCGCACCGGCTACGGCCCTCCGATATCCCAGGGTACGTGCCGCCAGAAGACCCTCAAGATGGCGACGAAGATGACCTAGACAACTGGTCGGTAGGTTCAAGATCCCCCCACACCCCTAACACCATCCCATCTACGTATTCTCATGCGCTTCTCCTTGGGCTAGTATATTTACTTATTCTTCATTCATTGGTCAGTGGTTCCGCAAAGATGAAGCAAGCGGTCAATACCGCGGCATAGACGACGGAATGCGACGCATCGCGTCAACGATCCAGGACGCAGGCGGCGTAGACGGGGTAATAGGGTTCAGCCAAGGCGGGTGCATGGCAGCGCTAGTAGCAGCAGCTCTAGAGCATCCACACCACACGCCATCATCCTCGACGCCGTCACCCGATTCCTCGTCCGAGACTCCAGACTGGTCCTGGCTCCCTGCGCTGCGGACGGCAAACGCCGATCGGCCTCTTAAGTTCTGCGTGGTATACTCTGGCTTCTGGGCGCCGCCGCAAGGTCTCCAGTGGCTGTACGAGCCCGCCATTACCACGCCGACGCTCCACTTCCTCGGCGGCCTCGACACTGTCGTCGAGGAGAAGCGGAGCCAGGCGCTGATCGATCGTTGTCGGGATCCCATGGTGCTGACACACCCCGGCGGACACTATGTCCCTGTTGCTCGGGATTGGGTCATGCCGCTTGCGGGATGGTTAAGGCAGCGTTGCGTAGAGACTGCGGACGAGTTGGTGAAGGAAACGCTTTGAAAGGATGATAAGAGACATTCAACGCTGAAAAGCCATTCGCAAGTTGCATGGGCGTAAAGTAGAAACTGGATTCTTAGTATAGAGCAAGCATATAGACAAGCACGATATAGATATATCACTTCGGCGTAGAAGGCGATTTAAAGGTTCTACAAGGTCACAATTGCCCCCTGGTCTAATTCTGTAGTGTACATGCTGTATGGTGAGTACTTGGACTGTGCCTCAATTCATAAAGCCGAGCCCACCACCAAAGTACCAGGCAAATCCCCAGTGATATTACTACTTAAAAGTGGAGCCTTCACGCCTTTTTCTTACTCTTCTTTTCTTTGCCCCCTTTCGCTCCAGGCTGGATACGGGCCATCATCTCCTCCTTGGTGATGAGGTGGTCTACGCGCTCCAATAATCCAAGCAGACTCTTCATGTTATGGCTCCATTCGTTGAGAACATCATCAACATCTCGCGGCTTAGCAAAGTTGACGATCCGGGCTGGTCTGTCGATGCGAGCATAAACGGTCTTGGAGCATACCAATTCGCTGATATACTTCTCAGTTTCGTCCTCCGTCAGGTCCAGAAGCTGTGTTAAGCGCTTCATGCCGATTCGTGTGTAGTATTTCGCTATGACACGCACGTTATGCTCGATGACTCGTTTGCGCAAATCTTGCCACCGCTGGTGCGCTTTCTCGTCCCCAGATTGATTAGGTTTGCTGTCAAAGATATCGGTGCTACATAGATGAGGGCCAAACTCGCTAGATACCTCAGGCCATCTCATGAGCTCGTGCACCGTAAATAGCTTGAGAAGTTCGGCATCCTCAGACACCTGAGCATTCCGGGTATCGCGGTAGATCCTTTGTAGTAGGTCGTGTTGTTCATTGTCATGAGGGGCGAGGATGACGAAATAGATGATGCGCTGGAGAACCTAGAGTAACATTAGTAATAGGATAAGGACATCAGACAAGCACGGCTTACCGGTTGTAGTTTCGCGGGATCTTCTTCAACAGCCTCGGTGTCAAGGACTTGTCTGTAGTGTTTGCACACATCTAGATATTTGTCGTCATGCTTAGCCAGTATGATCTGCTGCTCATAATACCTCAGTTTGAGGTCAGTGGTATCATCCTCTGTTTCTGGAGGCACCTCTTCTCCGCGCTTCTCTTTTTCTTCACGGGCCTTCTTCTCCTTTTCGAGTTGCTCTGGCGTCTTCTTGGGCTTCCGCGCAAGATACCGTGTGCTAATCTTGCGACTGAGAATGCCCGCTTGTGTCCAGTCATTGTTCTCTATGCAAAGTGCAACCTGGGCGAGGATGAATTCCGTCTTTTCTCGCCTGTCCATCGATCCGAACGTCTCGACCTGTAGCTCACACAGGGTATCTGTTGCGGATTTCAAGTCTCCCTGTTCCTTCTTGATATCTGATAGGATCTTGGTCACACGAGCGCGCTCCACCTCGACAAATATCTTGCCTTCTGTGACGGTCCGCAGGGTCTCAATTACCGAAAGCTTCGTTTCCAAGTTCGGAGTGTCGTCGAGAAACTTCATGACAGTTTGCACCATCTTGGTAATGGCCTGTTTGAGCTGGCCATGCTTCTTGGATAAGACCAGAACCTGGTCGTTCAACAGATTCCAGTTTCCGGCATCTTTGCAGATTGTGCATATCGCAATCAAAGTCCGTGATGTTGATGCCAGATCCGATGCCTACCAATCAATCCATGGTTAGCACCAGTCGCAGGGCGTGTGCATGGAGCAAGAGACACTGACCTGTCGGGCTTGTTTTTCGAAGACAGTAAGCTTTTCGATAGCGGCCTGTATATCAGTCTGACATATGCGTCGTTAGCAATCACTCAAGTACGAGACTAAATATTGTATGGAAAATAAGTGCACACCTTAGCAAGCTTCTCTGCCTCGGGGATCTGCTGGTCAGCCTCCTTGCTGAAGTCCTTCTCGGGCTTCAGACCTGCGTCCGCCATGATGTTGAGTGGTGGGAGCTGTGGAAGCAAGGGATTTCGGCGTTCGGCAATACGGTACTCGAAGGGCGGAGACTCTGCGTTGGGTTGTAGTAGGAGAGCGAGAATGTGTCGTATTGCGCGAGGTAGGCGGGTAGGTGGGCGCCGGTTTGGAGGATGATGATGATGCGAGCTAGGGTACTGCGCAGGGCTACGAAGCTCTCGGGTTGCCTACAAGTCCAGCGCAGCGCTAAATAGAGTGGGGGGATTTCTGGCCCAAGCGCACAGCGATTACCGTACAGTAGATCGTCCGCCTCTACATCACGTGCTGATAAGCTATGTCCTTGATTTCCTGAATATTACGGATTCGGTATCCAACCCAGACAAAAAAAAAGGTGTAATCTGAAACTCTGTAAATGTTGAAAAATTTAAAGAAATTTTTATGATAATAATAAAAAATAAGAAAAGAAAAGAACGTACAACACCAGGGATTCGCTGGTCGTCACCGACCCAACTACTAATCTGGCGCTCTCTAGTTTATCTAGGGCAGAGCGGACGGGATGCCGAGTTCTCTAGAGGCTATGGTCGTACGTGACAATCGCATCGCCTATCGTATATTATGAATGTTGACATCGTACTACTATGATAGTAGTAGCGCCTGCGTATCTATCTAGTTAAGTGAAAGTAAGTTATTGGGCCAAAACTTTGAGTGATAATTTGTCTAAGATTTCGTACATGGTGTCACCCACAAATCAACTGGCCTATGCGAAGATCATCTTTATATTCCAATGCCTATTAGCAGGCCATGACGACCCAAGTACCAAGATGACTTCATTCGTTCAAGTTAGACTTCTGTAAGGTCTCACCCTGGCCGATCATAACAAAGCTTTATATAAGACCGAACGAGAAGGGGGAAAGCAGTTGTCACGTAATAAGTATTTTCGTCAAGCTCTAAGGGGGCACGATGGTATGTACGGATGATATTATCATACATCATAGCTTGAGACATCACCTAGCATCTCATAATACGCCATCTCCGCCACTCCTGGAATCCGTATGGCAAATGCTGATAACCCCTAACCCGCAGGTATTAATAAAACTAGCCGATCCAATCTCCGCACAGTAGAACAGCAGCAACGTCGCCATGGCGAGAATTTAAACAATCCAGCACTGGCGCTCTTAGTTATCGCAGCTGGTTACTATGAAGGCGAATTATTGGAAGGAAGCTCGTAAATCTCCCCTTGGAACGCATGAAGTGCATTAAAAGGAGCATGTGTCACTGGTCGAGGATGGTATAATGTGCGAGGTCCATGGGTCAATGGAGGTCGACCGGTCGAGTTGCGCCGGTTCGCGTGGGCTGCAGTAGGGCTCTCAGGTTTCTTGAACGTTGGTAAATGTGGCACAACTAACAAATCGTCAGCTCTCTCTAAACTCCTATGAAAATTCATCTAGAAGCAGAATACTTGCCTGGGTTGGGTGCGCATGGGTCAACTCCAAAGTGGACAGCTACGCCCTGCCATATCGTGGCTTGGTCAGGCGGCAGTAAGGTGCACCTCTTTACTCGGTCAATGAGATATCGGGCGGTCTCAGCCTGACAGCGATAGCTTCCAAACCGCCACTCTAGTCGCGTGAGTAGGCCGTTGTTCGATAGGATGATGACCTCTTCATCTTGCCAAGTAATGCGAGCATATGAAAACAAGGTCGTGAGGTACGACTGATTGACAACGCAACTTGGGCCCTCAATATGCAGGATGCGGCTCTTTGGGCCTAGAGGCTTTGCTTCGGTCTTGATCCGGTTGTGTATAACGCGCGGGATGTAGCCGTCGACGACGAATTTACCCTCGCGAGCTTGACGGAGTAGATTCTGAGCACCAGCAACATCGAAGAAGACAATCTTAGCCGCTGCTGCAAAATGATGAAGTCCCGCCTCGTTGATGACAGCAGCCCACACCTTTCCACAATTACGCACATTGTCCAGCAGTATCTTATGAGTGATGCCAGGGGGCAAGTTTGTGATCCAGACCGACGTATTGAGCTCATCAGGGACATTGGCCGACTGATTAGTTGACAGATAAGGATTTCCCAGGTAATTGTTTGAGACACTAGTTACAAGCTGCTTGATCTGCTTGCGTGTGGCATCCTCAACCGGGGCCCGAGGGAGAGGGTAGGGAGTGTGGGTATCATAAGAGAGCATGTACGGGTTAGGAGATCGTGCCGTCGCATTGTGCACGAGGTGTGACGGCTGTGGCAGGCCCGTCCGTCGAACCATGGAAGCTTGAGTTAAAGGTCTAGATGTGTTCTGTTGGTTAATTTCCAAGTTATTGATGAGGTTCTTATTGATGGGCTTGCTTCGATCGCCGTTCATGTTGTTTTTATTGCTTGCAGTGTCGGTTAAGTCGTCAGTGGGAGGCACAAGATACTGGTCGGAACGGGAGTCTTGAAGGAATCTAGTAATGGTAATAGGGCTTCCAGTTGCAGAGGTATGACAAGTGTATGCATCATCAGTGTCTAGATCAGATGATGCATAGTATCCCATGATAGGATAAAGAGTAAGGGTAAGGGTTGATGCGTTGAGAATATTGATTCACTGTAGAGGTTGTCAAAAACAGTTGCTGGCTGGCAGTACTCTGCATGTGGACGAGTGAAGAAAGAAGTCAAAGTGGAAAAGATACACTGACTTGTTTTAGGGTATGATATAGGGTGGCAGAAGGCGGCAATCTGGAGGCCATTTGAACCTCTTCGCAACACCCCAGGCAACACAATAGCACCTTGAGTCTTGATAGGTCATTCCATTAACAAGAAGCACGAGCATAGAAAGATCTTCACTGATGAGTGCTAAGCTAATCAAGCGCTTTGTCTCCTGATTCCGCCGCATCCTAGAAACAAGGTAAATTGTTTTCTAATATTCCCCTCAAGCTTCTCGTGGTTTCTGTACACAGTATGGAAGTTACCACAGTGATTAAATACAAGGGTTATTATGATAGTGTCATACCGGCCCAAGGGACCGGGATTGTATCCGAGACTAGGATTGCAATATCATGTGTGAAACTATATGAGCAGCAAGACTCACGCAAAGCTTTAGCTCCCCATGTATGCTTGATTGAACAAACTAAAACATGCGAGGAAGCGAAATCTTCGCCCTTATTACAGACAAACATTCACTTACTTCTCGAACTAATTATAGCGCATGGATCTTAAGCCTCGCTTTTATGAACGATATATTCGACTAGCTTTTGAATATAGACGTTCGACCCTGGATCCAAATGTCCGGTATATGTAAGCTGCTGGTATAATTTCGATATAGTAATTAAAATTGAATTTTCTTCTCCCGGCAAGTATGAAGATCTTGATATTCAAACAGGTGTAGCCCCCTAAAGGTTGTGCCACACCCTTCGTCCGTATACTTAGCACCTCTTGTTGTTTGCTACTGAGGGTGCCCTGAAATCCCTTTGATATTCACCATCAAGACTCTCTATAAGCAAATACTCTAGGCAGCATTGTCTCAGTGAAGCCAAAAGTAAGAAACGGCTGCATGTAAAGCTAACTTGAGAAAACTCCTTCAACATCCAGACTTTCTCACCTCCGCTGAGAGAAAATTTTCTTCAGGACTTTTTTGGAAGCCCTCTTCGCTAGTCATTGCCTCAATTTGAAGAATTTAATGTGACAAGTTTAGCTTATATGGATCAAGGTTATTTTCTTTATCTACGAGTCCATCGCCTTATGGACGCCAACCTCTAGCACTTTATCATGACAAATATATGCACACCAGGACGAATCCTTAGGATTGTAAGAGATCCTTACCAAATTCATACTTCAACCTGTTGAGAGGTGTGACTACCGTTTTTACTCGGCTGGGTCGAAACTAAAGATACTATTGATGGCCTCTTAACCGACATTGCATTTGCCCGATGTTGAAGGTAAACCGTTGCGAGTAGCATCGTAATTTTCCATGCTCCTTTATAAATACATAGACTCAACATGATTGTCAATGAAAGTACAGACTATTTTGCCGTGGCCTAGGGCAACATATTTGCAATTAGCCTTGGAGTATATGAAATGTTCGAGGCTTTAGAGTAGGTCAATTCCTTACAAGAACCTTCGGTTCAAATGGCCCGTAAATTCTCCGTCTATCAAGCCGTAAAAGGCTCCCTATCTGCCTAGCTTTTAGGCTCTAGTTTCTAGCGCACTCTCTAGCCAAGCGCTTCTATCCTAGCCAGTAGTACTTACACTTCGCTATCCATAATATAACCGCATAAGTATAACGTCCGGAATATCTCTTGGCAGGTGTGGTAGGTCAGACCACATACTGAGTACAAATCACAATATCTCCAGCACCCTAATTTGTAAGTCGGTTCTCCGTAAGTCATATGCTTGCGATTATACTTAGCTGAAGAATGGGTAACACTGTAAAATGGCGAAAATGTATAGTTAACTAATAATGGCCGTCATTTCTTTTGCTGGTAAAGACTCTCAAATCTCCGACTTGATTTAGGTGCAGTAAAAGCCTTTGAACCACTTTCCTGGACTGCCCTAAGAAGTGAGTGTGTATACTCACTGGCCGTACGCAAGCTCTAAATGGCTAAGAAGGCGAGTCATAGCCATGCGCCTGTCAAGTCGAATAGCTATTTTGTCATATATTTCTTCCTACGTAGTGTACCTAACCTATTAGATAGCCGTGAAGCTCATACATCTTGGCTAAGTTCAAACATAGAGCGTTTATTCGTAAAAGCTTGAATTCTAGACGACCTCTTTCCGGGTATCACCGCGTCTAAATTGCTTGATTTACATCGAACAAGAATGTGAAAGCAAGCTATTCGATTCTCTTATTGAGTCATGTGATTTATACCACTCTATTCTATAGAGTTGCATTTGTACACGTGATCTTATCAATGTTTGGGGAGTACAAGAAGGCTGCATGCATGAGCCATCATTTCTCACAACTGGTGGCGTCAACCCCGCAAGGATATATCGCTGACTTATGAGTTAATGCCTAGGGTCGATCTTCAGTTAGCATACTCAGTAAGCTTCATGAAGTAGGCAAGATGGCAGCCAAGAAACAGCAGCGTATGGCCATCAGATATACTGAGAACATAGCAATATTGTACCTTCTTCACCGCGTCCCAGCCCTGCCATCCTCAAATATCAAAACCGATGCCCAATTCAAACAAACCGGGCACTCTCTTCCATTCACGGAAGAACGACGACTAGCTGGAGTCTTTGCTTTCCTAGCGCACATAAACGACGATCCAGATCACATTCCTGCAGTGTGTCTTCATGAGATACCTACACAAGACACTATTGACATTCTACTCGCTGTGAACAAAATCAGTCCGGCGGACGGCAAACCGTATCTATCTCAAATAAAAGGGGGTTTCGAACGAATCGCGGCTAAGCTTAGTGGTGTTAATGGTGAGGCGCCTATATAACACTTTAATTCATATTCGCATTTCTAATGTTAATTGATAGATCTCGCTCAAGATACAGAACGAGACATTTTTGCTATGATCATGGAGCTTTGCCAAAATCGCATCGTTTCCCGATTACGCCTCAAGAAGAAAAAAAGAGACTCCGTTGATCAAACAAGAATAAGTATCATTAACGGACTGCAAAAGGTTGTAGACTACCTTGGCAACGACTCATCAGAGAACATAACTTCGTTCTTGAACAGAGCTCGAAACGTCATAAGGCTTGCGGTGTCCTGGACAAAATATCAGGAAGTTCAGAAGCTGGGAGAGGTAGTTGAAGCTCTGAACTCACTTCGACAGACCGAAAAATTCAAGGAAATCCTATCGGCACCAATTCCGAATCGGCAAGTCGATCCCAGCGTACGATGTCATTTGTTGAATATGATTCGCAAAGTTTCAAGATATCGCGAATCTGCAAGAATTTTATTTTTGGCGGCGCGCGGTTTCCCTTTATTGCGACGAATGAAAGTGGTTACGGTCGAACTACCAACTGATGCTTTCAATCGACCTACAATCAGTCAAGACTACTGTCCAACTATCCATACAACGATATCTCGAGCACCGAATTTGACTAAATCCGAAAAGGACGTCAAAAAAACTTGTGATCTGCTCAAATTATCAGTTAAAGCCGCGGATACTGAATACGACAAGCAGGTCAAAAACACTCTGAAGAACTCTAAGATTCATGCAGAGATTCAGCTTCTTTACTACTACCAGATCTTGCTACATGGACAACTATGCCTACCTCGAGTTATCTGCTCAAGTAAGAGCGCCTGCTGGCTTTGTAACTTCTTTATTCTCCTTCATGGGAAAATACACATGCCGCGCTCCCATGGGCGGCTGTACCCGGGTTGGCGACTGCCCAATTTTCACGGCGGCTGGTTTAACGATGTCGCAGCAACGTTTAATCAACGTCTTGAAAACGAAATAACCGAAAGCCTCAAAACCCTGCACCGCAGAAGAACGAAGACTGCGTATCCCTGTCCTATCGAAAGCACACTGAGTACTGTGACATGGCTATCAGTACAGCCCAATGATCGGAAGCTTCAGGATGATGTTGCTAAAAACGAGGAAGTGAACAAGCTCAACACCGCCCCCGTGTGCAGCGTCACCAAATCAATCGAAGGCAGCACGACAGAAAGTCAAGACGAAACCAGCTTGGAGAAACTGTCAGCCAAAGGTGAAATGAAGGATTGCATGAGCCCCGACAGCCCTCTCTCCGAGTCGTCTATATCGTCAGTTGTTTCATGCGCGTCAAACCATTCTCGTAAATTTTCTGGTAATGCCTCTCAAGGCCCGCAAGAAAATACCAGGACCTATAAGATTGCACTTGGAGACATTTCTCCATTATATCCCCTAGGACCTCTGCAGCTGCAGTTCGAATACGCGGGCGACCACGGACAACCAACACACGGTGACAACTCCCCAAAGCAGCTCTTGTGGACGGCTCAATGGCTTTCGAATGAAGACATCCAACATCTTGAACTCCAAGCTGGAGTTGCTATTGATGCTGATGCTCTTACCAGGGACGAGGTTTCGCATAGCACAGATGCGTCTAACAGTATCTACTTGAGCGTTGAAAAGGCTGTGCTCAGATTGACTATGCTTCCCATATCTCCAACTAAAATTGCTCCTAAAGAGGGCTAAGAGCGCATTGAAACGAAGAGAAAACTAACTCCTTATACGATAAACAGTTCAGCACGTGTAACGGTATCATCAGGATCTCCTTGAGGAGCCAGCTATAAAGAGATTGAAGATCGCTGCCTAACCTTTTGGCCAGCTCTGACTGTGCCGGGCAACTCTGTCTTCTGACTTCCAGCCCAGATAGTTTTTAAGTCATATTCGGTTACTATTGAAATTTCGGGCATCTCATGGTCAATATATCATTTAGTGGGTTGCATTAAAGTGTGTAAACACTGGTAACTATTGGACTATTAGCAATAGTGGGCGAAATGGTAGATACTTATCTAGCCCTTAGCTTATGTTTTCTAGATAAACGCCGTTTAATAAAAACAGCTCAGTAGGTGCACAGCACACATTTTGCTAAACGATAGTCTCTTGGCTTACAAGAGGTACCTTGATAGTTTAGGTACATCCACCCATATCGTACGAATGACCCTTCTTGGCTGTTCATAACAAGGAGGCAGTAAAATGTCAAGTGTGTATATACATTGCTAAATCACGGGTTCTAGGTTAATAATTGGGCAGTCGCTATCCTAGCATTAACAAAATATGGCAGCCTTGATTATGATACTAAATGAACAAACTCAATATAGATCAATAAAGAGTGGTCGATTTAACTACCACCATATGAGATCTAATGCAAGACGCAAAATATCCTATGAATAATCCTAAGGTCCTACGACTTGAAGACATATGTGAATCTATGACGATCACCCGGAATAAAGGGCATGTGTGTATATAGCCAGAGACTAGCCCATGGAGGTGGATAGACCTCTTTGCGCAACAACAGAGCTCCCCCCATTCTAGAGATCCTGGTGTTATTGTTTACTTAGGATACGTTATTCACTTGTGGATACATGTGTGTTAAGGTGCGGCGATTGAATGCAGCCTTGAAGCATAAAGCACTCGTTGCTGTGACTACATCCGACGCAAGTTTGGTGTTTACTGTCTCCTTGCAAGCATTGGAAGAACAATGCTTATTCGGCGCCCCTCGACAACAATCATCCATCTCTTCATCTTTTCACCTTTCCTTGATTGTCCGGTAGCAGAACGCAAAACGCAGAACGCAGAACGCAGCGCCTTCACAGAAGTGCTGGTACATGCATCCCATCACAAGCATCATATTTCTATTACTCACTTAGCTCTGTTGATATCATTCTGCGGCCTCTGCGCCAACAAACAACCTAAAGCATTGGGGTAACCCTTACCTCTCAGAAGCACCTCCAACCAATGCGTTTCCCGTCGCCGATATCAACCCAAAGCCTTACCATCACAACGTACAGGGCGGGCTACTAACGTACGTTCGCGGAATCACCAACGGGACTGTCCGAGATTGTTGCACCACACACCAGCAGCCTCTAAGAAGAACAATTTGCTCCGCGAGGTGCTCACTAGCTGATTGGTACGCGCCAAACACCACAACGACGATAAAACCATAATTGACGAATCAATTCCGCAAAAATAGTACGTGTAGCCTTATTTTCTATTCATCTTGGAGTTATTCTGCAATTCCTGATATTATTTTCTGTCCTCTTGGCCTTTGAGGCTGTCTTGTCGTCGATAGCAACGACGAACGAGCGCTAATATTGAGATGCCAGGGGCATCGCAAGTCATAGTCATCTCCCTGCCCTTGTTCAGTGACAATCAAGACGCACGATACCCTGCACAACACTGATTGCAAGATTACGAATCTGAAAGAGTACAAAGCTTCAATCCGCCAACGTATGTGAGCATTCGTTATTTCTCTCAAATTTTCGTGAAAGTTTATGTACAGTTTATAAACCATAACGTGCAAAATTTCGCTCTATACACAGATGCCTACTTTCCTTCCCTATCCTTCCTCTTCTCAGAGCTATACGAACGGCGACTTAAGGTTTGTTCATCACCATGGAACAAATACTAGTGCGGCTCCTCTGGTTGTTCTTGCCTCCCGGTCAACAAATGCTCTAATCATAGGTCAGTCGCAGGTGCTAACACAAAGTGTAGACTGGACCGAGCTTCCACACAGATTTAGTTTCTGAATTGACTGCCTCGGCCGCACAGTATAAGTAGCTTTGCCCTGCCATCAACCTGCGTCAGGTTCTGCCTAAAATGTGCATTCTTTATTATTACATCTGCTCGAAGTGTTACTGCGGCTACCCGCGGTATACTCGATGCTGTCGTTATATGCATCCGCCTCTTGTATATTGTCCTCAAGGCACCGAATTCAAATTCCACGTTGTGGAGGAGCAAGAATGTCATTTGTATCCTCACCACACTGTCGCATCACACTTCGGAGTCAATGGCAAGGACGCTGCGTTCTCAGTCAGTTCATCGGCTTCCGTACCTCCTTCAGAAGAGGATGGTACTGGCAGATGTACAGGAAAACATACAAGTTCTCCAAGTGTCCCGAAGGAAACCACACGGCAGCTCATGATGACGGATCAACAGTCGGCCGCGATGGGGCGACTCGTAGTCAACGGCTCTTCATCGAACCAAAAGATTACCCCATCCCAATTCTCCAATGACTCGCACAAGCTGACAACAAATACCTGGAACCGTCAGGCCGAGAACATTGAGATCGAAGGCCCAATATGCCCTTACAACCAACAGCAATCGTCTTTCAACGGATACCGCACAAACAGTGCTTATTCAGGAGCTCCCTTTGACTACAGATATCACTCTCATAGTGATCCCCTGAATCAATATTATCCATATCAGCAAGCGCCGATGCCGGCTATTGAATATCATCCACAAACCAATCTACCTATACACGTCTATATGGAAGTTGAAGGGCCCGGCCGGTACTCCCAGTCCCAAGGTAGTGCTGCTTCCGCTACCTCTCATTTCGGTTATAGTGGGATGTTCCCTGAGCGCATGTACGGCAGAAATATCAGCGTTCCTGAAACAAATCCGTTGCGCTGCAGTACAACCCTAAAATCGTCCTTTAACCCCCAGGCCGCCTCATTCAACTACGGAAAAGCGAACCGAAATCCACTGTCCAACCCGCAGGCTGTCATTCTCGATAGCGAAGCGTACAAGTCAAAATGTCGCAAGACCCTAGAGCAACTTAAACGCTCTAATAGAGCTGCCTACTATAATCGTGATAACTACGACGGTAATCAAGGCGCCGCTATCAGCGACGATCGGAATACGGACGTAGAGGGCAGCTGTTCTTCGGTTGAAAACCCTGAATCGTCGACTGCGAACGGCGGTTACAGTGCTGCGAATGCCGAGCAGAACCCATGCTCCAGGTCACGCAGTTGGTCTGAGCCCGGTTCCCAGCAGGTATCAATGAGCGAAGTTTCTTCTCTATCCCACCAAGATCACGAGTCGAATGATAAGGGAAAAGGCAAAGAAGTAATGCGGAATCCCAGTATGTCATGGAGTAACATGTCAATGACCAATCCTTCCACGGATTCGATTGCGAAGGTTGAAAATCGTGATGTCACCACTCAGACAGATGATCACCCAGTAAGAGGCAAACGAGCGACATCATTCCGATATAAAGAAGTCGCGTCCCTTGATAAAGCCAACTCACACGAAGACCTCGCGACCACAGATTCAGCCGCTAATAGTGATTCTACCAATTTGGGGATAGTATCAGTCAAAACAGAATCCGGTGATGAGGACTGCAAGGTCTGGCACCATTCAGAGTCTACACCAATAGAGGTGAAGACGGACCCTGACGATGATGTTAAACTTCACAATATTCCATCCGCCCCTGCTAGTCAAAGGACGCTTGATTCAGTGCGTTCTGACGATAGCGCGTGGGATGCTGATATCGAGGACCGATATGACGAGCTCGAAACGCCATCAGCGTCTCCCAAGTCCCAATTTTTATATCCAAATGGAGCATACACACCAAAAAGTGCGTCCGAATGTGAGAGTCAGCCTATCAAGCTGGAAGATACCACGCCTAAGCTCGACGTACAGAGGAACGATAAGTCTCGGAGCGGAACTCCATCAACTCACCGATCCGCATCGAATGTTAGGGCACCAAGTGATAGGTCATGGAGTGCCGTTGTTTCTGGAAGATATATTCCATCGAAAGCCTCTGATCCCTGCCCACCTCAACCCGCAACACCCACGAGCTCGCTGGTACCAGCAGCCCAGACAATACACGAAGATGAAATGACTTCACCTCCAACAGAAGTCCCAAAGAGTTGCTCCTTGGAGCCCATTGAACGAACATCGTCACCAGATATACTAAACGTCGACCGGGAACACCGATCTTCTAGCGACTCTTACTGGGCATCTCAAATCAAATCACTTTTGTCTCACTCAGATCCTGCAGTCGAGGAGACTAGCATGGTTAGAGCTACATCGGAAAACTTCGTAGACGTGGCAGAAAGCACGACGCACAGGCGAATCGATGGGATATCATATGCAAAGACTTTCCAACCTGATTTAAGCATTGGATCATCTACGTCGCCCAGTCTTGTCGCCCCTACCTCACCCATGAAATCCACAACCTTACCTCGGCTACCTGAAAGCGCTCCATCAGTATCTACGACAACTTCCACGGCATTGGAGTCACCCAAGAAGCCTCAGCCGCGTTCGTGGAGTCAAGTACTTGGAGGGTCCAAATTTGTGGGCAGTACCAAATCCGATAGTAGCATGGATGAGGCAAGTTGGCCATCTCTGGGATCTGGCGGTCCCAGCAAAGGACCCAAGCGGAATACGACCTCGTGAGGTTAGCGAACCGCACACGTCAACGTAAAAGTCTACTGTTTGACTGATCAGTCTGACGCCCCCGTCACTTTGTTGGCTTTGGCATGGATTTTGTTTTCTTTGCATCAACTTTGATACCCTGTATCATGTCTTCAATATTCGATTTTCGGGTTCCTGCGTCAATTTGGCGATAATGTACGAATAATGCGGCGAAAGGTTCTAAGCATACGGTGGCAATTTCCTGTTGCATTGCCGGTTACTACTTCATGGCAAGTCGGAATAGCTGGAAAGGATAGACGGAGAAATCAAACGGGTTGGGTTCACCGAAAGGCTTGCATATGGCGTGGATAGGCGTGAAGAAGAGTTGTGCATCATTATTATGAGAGCTGTCACGCTATTCTAACATGTACGAACACGAGCGCGATAGTAAAATACCAAAACTCAAAAACCCAAAGGAAGGGAAGACGTAGAAGCAAATGTGAATGGTGTCCTTGAAACATATTAGGTATAGGATAAACGGCGCTCAGAGTAATATGATGGGCACTGACGGCGTAGCTAGTTCATCTAGAATGGGGCGCGGCTGTGCGGCGCGGACATCGTGTGCTTGCCCGTCGTCAGACCTTAGGCCGGAGCTCAGGGTTCAAGAGAGAAGGATATAAACCTCGATATATGCGCATCGGTTCAACAGACGTTCCCCAATACTACTTGAATGGTATAGTGGTAAAGTAGTCGGTAGGATAAATCCTTGTGTCAGAGGCAGGGCCATAGGCATTCAAGGGTTTTCCGGTCGAGGGATGTTGAGTATAGCTTAAGCCTTACGATTCTTTTTTACAATCTAGAGGTTCGCAGTTCAAGTCCTACTATTAGTGATTGCTACTTCTTATTGAACCATTTTACTAAACCGATACCCCTTATGATCCTATATGATATCTTGCCTAAATATCTGAGCAAGATGTTCAGTTCTCAATAGAAATGTTACGTATCACATCCAATCTCCCCTGGCCAAGCATGAGACAATCAAATATTTTCAGCATTAGCACTATGAATGAGATGTGAGTTAGGTTGGGAATCGTCGAACGAGTCACCTTTCCATAATAATTTCCAACATCATAAATGGTGTAGGTGGGAAATTTTGAGGAAATTAGGAGAACAAAACCTGGGAAAAGGACCAGTTGCTCACCTTGCAATGCGGACACATACAGACACCTACCTTGGCTGCAGCCCATTTCATTCACGTAAATGTTATTGCGTTTCCTTCGAAACTTCAAGTGAGCTACAAACAGTTGGTTGGTTAATGTTTCAGGTTAACTCCTAGCATCTGGAAGGCGTGCGTAGAAGGGTGTAATTAGGATGAAGATAATCGGCCTGACTGCGTCATGTTGTATAATCTGCATTTGAACCCATAGATGCGAATAGCGCGCGTCCATGTGTGTACTTACCTAACCCCGTTGATAGTGGGCCCGTTGGCCTCTGATGTTAAGACCCAGTCACGGACGCCTCCTTTCCAGTCACTCGTCCGTATGTCCTTGATATGCACTAGTATTACCTGCACCTCCTCACCAGCAACAAAACACTCTCGGCCACCGTCTTCTGTGTCGCCTGGCGGCTGCCTGTTGAACGAGATCACGCCCTCGGAATCAAAGGTGTTGTTCTCCAGATGCTGATCTCTGTAATACTTTTCCTCGTCTGACCCAGGTGCAATTAGCTTGGCAGTACCGTTTATCGTCGCACTGATGCTGGACATAGCACTCGTGTTGATGTTGATGAGCATTGACGCGAGGCTGGATCGATGCTCAGGACCAGGCGATCCTCCCGAGGCCCGGCGACCCTGCGTCGGTGGGCGGTGCGAGACCCCTAATGTCACGTATCAGATACGCCCTTTACAATATTCTAATAAACTAAGGGTTGGGGTGATATACAATCGTGCACTAGCAGTGAGACGTTCGGATTGACGAGCAGATTGTTGGTCTTCTTCGACGACGGATTTGTAGTCATGACAATGACAGGTACAGATGAATATGGAGAGGACGGGAGATACGTGTAGTTCATCAAAGACACGTGAGGCTGGTTGCCGACGCACGTGGCGAGATGAAGCTATCACCGTAACCTCGTCAGCCAGGGCACGAAGCAGACCGGGGTTGTTCCGTCTTACAAATCGGGCATTCTCCAGACACTGCACGACCTCGGGCGGAAGTTCGCTGACGGTCTGCTTGTGCGTATCGCCGGCCGAGGCCTCATGATTGAGCGATATTTGTTCCATGATGCGCGCTATGGTGAGCTCTGGCACGTCCTTGTGTCGCACGAAATTGTTTTTGTTTGGCGGGGTTATCTCCTACTAGTTAACTAGGTAGGTATCATACCGTAAGTTAAAGTGCTGTTTGGCTTGGCGGATATTGTGGGGTAGCATGGGACCCGGCCCGTAAAGTACCTAGGTACTGTAAACAACTTACACCAGTACCTTTGCCCTATGTTAACGACGATTTTCATATCCTCAATACATACTATGACTACTAATCTGCTTTACAGTTATTAATTCATATCCCTTCATGTAAATGTGACCTTTTCTTCGATATTGGCGTCGGTTTATCTCTAAGACGATACAAAATACTATACTGCACGATGACGGAGGTCTTGGCATCCTAGGATCTGGGGGAAAGCTCAAGCCAATGTGGAGCTGCGCTGCGGCTTTAACCGGCTTCACTGGCCGCTTAGTCGCGGCGTCTCGGGTCTACACCGAGAGAACTGCACCAACTCTCTCAATTGTCCCTGCCTTTTCTATCTCTCCTTCTGTAGTTATTATAACCAAGGGATGGGCAATTGACTGGTTTCACGATACAAGTTCTGATCTTCCGCTCAACAAACTCATCACCATCCATCATGCGGTCAATTAAACCCAGATATCTCGGCCGGCGCGCCTTCCCCCGCTATGTATCAACCAGCGTGTCTGCTCAACCCCAGATCACCCCCATCACCTCGCTTCTCATAGCAAACCGTGGAGAGATTGCTCTGAGGATCAACAAGACAGCGAAGCGCCTAGGCATCCAGACCACTACGTTATATACAGATCCAGATGCCTCATCACAGCATGCTGCATGCTCACCACATTCCATAGGTCTGGGAGCCGCCAATGGGTATCTCGACGGTGAGCGGATAGTTAAGTTGGCAAAACAACACGGCATCCAAGCATTGCATCCCGGCTATGGCTTTTTGTCAGAGAACTCCGTTTTTGCAAGGAGGTGTGAGGAAGAGGGGATCGTTTTCGTTGGTCCGCCTGCCCAGGCCATGGCTGATATGGGAGACAAGGCCCGGAGCAAGGAGATCATGACTAAGGCCGGAGTGCCATGTGTTCCTGGATATCATGGGTCCGAGCAAGGAGAGACAGAGCTACTTAACCACGCCAAGGACATCAAATTTCCTGTTTTGCTAAAGAGCGTCAAGGGTGGTGGTGGCAAAGGTATGCGTATTGTTATGGAAGAAAGCGAGTTTTTACAGCAGTTGAAAAGCGCGCGAGCTGAGGCTAGAGCGTCCTTCGGCGAAGGTGGCGAGGTTATGCTTGTGGAGAAATACATCGTACGGCCGAGACATGTCGAGGTACAGGTCTTCGCAGACAAGCATGGCAACTGCGTGGCGCTCGGCGAACGAGACTGCAGCATTCAGAGGAGGCATCAGAAGATTTTGGAAGAGTCACCAGCCCCGGATTTAGACGACGTAACGAGACTGGACCTATGGGATAAGGCTCGAACCGCGGCCTTGGCGGTGGGATATGTCGGAGCTGGTACTGTGGAATTTATCCTTGACAAGGATTCCGGCGAGTTCTACTTTATGGAGATGAACACTCGTCTCCAGGTTGAACACCCAGTGAGCGAGATGGTCACGGGGACCGACTTGGTAGAATGGCAGTTCCGAGTTGCTGCTGGCGAGAAACTCCCATTGACCCAAAAGGAGATCGTGGAGAGGATACAGGAGAGGGGTGCTGCAATCGAGGCCCGGATATACGCCGAAAGCCCCGAAAGAGGATTCCTACCAGACTCCGGAAAGCTTGTCCACCTTACTACGCCGAAGACAGACGAGGATATACGGATAGATGCAGGTTTTGTAGAAGGTGACACAGTCACAGAGGCCTACGATGGAATGATTGCAAAGCTAATCGTCCGCGGCGATGACCGGGAGACGGCGATACGGAAGATG
Organism: Xylaria flabelliformis; assembly: GCA_007182795.1. Taxonomy (NCBI): domain Eukaryota; kingdom Fungi; phylum Ascomycota; class Sordariomycetes; order Xylariales; family Xylariaceae; genus Xylaria; species Xylaria flabelliformis. Next base: position 52,652 of record VFLP01000025.1, on the reverse strand, counting down.
GAACTGGCTCTGCGGAATTATGAAGTCGTCGGCTTGAGCACCAACATAGAGTTCTTGAAACGCCTCTGCAAGTCTCCTGCCTTCATTGAAGGTGATGTAGAGACCGGTTTCATTGAGAAATGGAAAACAGAACTGTTTGACCCAATAACAATCAAATCCGAGGTATATGTACAAGCAGCCCTTGGTATCTCAGCATCAACGCCTACCTCGGTTGGTGCACCGCATGGTGGATCCATAGGATTCGGTCATAATGGTGGGGAGAGGGTGTTCTTCTTCAAGTCCCTAGATGCACTAAACGAGAAAGAGGGTGAAGTGGTCGAGGTTCGGATATTGCAGAAGGACAACCAGCTTTTTGATGCTAGTATCATTCGCAAAGGCGAAGAGCCCGAGCATATTGAGAACATCGTGTCTTCGCCAGTCTCGAATTCTTCGAAAGCGACACTTACAACGTTCTTCCCGGAAGCGAGAGTCGAAACAGTCGTGGTTCAAGATCCAAACAACAACAATAAGATCACTATCTTCCAACACGGCGGTAAGACCGAGCTATCTCTGGTGTCACCGACATGGTATGAGAAAGCCCTTGGTCTAAAGGAGGTTGCCGCATCTGTGGTAGCCCCAATGCCATGTAAAATCCTGAAAAACGAGGTAAAGGAGGGTGACAAAGTCGCCAAGGGTGCCCCTCTTGTGGTGTAAGGTTTATCATCTCTACAATATATCTAAAGATTGCTGACGATAATTAGAATCGAGTCGATGAAGATGGAGACTGTCATTCGATCTCCGCAGGACGGCGTAGTCAAGCGGTTAGCTCACAAAGAAGGCGTAAGTAGACATCCATATAAAGGCTGAAACCCGACTAACTTGTATTTCAGGATAAATGCAAAGCTGGCACAGTTCTCGTAGTTTTCGAAGAAAACACTGATGCCGAATGAGAATGGAAAGTATCTGGTCTAACAGCAGATCGACAGGGTGGCTGACGTGAGGACGGGCTGAGTGCATGGTTCATGTATATACCTAAAACTTCTTCAGATCATGGATGCTTGGTCTTTCATCTACAAGGGAATCCGTAGACTCAGTTTTCGCTGTCGTCGAGAGTCTCAAATAGGATAATCTACAGGAAGAATTTCTCTTGTTCCAATTATTCCAATCCTTATTCTCGCAACAACGGCTAGCAGCAATAGGGTTTTCCGAAATATGTAAAACGCCAGGTTCGTTTTCCGTATGAAGCTCAATAGATCTCAAGAGCATGCGTACAATTAATCGATTTCGACAGCCCGCAAAGGGTGCGCAATTGCCTTTGGCATCGCTTGATGATGAGTTGGTCCCCTGTACAGATGCAAGCAGACACACGGACGCATCAATTGAGGCCTCTTTAAGATTGCCTATTTTCCATGGCATTGGTTAATTTAACCGAAGCCCTCCCGCTCGATTCAGACATGGTTCTCGGTTATCGTAGTAACTTCTTGGCCCTTAATCGTACACGCCAATAAATATGTTCGCCAACGCCTTTTTCATGCTTTATACATATAATTCTAGTGATAGTCGTATTGATGATGCCTCTCGTTCGCATGGTGGATATCTAAGGGTTTTGTTGCGGTAGAGCCTCGCGTGGTAAGGTGGGGGATGTACGTGGTGCCGTGTTGCGATACTTTGGTTCCATGATTCCAAGCTGCAATACGCATTAATATGATCGTCGGCCATCGAGGTTCCCTGAGGTATTTTATCTCCTACCATGGACAACATTCGCCATACAGTATCTGTCGGCTGTGCGCCTACACCAATCCAGTATCGTGCCCTAATCGCATCCAACTTGATGTCCTTGTGCAGTCGCCCTGAATTATCGTATGGGTCTGGCTTGGGGACAGGATCGTATGTGCCGATGACCTCGAGGGGCTTACTATTCCGCGCTGTCCTGCATACCGAGGAGAAAGGCATCAACTTGGCTGATCGTCTCGTGCGCATGCCAACGTGGTCCAACTCACCTCGCGTGTGCCACGACGATATTGTAGAAGGGTGAGTTTTTGCGGCCGAAGCGCGCCAGTCTGATTTTAACAACCATGGCAGGTATAATGAACGTCTCGATCGAGCTTGGCTAATACAGTCTTGAACGAGGTTAGGTGCGTCTTGTTGCCGATAAGATTCCCCGAGCTTTTGGTCGGTCGCAATCAATAATTTTGGTGGAGCCCGGGTCGATTGATCCGCTTCAACCAATCAGTGCTTTATGATCCACTATTTCGGCATTATCAATGAGCAGGAGCCAATGATATTACTAGGTGTACTTTCTCGGCAGGCATGGGAGCAGGATGCTTTATGATGTCAATTAAGCATGGTACCACTTCTCTTGCACAAAACTCCAAATAATTCGTCTCATCGTCACATTTTCATCATCGTTGATGCTCATATCTGATTTTTCCTTTTGTGCTGTGAATATTCTTTAATTGCTGCAATGGCTCTCAAAGTGAGTCCAATACGATAGCACTGCACAATGTTACTTGGCTGTTTGACTCACGCCATGTCCATAGACGCTTTCAGGTAAAGCAGCTGCGGCTCTCGACAAGGAGCTTATGAGCACCGGTGCCTTTTCCATTGATCAACTTATGGAGCTCGCGGGTTTATCGGTGTCACAGGTTGGTAAGGCATATACACTTGTAAAATGGAATAGAACCCAGGTTGTTACTCACATGGATCTCATAGTCTACCATGTTCACCCACCCAACAAAGGCAACCGAATACTAATAGCCTGTGGTCCCGGAAACAACGGTAGGGACGCATAATCAGGATTGTATCTTGCGAGTTAAACAGTAATTAACTAATTCAGGTGGTGACGGCCTCGTCGCCGCCCGCCATCTCCGCCATTATGGATACAAGCCCTCCGTTTACTACCCGAAGCGCAGTAAAAATGATCTTTACCAGGTACGTGGAAAGTTCTGTCCCTGCCAGAACCGTGTGATGCTTGTGATTCCTTCGGGCCGATGAGACCCATATGGGAGTGTATAATTATTATGTACTCTGATCGCAATTCTAGCCTGTTTTCTAATCCGCCGTGTGGACGAACCCTCTCTAGATTCTTTTTTCTTATTACTCAGATCGTAACCAGCGATATTGACCAGCACTGCCCCTCCCCGTCATTCCTATCGTTACACAAATATCGTGTTGGCGTTGGTCGAAATATATACAGTAGTACTAAGCATTCGCACAGCGACTTGCCAAGCAACTGGAAGATTTGGAAGTCAATTTCGTGGACGACTTCGCTTCGGCTATGAAATCAGCGGATCATATTGTGGATGCCGTCTTCGGTAAATTTTTCATATTCGTGTGGTCATGGTATCGTAATGCTTATGTGGGGAAGGCTTCAGCTTTTCGGGCGAGGTTCGTGAGCCGTTTCCCTCGGTGATCAAAGCCCTCGAAGAAACCAAAATTCCCGTCACCTCCGTTGATGCACCATCATCTTGGGATATTGAGAACGGCCCACCACAGTCTGGTCTAGGAAGCAAGTTCAACCCTGCATACCTAGTCAGTCTTACGGCACCCAAGCCTCTGGTTCGGCATTTCAAGGGGCGGCATTTCGTTGGAGGGCGGTGCGTGTCCTTACTCTCAAGTGGATAGACTGGTCGAAACTGATGAATCATCAGCTTTGTGTCTCCAGCAATCGCGAAGAATTATGACTTCGAGGTTCCGAATTACCAAGGGGTGGATCAGTTCGCCGAGGTTGGTGTCGGGGGTACTCGAAAACTGTAGACACTCTCAGGTTTGCGGGAAATGATATCCAGGCGAAAGACTTCAGCCCGCTTCTCTTCGAGGTCAACTGACGTTACAACCCCCTGTGCGGCTATATGGACAGACGGGGCTCGGACAACGTCCTTCTTCCATGTCCTCATCTTCCTGAATGGTACCAACAGGGCAGCGCAAAAGTGGTGGATGAAAGTGCCGGCAAAACTCGACGAACACGAGATATTCTTTCCCACAAACAGGGCACTCTGAGACGTGCTCAGTGCACATTAAAGCCGTGAAGCGAGCGGTGCAAGCGAATAGTAAGGGCGTAGAGTCTCGTAAAGGGCCCTTATTATGACGCGAGTACCGGCGACTGATGATTTCGGCGTGCATCCGTTAATCTGTGGCTAGAACCTGGTAGTCCGCGTGCTTTGATGCATAGAGGGAAACTTGAGGATATCATAGACAAGTGCAGTCGCACATATACTGGGTAAATGGCTTCATAAACCAACTATCAGGCAGGCAAGCAAGCACATCAAGTTTAAAGGGTCTATATGATGAGCAGTTGTGGCAAACAACAGGGATGAGATTCGTAACTCACAGCTTGCAGCCGGGGCGTACAGGTCAAACTGAAGTAATGACTTTCCTCATTTTCAAGGCAATAAGCAATCAATATTCACCTCTTGCTTCAACAATACTACATTTTTTTCTCTCTTGTGTGTAATCATTAAGAGGATTGAGGCCGGAGCAAAAGCTCCTACAAGTGTCTGATAGGCTGCAACGGCTCCCGGCGCTTACCATTTTAGCTGCTACCTTTTTTCCCTTTGGTTGTCCGGGATTTTTTGTTGCGCTGCTTCTGGATCACCTTTCCTTGCCGATCCCCTCTTATGCATTGAACCCTTCAAATCGGTCCAATGTATCCTAAACAGGGCGCTCGTACATCTCCCCAGGGTTTTTTGCAAAGTCAGGTAGTAGTAGTTGAATAGACGTTTTCTCTCTGCAGGGAGCTCATCGCCCCTGCTCCGGTCCTATGCGGGCCGCCCGGAACAAACCCCCCTTGTCAATGGATTCAGTTACGGGGACATTAAGACCAAGACGCCCCGTTTAGCCTCTAGCCATCGCTTGCATGACTACAACTACGGAGACCAAAGTGTGGCGACCATCAAGACAGCCTCGCGCCTCGCTCGGCACAGCACGGTCGGTACATGCGCGTGGAGAGTGCGTGGACTATGGCTGTGCTCACCCATGCATTGCCACTTCAGAAGACGACAACCTATCTACTGCAGTTCCCTTCCCGAAGTGTCACCACCCTGCCGATAGCATATGCGGAAAACGTAAACCCTACGATATCCATACCTCACTGATTTCCTAAATAAGCTTAATTACTGGTCTTTTTATGTGCTTGGCGTATCGAACAACATGACGTACATACATATGAGCGTCATCGGTTACCGAGCAACTATTTTTTTTTCACGTTCCTGAGTTGGCGTGCTGATCTACCCACGTTGTAACCACCTGTCTTCTATTGATGTCTTGGCAGGCACTTCGGCACCAAAGTGCGAAGAGCTGACGGCAAGGCTGCAAATGCGGTTACTAGCTAGTGGTAATCAACGAACTTGCATTAAAACGCACGCGGGTTAGCGTAGGGTATACCTACTATGTATGTATAACGTGCCTTGGTACTCAGCGGCCAACGGGCAAACGAACCAATCATACTCGTGGTTTGTTTATCAGAGAGCAGCCCGAAGTTTACACATTGGCTTTGCCCCCAATACCCCAAGACCCTCAAAAGACACAATCTAACTTAAGGCCTCCTGCATCCGCGATCGATCCTCTACATGTACTATGTAGTACGTACTGCATCGGTTCCTGCGAACGCTACCCATGGGTGCTATTGATCTGGTGCGCATGCCTTGTGAAGCAAGTGGATATGACGGGTCTTGCTTATCAAGAAATTCCATGTTCGTATAGCAATTTGTTGGCCAGGCAGGGCCACGGTTGAGATAGTGGTCCCCCAACAACGTACAAAGTGGCAATTCAACCTCTTCAACTAGAATACTTACCGGCCTCGGCATCTTTTGATTTCCTTTCTTTTCTTTTTCCCACCCGAGACAACCGGTGAAGTCGTTCAAAGTAAAAATTTATATTTTTGGATCGTGTCTCGCGTGAACGATCGACAAGACTGTTCGTACGTTACCCAGTTGAAACAGCCACAGCCACTTCAAGCCACATTTTCATATCAAGGCAGTGGCCAAAGACTCTACTGCGCCACTTTTGTGGCGCTGATCAGCGTACGGCAGCACCTCATCAGGTTTAACGATAATGTTACGCGTAACTATGTACAGATAGCCCCTTCATATAGCCCCTTCCAGACCTCGACAGGGTCAGGGGTTCCTGCAAAGTACCTAGTCTAGTGCAAATCGTAACCACATGACATCTTGACAACCTCTAACGTCTCTATCGCTTCTGGCAAGAGGTTTACGTTTCGGCTCCTCTCTACTCAAGGTGGGCAATTTTGGCGAATGAATTTGTATGCCTCCCTCCGAAGTTAAGCATAGACGGCCTCGGATACTACTCATACCGAAGTTAGCAAAACGGAGAGGATTAGAACCCGTACTTAGTACAGGAAGGGCATGCGACCCTCAAGGTGTGCTTAGCGCATTACCCCGTTGCCGTAAAATATGCACACGCGATTGGCTGTAAATAAGTAAGTATGCTACCGAGCCCCAAGTCTGCTTCACATCGGTAATGTACATCCCTGCTACTTTTTCGACGACATTCCTCTGCCAACAACCCACGACAAACAGATAATCAATAACGGTAGACACGGCGATGCGACCGAGATGCAAGCGCTGTAATGCTTGCGGGCGATAGGTCACTGACCAGGAGAGTACTGACGTCATTGGTCACGGGCCACGAAGCATACCTCACAACATTGAAGTAAGCCCAGATCTAATTTGAACTCAACTCACATATACTACATACATCTCTCTATGATGGATTGCAGATCCATCATAAACGGGACGAACCGACCTCTGCCATTGGAGGCCCTGAGAAAATAGGGGATTGACAATGCCAAACGACTGCAAGACGAACCCTGCTGCTTGCCGGGACAAGAACCCGACCATGTAACGTCATGGCCCCAGTCTTTTCTACCGACTGGCTGGATTCCCAACAACCACGGGTTTTTAATTCGCCTATGCTAAGCCTTCTAAAACGAGTTCTTCCCGCGTCTTCGTTATTTAGTACCTATATGCCGAGTTAGCCCCAACCAGAAAGCAGAGTTGGCTCGGTTGGGTCACTTTTTCTCCCCCACCCCCCTACTATTAGCACCTCTATGGCGAACAAGTGCCTGGTGCTTCAGACCTATACAAGTTAGAGCACTTGAGCTTCATTAGTGCGCATCCTGACGAGCTGATTCCATTGGCTATATACCATGTTCTTCTCCTGTTCCCAATCATGTGACAGCGCGTTATCAAACTACACACCACGGAAAGTATTCCAGCCCGGATATCGCTTCTCATTTTTTTGTCCCTCGCATGCAAAAGACGGTAAGGCTAGATAGTCAACATGGTGGCGATTACCTCAGTTTCCCTTAAAGAAACCCCTCTATGTACGATTAGTTGAGCCGAGTTGAGCGCCATACTAGATACTGCTGCCTTGCTTCTTGTTAGAGATCGTCACATATTACGAATACGAGCTCTTCACCGTGTCTTAAAAGACCCAGCTGCGGACGCCACTCTCTACATTTTCACTATTGACACTCCAGTAACAGTCCTTACATATCTGACCAGATATCGCCACCTACTCTGAGCCCGACGGGCCTGATACCGTCGAGGACTGGCCTACTTAGGCAACAATCACTCGCAACCTTACGAACATGTTTGGCATGTGGATTGGCGTGCATGGATACTCGCCGTGAGTCACCTCAAAGATTTTTGCCGACGTGGAGAACACCCCAACTCTCTTAGTCGTGTATCTAACATCTTCAAGGATGATTCACTAGCGAATAGCCAGAGTGGTTGAGGAAGATTGTCTCGTGCCACGTAGCCTATACAACGTATTAGCCTCTGTTACTATTGGGACATCCAGATCCCACGCAATAAGCACCACACCCTATTATTAGGTTGGATTCAATATCCTCGAACCACTATCTAGTATCAGGAATATCTAATAGATTCCTTCGGGACTCCGCGCCTACCGTTCGCCTATTAGGTATGATTATTCTTGTGCTTGATTGTTCGAGTCAGTTGTAGTGAAGTCGTCTGGCGACTGGTTTTTCATGACTTACGGAGTAAATGCTCCGGCGCTGGAATTGTACCCTGAAGAGTAGGTGTACAATAGCATTTCCAATGGTGAGCTTCCCCTAATTCCGTAAATGAGCAAATACTCCATTTCAGTAGCAACATTGGTGGTGCTTTGTTCACCGAGTGATTGGGGAAGATGGGACATTCTTACTGTTAGCATAACTGACGGAGAACTAGGTGTCACCGAAATAAAGGAAGCAAAACTGGCCAATAATGTGATCAAGCCTTTGGTATAGTTTGAATTGCTAGTTCACAACTCTCATATAGCGGTAACCACCGCTATTTCCTTCGTGTTTTGACGCTGAGGCTTCTTGGTAGATCGACATCCCAAAAAAACGCGCCGTACATTATCAGAGGTAGCATTGGGTTGGGACATTTCCTTACTATTCTGCCCTTGGGTACTATGTCCTATTCTATTTTTGACAAACAACCCTAGTTTCGTGTTGTATTACAAACGACACTTTGGATCCAGATTCGTTATTCTCTAAAACCGTCTCCGCTTCTTGTTTTGCTTTTCTTCGCTTATATGTTTCTTAGGCTTAAGAAACCTCGTAGTTTCATATATTCCATCGTCAGCTTGCGGGTATCTATCTCTCTTCTGGACTAGGGGGTGGCGAACTAGACTAGAGAATAAGACCCGATTGGGTAAGGTGTTGTACGGCACAAAGAAATGCATTTAGAACCGCGCAATGTTGGTGATTTGTGTCACTATTGGACGGTTACTTAGAGCCTGGCATGCGTTGCTGCATCTGTGACATATCGTTCTAAATCCATTCTTCCTCTTGCGACCCCCAGCTTATTCATCTTCAAAGATCAATAAGTACTCTGGACATTTTTACATCGACCCAGGCGATATCTGGTTTCGTTTTGAATTAAGCGCCCAGAATTTCGCAAACCCCAAACTCAAAAGCGACACACCGTCTCCTTTCTGGACGTATCGGAATCATTTATCGGGCTGACTACATACTAGAAATATGAAAAGTTTTCGCGGTGCCGTTGCAAGCTCGATTCCTGTCCGCTGACTTGTTATAAGCGACCTTCCAATCCAATTTGGAAGCTATCAGCGTATTCTCGTCAAGTGGATTTTTGATACTTGATTAACTGTGCCAGATGTTAGATTTAGCGCTGAAGAAATATGATCCAAACATATACCTACATCGTCCTTCCGAATAAGTGGACCTCCCCTACAACATCAAGCGTAAGTCCATACTCATGACATCAGACAATCGCCCTCGCATTCTTCGAGCAATTTAACTTATGCCGGAGTAACACTCCAAACTATTCTTCTTTACTTCATAGAATTTCCAGCCTACATATTCCTCCCATGATGCAGCCCGGGGCCCGCCTGGATAGGTGGTATAGCGTGCCACTAGCAGACAAGTCCGTGAAGGACATCCCCACTAGATGCCATGACAAGATCAGTGGTTCGATTCCGTTAGTAGGCATGTGTGTTATGTTTGTTCATTTTTGGTCTCCGTCCTGCTCGTTTCGCAATGAAGTGGCTCGTCCAGCAATACTTTGATTTCTCTTGCTGGTGGAATATGTAGCACAACCTGTATTGGATACTATGAAAAGAAATTGGAAGAGTTTACACTCAGCTGGTTGTTAGTCTCTTACGGGCCAAGATGGCTTTAACCCCTTTCAAGTCGATTTAAGAGCGAAGAATAGTTTCCAATAGTCATGTTCCGGTTAAAGTTCGACTTTCCGGATTGGTTCCAGGAAGAATACAAGTAGATGAGACAACGTGCTTCCATTTCCTCTGAGAATCTCGTTAGGATAAACTCACTGATCACCTTTGTCACCCAACATAGCTGGTTACTATAGATGGATCATGGGCTGTGGACGATCCGATAATTTGGCTAGCAAATCGCATTAATATTAGGCCGGCATAGTGCGTAAGTAGTCGTCACATGCTTAAACCTAAGTCCAAGGAGCTGGTCGGCTAAAAACTAAATCAGGCTCGAGACTCTTCTTTCGGAAGATTACTTTGCTAGGACAATATTCCGCCACGGGCAGCCAATAGACCGTTAGAAGATGCTGTTGTCCTCCTATCACCTAATATGGAGTCAGAGCTTGCTGCCAGAGATTTTAGATCACCTTGGCAGAGAAAATTCTCAAGACTTACTGAAGAGCATAGAACAGAAGCGCTAATTAGGTTTTCCAGATTATTTATCCTATTCTTAACAGATTTTAGAATAAAGGGTTTCTTGAACACAGATTCCGACGTCTCTTTCTTGACCATAGACGACATCCACTAACTCAGTAAGTAGATACAGAAGCGTAGATAATATCCGAGATATTAGGGTTATTCTCACTTTTATTATGTTCAAGGGCAGGGCGCTTAGGGAATGGAGTTTCCTTTCCAACGTTCAACCTACTTTTCCTCTAGAAGAGCAACTCTTACCGTAGAGGAAGTGAATAAAAGAGATCTTTTAGAGTTTTTTACCTCGGGATGATCCTGGTTAGTAAGGAACTCTTAAAATCACTGTCTTGTTCCAAAAAGTTTCAGAAGACATTCCACAAATTCCACCCAAAAATTAGGGTAACTGACTGAGAGTTCAAGTTCTATCTATGGTCACACCTACGCGACGACTGAGAGACAATTTTAGTACGGTGAATTCGAATATTCAGAGACACCTTTTTTCCGAAAATAACGTCACAAATCCGGAAAGATTGATGTTATAAATTCATATTACAGTCACGGTACTCACGACTTGAAGCTTCAAACCTATATTTCTGGATATACTAACCAGATTTTCAGATTTTACATAAATTAATGCATGAAGCAAGGTTTACTCGCTATGCGACGCAATGAGTATCAATCTATTCACCGCCTACTAAACCTGTAAGGAAGATGACTATGGGACAACATGGATTGAAATTATCCCCTTCGTCAAGCCGCCGACTAACAGAATTGTAAAAATATAAGTTCTTCGACTCCGAAGCGATTGCAGAGATAGGGGAAGCTATGGAAAAAGAATATTCGGTGGCAGCTTTGGGATCTATAATTCCTAGTTCCTCTGAACTGCTTTATTTCAAAGATATTGAAAATTTAAGAATACTGATTTCTCAGCTAATTTCATGTGTAGATTTTCCGAATACCATCCCTATATCGACGGCTTTATATCACTGGCCAAACACCGAACATTTCAAGATGGGAGCTTAATAGTTTTCGAGACCCTTCCACCACTGTATATCGCCAGATAATTTCCCTCCCAGTTTTAGGATGACCCTCCTCCGCTTAAGAAAAGCAATGGAGAATGTGAGCAGTCGTAGCTGCTCCGCTCCCAAGGCCCTAAATGAGATACGATCTCCCCTTCAACTTTAGTTGTCCGACGAGCTTTGTTCTCCGAGCTTCTAGCGGTATTTCATGGTTTGACAGTAATTAAACAAAGGCTTTGTAGTTTCGCGTATCAATATTATCAGATCAACAGTATTTCTCAGTAACGAACAAATAGTATGGAATGGCATTCATGTTGACGAGAGAGACAAGAAGCAATGAGATAGTCTTAATCAAGTGGTAGTCCAGTCATTGTGACATCGACAAGACAATATGAATTGGTACCGTCGATATTTGTATGATAACCATACGCAACGTTGGGCTGTTACACCAGTAAGCAGAAGGCTCCTGACCGACTGACTGTTGAAATTAGGGGGCTAGTAAATCCAGGTGGCTGGGTACAACGCCCCACACACATTCTACTATATAATACGAGGTATTACTACACTTTATTATACTTAAAACTTAACTTTAATGTTTAACTAATATATAACTTTTTAATATTTATTTATAATCTTAATAAGTTATAAGCTTAAAAGCTTATAATTATTATTATTTTTATAATTATTATTAATATTATTTATTTTAATATTTATTTAAGCTATTTACTTTTTTATTAAGTTATAATTATAAAAATAATATTTTATAAATAAAGGATTAAAATATTTATTATAATATTATATTATTATAAGTGCTTTAATTATACTTATTAATTATTTAATATTATATTTAAAAATAAATTTTAAATTAATTATATTTAATTATTTTACTGTTTTTATTTATTAAAATATTTATTTTTATTATTAAAAATTATTATTAAAAATATTGTTAAAATAACTTTAAAAATATTTAAAGTTTATATTTAAAAGTATAAATTATTAAAAATATTAAATTTAACTTTGTTTTTTTATTAATAAAAAATTAAAAGTTTTTAAAAAAAAACAAAATAATGCTTTAAACAGAAAAATTATACTTAAATTTTTAATTAAGTTTATTTATAAAAACTTAAAAAAACGTTATAAAATATACTTTTAAAATTTAACTATTTATTTTTTTTATTTAATATTATTTTTTAAATAAATATAATTTCTTTTATTTTATTAAAGTTATTAATAATAAACTTTAAGTTTACTTATTTAAAAAAAATATAAAAAAACATAATTATTAATTAAAATTATTTTAACTTTTTAGCTTATTTTTAAGCTTTATATTATTATTTTTATTATATAAAATATTATTTATATTTATACTTAATAATATTAAAATTAGCTTATTTAAATTTAAGGTTATTATTAAACTTTTTATTTTTAAGCTAAAAATATAACTTAGTTTTATTTTATTTAATATAATTATATTATTGCTTTTAATTATAACTTTTTTTTTAAAGTTTAAATTAAAATTTTTTAATTTTATTAATTTTTTTAAATTAAAATTTAATAATAAACTTATATTAAAACTAAGTTTAACTTTATTAAACGTTATTTTATAAGCTTTTATTTTTAATTATAATTAAACATATATATTAATAAATTTAAATTTTAATTTAAACTTAAGTTAAAATAAATAAAAAAACTAAAGCAGCTATAAAGCTTTTAAGCATTATAATATTAAAATTTTTTTTTAAATTTTTTTGCTTTAAAAAAGAAATAAAAAACTTTATAATAATATTAAGCTATAAAAGTTTTTTATTTAAAAAGTTTAAAAAAGAAAAACTAATAATAATTTTTAATAAGCTTATTAAAGCAAACTTATATAAAGCTAAAAAAGTATAAAAAGTTGCTTAATAAAAAGTTAAAAAGTATATTTATATTTATTATAATTATAACTTTTATAAAATAATATAAAAGCTAAAAAATAAAAAAAAAGTAAAAGTTAAAACTATTATAATAGTTAATATATAAATTATAATTAATAAAAAGTTTTAATTAATTAATAGTTTTATTTTTTAAAACTTATTATTTAAATAAAAAAATATTATTTTTATTATAAAAAGTTTTATTATAGTTTTAACTTTTAAATTTTATTTTATTAAATTAAATTTAAAAAAATTAAACTAAAATTATTATTTAAAAAAACTTTTTTTAAAAATAAAGTTCTTTATAATACTTAATAAAAATTATATAACGTTTATATTAATTTTTTTTTAAACTAATTATTTTATTATAATAAAAAAAACTATAAAAAGTAAGCTAATAAAAAGTATTAATTTTTAAATAGCTTTAATAAAAGCTTAATAAAAAAAGCAAGCAAAAAAAATAGCTGTTTAAAATTATGTTAAAGCTATATTTATTATTAAATAATTTTAAAACAATAATAATTAAAATTATAAAAATAATAGCTATAATAATAATAAAAAAAGAAAATTAAATAAAAAATTAAGCTTTATTTATAACTTTTATAAAAACGTAAAAAAAAGATTATATTAATATAATAAAAGCAAATATTTTTATAAACATTTAAAGTAAGCTTTTTTAAAATAAATGCTTAAAAATAATAAAAAAAAGTAAAAAAAAAGAATATAAAAATAATATGTTTACTTTTATAGTTATAAATATTTCGTTTTTTTTTTTAAACTTAATATTTTTAATAGTTAAAAATAATAAAAATATTAAAAATAAAATACTTAAATAAAATAATAATTAAGATTATTTTACTTTATTAAAGCTTTTTATATTAATTAAAAGCTTAATAATATCCTTTTTATTAATGTTTATTAAAAAAAAAGGTTTATTTATATATAAAAATATATAAAAAACTATGCTTATAAAAAACCTTATAAAGGTGGCTTATATTAATTATTAATACCTTTATTTATAACATTAATTATTTAATTATAAAGATAACATCTCTTTTAACATTTTTAAACAGTGTCTGTAGATAAGGTTTAAAACTAGCTTATAATAGATTAGCGCATCCATGCTAACTAACAAGTGCACAACAAATCATATCTTAGGTTTATCACCGATCAACAGATTGTTGGCACCAAGTACCCGTATAGGAAGCATGTCAGATTTAGGTGGGGTTATATCACGAACCGCCATATCAACAACGTCCTTATCATCCGCAATCAATGTTATTTAAGGCGGTGTACCTGTCTGTAGCTATGGGATCAGGTCTCGATTTATCTTTAAACAAGACCTAACTAATTATTCTTTAAAAACTGATTGTTCTTATTTCGTAGGAAATTTGATTCAAATAATAACCAACTGTCAAGGCAGTAGGTGTTGGTAAAGGTCTCAGAAGAACCTCTAGACGCAATGTCAGCGACAGCTGCTGTACAGAACCATGGCGACATCGACGAGTCGCTAGTTCCAGGCACTGTCCATCTCGTCGACCTGCAGCACACATTGGCGACGCGCCATGCGGCAAATGAGAAGGACATCGTGCTGGTGCCGACGCCGTCCTCGGACCCGGAAGATCCGCTGAACTGGAGTCCGAACCGCAAGTACCTGGCGCTCGCCTGCGCGCTGCTGTACACTTGGTTCAACGGTATCGCCCTTTCAGTCGTGTACTCGGTCATCGTGCCTCTGTCGTCGGCTCTCTCCGTCACTGTTGCCGACCTTAACGCCGGCACGGGCTACATGTTCCTCCTGCTCGGCTGGGGCCTTCTTTTCTGGCAGCCCTTCGCCCTCCAGTACGGCAAGCGCCTCACTTATCTCGTCTCGCTCGCGGCCCTGACGGCCGTTACGGTCTGGGGTCCCTATGCGCGCGGTAACGGCCAGTGGATTGCGAAATCGATCCTGACGGGCTTCTTCGCCGCGCCTATCGAGGCCCTGCCTGAGACAACCATTGCCGACTTGTTCTTCGCGCACGAGCGGGGCACGTATCTGGGCTGGTACGCCTGGACGCTCGCCGGCAGCAATTTCTTCGCGCCCGTCATCTGCGGCTTCATCAACGACGGGGTAGGCTATAGATGGGTCTTCTACATCCCGGCCATCTTCTGCGCGGTTACGTTCGTGTTTCTGTTCTTCTTCATGGAAGAGACAAATTATGACCGCAAGACAGTCGGCGTTATCGCTACCGCAGGGAGTCGGAGCAGTGTCGAGAAGGAAGTAGCAGTGGGTGCTGATGAGGAAAGGAAAGGGTCGAATGATGGTCTTGAGCCGGAAGATCGGCTTGCAGTACCGGCAGGCGTGACAACGGCACCCGAAAGATCGCCCACCAAGACTTTTTGGCAAAAGCTTTCTCTCATTGACAAGCCGAGACCCTTTGTGATGCACTACCGGGCCTGGCAGTCCCTGAAGCTCCTCTCGTGGCCTGTGGTCTTCTACTCCGGTTTCAGCTACGGTACCTACCTCATATATTTCAACATTCTTAATGCAACGGCCTCGCTTATCTTAAGCGGGCCGCCTTATAATTTCCAGCCCGCCATGGTTGGCCTTACCTACATATCCTGCCTTATAGGTGTCACTGGCGCGTAAGTCCATTTTACACGCTATAGTCGTCAAAGCACTCTTTACTCACAATACTTAGATCCGCCTTTACGGGTGTATTCTCCGACCGATTCGTCATTCGATTAGCTCGTAAGAACAGCGGCATTTCCGAGCCTGAGCACCGTCTCTGGCTGTTCTCCATCTCCACTATTGTGATTCCCTCATCTTTAATTCTCTGGGGTGTCGGCGCTGCTCACGGCGTCCACTGGTTCGGCCTCGTGTTCGCGATGGGCACGACAGCATTCGCCAATACAATGGGCGTCACCTTATCGGTGGCGTACCTCATCGACACCTACCGCGACATCTCGGGCGATTCCCTGACGACCTGTATCATCATACGGAACACAATGAGCTTTGCTATCGGGTACGGCATCACACCCTGGGTCGAGAACCTGGGGTACCAGAACTGCTTCATTAGCGCCGCTTTTGTAGGCTTAGCTATCTGCAGTGTCTTCCTCATCATGGTGCGCTGGGGCAAGATGCTTAGGGAAAATAAAAGGCTGCAGTACTGGCGCGAGGTAAGGAAGAGAATGGATGCCGGACTTGTCCATTAGGTATGACGTGCTCTCTTGATGGCTGTATGTTACAGAATGCCCGTATTTAGGTAACACTTATCCCCTGGGGCTAATTTTTTCCACCTACAGGATATGGACCGGGCCTCAGGGAATCAATCATGTATTTATAGGTTGCCAGTAGGACTCTTAAGAGCCGTGCGACTATTAGGAGAAGCGAGTTCTTAACATGATGAAAGCCTCCAAGGAAAGAAAGCCACAAGTTTTCGATGATCGTTCTTGCTTGTTATCTGATCACACCAGTAGCAAAGCTTCTCCCCCTCCAATGGCCGTAATATTCTTGATCTTCGACTTTCAGCTGACCGTTGGGCTCAGACTCTGCCTCAGATAAGGCCTTGAGGGCCTCATCCATGTGATATCAGGAGTCGCGCTTTTCGATTAAGATCATACAAGTCAAACACAGAAATCTCTTCGACCTACATACTTGTGTAGGGCTTGCCCGTGTCGTGGATGTGCTGGGCGTTGAGTTCCTTGACTTGCCTTCTCCACCATGTTAGTAGATCTGCTCGGAAAACAGGTGTCTTCCACCCACGAGAAGAAGGTCGCTTGCTTTTCATCGCTTAGCAGTATAGCGTACGACAAGAATTTAAAGCACGCGTTTCCGATGCTTTTTGGTAAGATAGAGTTTGATTCTAGCTTGTGTAGAGGAACATAGGTGGAGGGCTGACCACATGACAGAGGGATACTGGATCTCCAGGAGCTCTCCGGCAATAAATACTGAAACTAGTCTAAGCAGGGCCGAGACAATGGACAACATAAAGCTACATAGAAAGCCAACACACTCTGCCCATTCTACCAACCGAGTGCTTTAAGATGGGCCATATAGCCCTGTGACCTTTCCCATGGCCCCCAAGCGAATGAGAGAATGCCGTTGCCAAGAAAGCTAGCCAAGTCTGTAGAAATAGCCCCAGAGGCAGCTACAAAACTAATATATTATACCTACTTAAGTCTGGGTTCCCTTACAGGTAGCCTGCATCCCAAGGCCCCCGTCCATCTCCCGCAACACCTAAGGTATTTCGGCTCCTGAATAACCAGATATTGCGGTTATCATTGGAGAAAACTGACCGAGGTCTAAAGGAGCTGCGTCTAATGTCTGATGGTGAGTTCAGTAGCGGTAGCCGAGGTGGCCTGGTGAGCCGTCACTAACGTTAGTTCAGCTACCTCACAGATCATAGAATCTGCCGCGTTGCTCTTCCTATTCTAGTTCGCCTAGACTTTCCTGTCTAATACGAACTTCTCGACATGAACTGCATTGCCTCTTATTAAATTCACGGATATCAGAAAGGTCGAGGACGCATCTGAGGGATTGCAGTATTGTGCAGCTATCCTATGTTCCAGCGCCTTTACCTAGGACAAGCGCCGAGGGCCCTGTTCTATTTCGCTCTGTGAATTAGTCTATCGTTATGGACTACATTAATCAAACCGTGCTTGCGTTGGAACATGCATGTTCTGCGATGCTGTTAGGTCAGCGTGAATTTTGATCATTAAAAAAAGATCACATCAAAACCATGAGGTAAAGATATTGAATTGAACTGATTGGGTATAAATTTGAAAAAAGAGTGTGAAGGGAAGGCCCTAAGAGTGTTACAGATGATATAACCTCATGTGCGTGCATGGGGAACTTTGGGGGTTGATGCGCAGTTGAAAAAGGACGGTTTGTCTGGCAACTATTCCGGGGACAAGGTCGAGGACGATCTCGAACTCGGGGTCGAGGGCGAGGTGTTTATAAACATATCGGGACACGCTAATGGAAGTAGGAGCATTAGTCGCCCGCCAGATAATAAGTAGTTTGACCAATCGGTGGCCAATGACCGGACTTAAAGAGACGCACCTCTCCCCTGCCGCGGCCGGGACCGCCGGCATTTCATCAGCCCCTCCCTAAGGATACCAATCTCGTGCTGAAGGGTCTTCCTCTTGCCCCGCACTTCGTCCGACTCGGACGCTAGCTCCTTCAAACGCTCCTCGTTTAACCGGACGACTATCGACGGCGTCAAGATGGTATGGAGGTCGGAAACGAGGCAATTCTCCGCCACCAGATTCACCACATTCTGGGCGAAGGTTCCTAGGGATATCTATAAAGTAAACGTTAGGATTCGGCTTTATCTATGTACTTGATGACAAGAAACAGAAAAACGGGGAGGAGGTTTTGCTATCTTACCTGAAACTGTGTTTCTGTCATGTCAACGACCTTTTCGATACCAAACTGACTGAACCGCGACCTCTCTGCATTGACGAAGGCCTGTTCCACTTGTTCGCGAGTGAGGCCTTTGCTTCCTTTCTCAGTAAAGACCGCTGGGAACTTTTCCTCGAGTAGGCTTGCGACATGCTCTGCGTCTCGTCTTGCTGTCGTCGTCAGAAGCGTGTTGTGGAATTCCATGTCAAGCGGTGGGCCATAGGCTTCCGCGTAGGGTCGAAGGATCTCTTGCAGTTTATCCTTCAGCACATTGTGCTTGATCTCGAAGAAACGATCGACATAGCTTGCTAATATCGCGTTTGCAGTCTGATCGTCTGCTCCGATGATGTGGATGAACAGCTCTTCCACGAAAGACCTGGCGAAGCTAGTGACCTGTCATAACACCAACGTGAGTAATTTTAATTTATGGTAACTGCTCTTCGTAGTTTCAGGAGCTAGCAGGAGTAACAGCAATAGGTTTTGTCCACTTAGACAATTTACCTCTCTGGAATATGCGAAAAAGGGGCAGTAGAAACTCCGGGGACTAACCTGGTCCAGGTAAAAGTCGGCAATACCACCCCAAGGCCGCACTTGCATCTTGAAGAGCTGGAAGCCTAAGTTCCCGTTCGGTAGGCCGGGGAACTCAGTTCCTTGGTTGGCCGCCGCCAATTGTTCGAGCTCCAAGTGAAGATCGCCCTCAAAGATCAACTCGGGCTTAGGGAATCCATTAAAAAGAGCCAGATATGTTTGCATATACCCTGGGACATCATCTCCGTCCCGTACCCAGTTAATGCTTTCTTCCTGAAACTGAAGTCTGTCATCATCCCACTCGATCTTTCGATCTACGCCCTTCGTGACTAGCGTTACGTAGAAGGCACTATTGAGCCTCCTGATCACAGCTCGCAACTTACGGTTATCGTGGCCATCGTAGAGATCGCCAAAGAACTCATGGTTGTATCGTCCTTCCACGCCATCGCGTACAAGCTGTTGAAACTTTTCTGCGATCTCGAGAAGGTATGCCCGTAGGTCATTAGTCTCTTCTCGAGGTCTACCAAGTTTCTCTAGGGCGCGCTGGCGGGTAGATAAATTGATTTCGATCTCTTTCACAAGGCTGGGGAGGGTTTTCTGGATATGATCTAGGAGCATTGTGCTGAGCTTCTTCTGCAAGGTCGCGATCCCGCGGCTATCGGGCGAGATACTAGACCAGGCGCCTGTCTGGAAGAAACTCTCCTCCTCGGCATTTCGGTCTGCTAGACTTATTTGCCCTCTGCCCTCCGATCGATTGCGTAAGACATGCCAGCCCAACTTTATCTTGTGCATGGTCTCCTGGTTTTTGGCGAGTTGCAGACATTTTTTTTCGTCCTGTGACCCCGGAGCCGTGAGGTCAGGCTTCGTGACCACCCCAAGGGTGCGCTCTCTGCTAGGATCATGCTTCATGGCCAAGTCGACGACCTTCTGGTTGGCCAAATTGTTGTTTGCAGCTACCACGGTCAAAATAATGCTTTTAGGCTGTTTCATGTAGTGCTCAGCAATCTCTTTCGCCATTTTCTTATCATCTCGCGTCTGGTCGGCCGTAGCTGAATGGAAAAGGCCAGGTAAGTCGACAAGAGTGAGGGAAATCACATCGGGACCGGTAAGTTCTATGCGCAGCACGTCTTGCGAGAATCTTTTCGTGCTTCCCATAAGTGTCCCCATTGCGGCTGTCGCCTCGCTGATTATTTCGGGTAAAGTATTTGCGTCGAAAGTGCATCGTTTGAACAATCGAGGAGCGCGGGAATTGGCGGCATTGATTCTGATATCAACTTTGGTCTCCGGCGCACGCCGCATCACAAGCTCAGTCGCAAAACGAGTGCAAACGTCGCCCTTGGTGGGAAAAGGCAGTCCGGAAATAGCTTCCAATACGGAACTCTTGCCTGATGACTGGTCGCCAACCACGATGATTTGAGGTAGGTTGACAATCTCACCAACCTGAAGCTCCCGTAGACTATCGATGGTGTCAAGTAAGCCTCTTGCTGCTGAACTGTTGAGCTCACCCAGGGCCTCTGAGTCGAGAGCGATGGTGTGTTCTACCGCGTCTCCCATTGCGCATCAAAAACTGTCATGAAGGGAAAGAAATAGTAGAGACTGACAAGAGCAGGAGTGTCAAGTTCACTGAACGGCAGCAACGGTTAGGCTTTAACAGTGTCAGGCGTGGGACAGAAAAACTATCAGTGCATACACTCAATTCGCCATATCTGCTACTCTATATATTTATTATATTGTGTTAGGTAGCGTCGTTTATAGCTATGGATGTCTCGAAATTTGCCTGCCTGAATGTAGAGAACTTCATCAATCCCCTCTCCAAAGTTTGGATGAAGGATTTGACAAGATATGCAGCAAGGGGGTTACGCCCCCACCAACAATACTGTCTGCGCCTCACTGCCATGACTGGGAAAACCTATCAAATTTCTTCTTGCAGCAGCGCCATGATACAAGTTTCAGTTGTTCTTTGATTATGCATGACACTGGCCCCTATGGATGAGGGGCGACCCTTGTGAGCCATCACATGCACTGACGATACGTTATCATAGGTTCAACATAGCGTTAAGTAAAACATAATGCCTGTCACAAGGTTGGCTGACTGTGACCGGCGCGTATTGTTGGGTGTGGCGGGCGCAGCAGAACCCCATTTTCATGTCACATATCTTCCTATATTTCAACCTACGGCAGTACATGGGCGCCTAGACTATCACGCATTGTAGCGCTATACGAATACCAAATACCAAGCGAATGAAGGCGTCACGAAGTTCTACTCGGCCCTGCTGCTACTACGTAGAGAATCAAGAAATAAAGGATCAGGTTCCCTTAGACGATCTTTCAACTTGATGAAAATGGATCAAAATATGCGACCATCGATCTCTGTTCTACCCCTGTTTATGCGAGCTTCGTTATTAATTATAAGTAGAGAAGATGAATAAGCGCTGAACGCTAGTAGTAAGCTTCAGTGAGTTACTTTATCTAGTTCGCCAGAGCTTCGTAATAGTTGGGAATAGCACACACATTGAAAAGATAATGCATAGTCGTTACTACTAGGAGAGCGTAGATACAGTGTGTCGCAAACCCCTGGTTTGAAATGATGAATCAAGCGCGGGAGCTCTTTGCATAAAAGTGATGCTTCAGATAATGGATCGCAAACACTGAGACCCTGATGTTATCCCTAGGATGTTATCCCTAGGACAGAATGACAGCCATCTTTAGAAGCATATAGTTAGCTGTGGCATTCTTTCCTGTAGTCTTCCCTCGCTTCACCAAGGCTGGCGCTGTAACCAATTTGACGTATTGTCCTGATCGAGATGCTTGCTCTACTCTCATCTCGTCTAGGTTGAATTTGACGCGATATAGTGAAGGTGGAAAGACCCAGTAAACAGATCCCTCTTGCCTGCAGAGATCCCGGTCGAGACAAATCGCAGTCTCGAATATCGACCTAAGATCTTCCAGCATTCTCTCGTCTCTAGACCTTGTGAAAGGTTGTAGAATGTTGAAAACTTCTATGATGAATCCGTCGATAGATTCGCCGACCTCATCAGTCATGTCTCCCGAGGCCTCCCCCTCCCGCAGTGACTTCAAGATAAGAGTTGATGTAGTAGCCTTCCAGTTCTGGAATTTCTGCTCCGCGTCGGATGTCATCGATGCTCTTCGATTGTGCTCGTCCTCATAACCTGGAGTGAATTATGCTTAGTGCGCAGGGGATCCAAAATATCAATGGCACTTACGTGGTCGCAAAGTCTCGTATACGGCGTTCATGGCCTTGCGTAGTCGTGGCGCCCAACAAAACTTCTCAAAAATCTCGCCTACGAGCAACCTCCAGAGGAAAGACTGCACCACATATGGGCCCTGTGATGGCGACAGGAGATAATCAAAATAGAGGTCATCTTCTGTAGTTTCAAGCAAATACGTGGTGAGGTTGCCGGTTGTAATGTTTGTAGACCCTGGGGGCGCCTTGCCCTCAAAGTGTTGTGATGCGAAGTTCCGGATGTTATATCGCAGCTGCTTTACTGAGCCAATGAGCTCGCTATCAGCTAGCTGATATGTGCATGCTTCTTTTGACTGCAGTTGGTCAAGCTGTGAGGTTGCTTTCTTCCACTTCTTTTGAACTTCCTGAAGGTTCTCGGTGGCCCGTTTTAAATCGTCCTGTGTTCTCTGCAGGTCTTTTTGGAGAGACGCTTTCTCATACTTGTCTCGATGTAGCGCATTCAGGTTCGTGTTCATGGCTCGGAACATTACTTTCAACTCTTCAGGGAACTCGTGCACAAGGTAATTCCAATCCTGCCTGGTTGGTAATGTTGGTGTATCTGGATGTGCTCGGCGCGGCGACATATCCCTAAAGTGCTCAATAGTCTCAAGAGCCTGCATTTGTCCGTCCCCATGGATCTCGACGCCTTCAATAGTGTGATTGTGCTGCATAAATTCCTGGGCGCGGTCCATGGACCTAGAACTGCGGCTGGACTCCACGAGCTCCTGTTGTGATGCCATTTTGGGCTCGTCAGCGGCAGGCTGCCCACCCGATACAAAGTGTCGCAAGCGGTTCATTCTCTGGAAAAAAACAGAAGATATCGACGACATCGTTCTTAAGCAAAATGAGAAGAGTTGCAGAGTGAATGACAAGGTAAATGACTAATTATAGCACACTTGAATCTGGGGGGAACGAAAGGCCGACCCACTTATAAGTATAAGTACCTAAATGTTGTTAGCTGCAGGTGTAATTACAACGCGACTAATGAAACCAAGATGGCCGAGTCGACCTGTAGGATTGCAATGAATGATCGGTGACTCGACGTGAGGGTGTATCAGTCAGTTTCAGCTTAGAAACATGACAATTTCAGGGGTTTATCCAATAAGAGAAGGTGGGAGTGGTGTGTTGTTATGTATCTCAAACAAGTTCAGGTGCTGACTGATTCGATTATATGCTTAGCGATCAATTTTCTTTCTGGACTTGTTCGTATAATATTTAAAGGAGTCGAGTATCTCGGTTTCGAGTCCAGCGTTGCGGTTCGGCTAACGACGCATGGGAAAGGAAGCTTACTCTATTTCCCAAATCCTCGCCGATCAACTTTGACTAACATCATAGGAAGGCTAAAGACAACTTACCTGGAAAACACTACGCATAGTCTCTCTTTTTTGTCACAATGTCGCCCACAAGCAATCTCTACGACACATTGAAAGATCTTAGCGTGGACACGGATGATGAGGATGAGATTGATGATCGCCTGGTAATCGGTATTGACTTCGGAACCACGTAAGAAGAAAGAAGATGAAAGTATTATTTAGCACTGATATTCGTCTGTCATAGGTACTCTGGGGTCGCGTGGGCGACAAAGGTCGACTTTGACAACAATCAAGTTAACCTTGTAACCTCTTGGCCTGGCAATGGCCGCGAGGAAGGTAAAGTCCCAACGGAACTCTGGTACGACGACGACAAGGATGAAATAGCCTGGGGTTACGATATTCCTGTTGATGCTGAACGCTTCTGCTGGTTTAAACTTCTCCTGCTTCGCGATGAGGATATTGACATGGAGACCCAAGGGTTCAGTTTTCTTGTCCAGGCCCGGGATATGATGAACAAATCTGGCAAAACGGCCGTGGACTTGGTCTCTGACTACATGCGTTTGCTCTGGGAGCACATCATGTCGATGATCGAGAGAGCCCGCGGAGACTCTGTTGTCGATGGCCTTCCGATCCACGTTGTTATCACTGTGCCTGCGATCTGGAAAGGCTATGCAAGATATGCTATGAAAGAGGCCGCCAAGAAATCCGGCATCCTGGATTTTCGTTTGGCAGGAGAAACAAAATTGACATTTGCTCCCGAGCCTGAGGCTGCCGCGCTGCCAACACTCCTTGAGCAAGGCAGCGGTGTTCAACCAGGCAACGTCTACGTAGTCTGTGACGCAGGTGGCGGCACAGTGGTGAGCGTCATCTGATGTATCCTGATTTGCACCGTCGCTGACGAGTAATTCAAGGATCTAATCAGCTACAGAGTACAAAGCACGCAGCCTATCGTCCTAGAAGAAGCTGTAGAGGGAACAGGCAAGCATTTGCAGCCATTGTAATCATGGCGATGAGTGTCACAAAGGAAAATAATGCTGACGGCGTTGATAGGTGGACTTTGTGGCGGCGTCTTCATCGATCAGGCGTTTGAGCGCATATGCAGCGGCCGCCTCGGTTCCAAATGGAAAAAGGCAACCAAGGCAGGGATCAGAGACGTAATGAAAAATGAGTGGGAGTATGGGGTCAAGCCGCAATTCAAACCTGGGAAGGCAGGGAAAAAGTATGTCGTCTCGCTACCTGCGGAGCTATTCGGGAATGGCAACGCGAGCCTCAACGACACAAGACGAGAACCTCATATCAAGAACGGGCGAATTTATTTTAGCGAGTAGGTTTTCATTTCCAAGGACTGCTGGGGTCCCACGCGCATAATGACAATAGATTAGGGATGACATCAAACGAACGTTTGAGGGCGTTTTTGCCGATATCGAAAAGCTTGTTGAGGGCCAGATTCAGAAGGCCACCAAGAAAGGCCTAGCCGTAGCCGTAAGATTTATGCCTATGCTGATACACAAACATTTGAGAAGGTCTAATACTGAGTCTTGTTAGGGTATAATTCTTGTTGGTGGACTAGGATCCAGCCCGTACTTGTATGATTATTTGAAGGCTCTTCACTCCAAGTCGGGAATCGCAGTGCTTCAATCCAGTGGCATGAGACCGTAAGTATCAAGATTCTCCCGACCATGCACGCAAGGCTATGACTAAGATTTATATTTTATTTCCCTTCATAGGCGTACGGCAATCTGTCGAGGTGCCGTTTTCAAAGGTTTTCTAGAGGAACTCTCGGAAGAACTCTCAGAGGAACCTGGACCATCAATCAGAATTGCTTCGACGATATCCAGGGCTAGTTATGGCATAAAATTTCGAGCTCCTTTCAGGAAACACAAGCACTTGGAGATAGATAAGAAATGGAATTGGATCGAAGGTCGCTGGGAGGCGAACAACCAAATGGATTGGTACTTGACGCGAGTATGTTCCACTTCAAAGTTTCACTGCATACATTTTAGACTAATGTTTAAGATAACAGGGCCAAGAAGTTCACAAGCTAAAACCAGTCCGTAGGTCTTTTTATAACTTTGTGGAGAAAGCATCGTTTGATGGGACTATGACAATCTGGTTCTATCAATGTGAAGACGAGGTACCACCGGACCGGGCAACTCTCAGCGTGGATATTCTTGGCACGCTACAATGCAACGTTGATGTTCTGTACTCAGAGCTCCCAGGCTTTGAAAATATAACAGGGGATTCGTGGAAAAAGTTAATCTATGAAGTCGAAATGGTGCCATCAGGTGCCTCAGTAGAATTTGCCATATACATCGACGGGAGAAAACAGGGTGGCAAAAGCGTGAAATTCAGTTTTTTGTAGTAGAAGATCGAGGTGATGTCTCGAATTTATTCCTTGACTTTTAGCTGGATACTAATATCTTTTTATGAGTGCTTGCCCATTTTCTTGCGACAATGTTCAATCGTTACTTTTATACAAAAGCTTTGCACACCAGAACTACAGTATAAGGCTAATATGAAATCGTAAAGGCTGCAGCGTGTAAAATTATACTTTTACTCCTTGCTTGAGTGGGTCGCGAACAGTAAATGATCATTCCCACCACCTATCAGTGTTTGCTCGACTGGGTTGATCTCCGCCTGGCGTTGCAAGCACAACGTAAAAAACCCAACCATGCCAGGCGTATTGGCAGATCATGGCAGCGCAAAGTCTGAATGCATTTTTTGGGAATGTGACTCCTTATTGGGGAGAACCTTTCCTGCAGAACAGTTTCTAATCGTTAGTAATCTGAACCTCTCGTCTTCGTCACACCAGCTCTGACAATTAGTTCTAACCTTCCACCCAGCGCCACTGAAACTTCAACTCTAAGTCCTCCAAGTCCTAAACAGACGCTGTGCGTATTCAGCTGTGGTTGAAGTGGCTTCAAATACAGGGATAACTACCGAGCCAGCCCCCATGAAGGCTCTTTCGGGGATTGGTTATAGGAAACAAGAATATAGTTTGTTGAAAGTATCTTTACGGTAATCCTAGTGGACGATGCGGCGTATATTGTTGTGGGAGAACAGATGTAGCATATCGAGGACCGCAATGTACCTAAATAGTCAGTACCCCGTTGATCTGAATTTGGTCAGTCATGCCTGTGTTAGGCTACTGCAACTCCTTAGGAACACGGACTTGGGGACTTGGTGAGTACGCCACTGGCCAAGTAATATAGCCAAATAAAGTATGTTGAGAAAGCCGCGTATATGTTCTTTCTTTTTCGATGGCATCTCTCTTATTATCTACCAACTACTTTCACAGTTGGGTTAACTTGGCCAAAGCAGAGAGCCAGGGGTCACAAAGGGCGCAACATATTTCGGATTTTGGATCTAGCCAATAAACAGCGTGCTCAAGAACGCTAGAATGTTATTTCGGGTCTTGGAGACAACTAGCAGGCAGTTATGTTTAAGAGCATCAGCGTACATTTTGGGTTTTGGGGCCAGGGTCTTAATCGCCTTGCCTCGTATGTGAATCATGTTCGCCCCTTCTTATGCAAATGAATCACGAGCTTTGACTTGCATCAATTAGTCCCCTATTTCGACAACCATACACACCCATGGCTTCTGCGGACAAATGTATCGCCCCTGAGGAGTGGTTGAAGCACAGAGCTTTTATTCACGACCTGGTCGTTACCCAGAAGAAAACCCTGAGAGATATGATAGATATCTTGGTGATAGATTCCGGCCAAGGTATAGTTAGCTGTTGCGTTGAAGCACGTTAGATAGTTATATGTAGACCAATGTTAATATTTGCACAGCAAAAGTCAACTTGAGGGCACACTACAGTCCTAGGGACTGACCGAAATATCCCCAAAACCTGTGCTGAAGCTACCTGGTATTTATGTGATCAATAACCGCAAGGCCTAAGGCCTTGATAATGAGGTTATTATCAATCACAAAGTTCGAAACCAAAAAAATAGAGAAAGAGGCTAATCGGTATTATCGATTCGATATGGTGGCGGTGAGTTAGAAACTACAAGGTGTCAGTATCCTTTTTCAAACATACGCTCCTTATGATCTCAGCGTTCTCGCCCTAGACATGGAACCCCGTTCATAACTAAGAGAAACGATGATTCACTGGTACCATTAGTATCATATCTCTTACAACACAGGTGCACGATGCCACCGTTCGCAGTTTCGTGCGCTGTTCTTCGTTCTAATTTAAAGCTTTTATCGTTAACTTTAGAAGTCAATATTGATCATAATGCTTCTACATTTGGAACATACGGAACGCTACTTCGCCTCGCCCTTCGACTGAATTCAATCCAAACAAGCATCATGCTACTCAAAGCGGGGGTCGACGTAACCCATGGAGATTCTGCGAGAGCGACTCTGCTTGGAGATCAGGACTTAGGGAAGGAGATTCTCAGGCGCAATCCGCTTGAGGCAACAGAAGACGACCTAGAGAGTAGTGAGGTCACCCTTCTTGGGGCGGCTTTACTTACTGGGAATTCTTCTCTGGTCCAGGAGGCGTGGAAGCGGAACCCAACATGCTACAATCCAGCTGCGCTATGTGCTGCCACATTTCGTGTGTCTGTCAGTGAAATGGATCCGAGAATTATCCTCAAGCTTCTCGGTTATAGAAACCCGAAATCTACGTACCCAAGATCCCGTTTACTTGAAACAACTGCAACTGGCATTGCAGCTTGTTACGAACAAATAGAGATCTTACAGCAGCTTTTTGATCACGTACCAATGTCCAAGGATGCGTATCTGCCAGCTAAACAGGAGTTTCTCATTGATCAAAATCGTTTCTTTGCGTGAAGCCATGGAAAAACTCGAAGTCCGCCGCAGGAAACCTCTTTGGCGAGGTATGACGCGAACCTGTTCGGTGCTATCATTCGCAGTCGAATCAAAACCGACATCCTAAGCCAATTACGGAATCAGGGTTATGAGTTTGACTGGATGGTAGTTTTCATAATAGCAAGTCTGAGAAACGCAAGCCTGTCATGAAAATGTTAAACGTCCTACCCCATGCCCCTACTTAGACGAGTACTGTCTATACGATACAATTTACCAAGGAAGTGTGGACCTTGTAAGAATGCTCCTAGAAGTTTGGAGGGGTTGCACGCATGACATATTGAGTCAGGCCTCTTCGAGGTAGCAATTCAGAAAGGAGATTTGGTAATATTCAATATAATTCTAGATGCTGATTTCCACCCAGGAGCCCCAGCCAATAACTTGATTCAGCTTCTGCTCAGCTCTGGGATGAATACAACCGGTGCTCCTGGTCATGAACAATTGTCTTCATGCGACCAGATTCGCTCTACGCGAAGGTCACCAAGTAGCCGCAGATGTGCTAAAGTGGTTTTGGGAATGAAGAGGAAGAGTTAATTTTGGGGCTTTTTCAGCGACTCGAACTGAGCTGGCCGTATTTGGGCCCCAAACTACTTAGCTTTCCCTCCTAGTCCTCTTTCGGTGACACTGACTCTTCGTCCCCTAATTACCCAAATTGACAGTGAAGAGAATTCTGAAGGCGCTGATGATAATGAGTAAGATGACAATAAGCTCTATGATGGACTCATACTGGGGATAAGCCAATTTTTTGAGAAACATTTATATTTTTTGAGTGATGGTATGGAAACGCACAATTTCTTTCTCCTTGTCGCCGATATACGGAGTAGACATGGACAGGGCGAGTCGATGCCGAACGGAATGATATCGTCTGAAGACATGCTCAGCTCTGACGACTCCCCGCCAGTGCCCGCGCTATTCAATGATCTCAACATGGAAGGCTACGCAGAGTGTTTGAATAACAAGATAATGATATTTAATTATCCTCACAAGCGTCCAACAACGTCGTTGAAATGCAGCCTCGACAAATGATGCCTCGGGAAATGCTGTTGCTTAGAACGCTATCTTGACGGTAAATTTCTTATAGATACCGTTTTCGCGGACAGCACCGATCATTTCAGTCTAAACTTCAGTCGTCTCCTCACAATATTTCAGTACTAGTCTTTCAATTTCCATCATTCATTCCGCTAACATCTTGACCCAACCATCTTACCAAGGTAGCCTATGACGCTTTTCTGAGCTTCGAGGTGACGGGTGTGTTCTTGGAGGATCCACTCTTTTCCTTAAATCTACTTCCGTTTCCAGCTCTCGTATGTCATGTTCCTTGGAAACATGATTAACTAATGTCGGTACACTTCGGCAGACAATATCAACATTGCTGTGTTTTCTACATAACACGCAGGCGCTATACCATGCCTGGTTAGCAATGAACACATTTTCGGGGAAGGACATGTTTTGAAGCGGAAACTGGACACTCTCGAAAGATGACTATCTTCGCTGCGTGCTTGTGAAAGACAGTTTTGTGAAAATGACTTACTAATCTCCTCTTTCTGTATGACATTTCACTATAAACCGTTGTCCCAGGTCGAAATGATACTCCCCCATCGATTCTTCCTTTTCCCCCTCGATGCTCACTGGCACCATCTTCACAACATGCCAGTAAGTATCTGACGTCTCTGGGTCTAATTGGACTTTGCAAGCCGGGCAGAAGCCATCGCCTCTCGGACCGAACGACGCCGATAGAGGTAGGTCAGGTGTATGCTGCAGCGCCAGACTGTACCTACAAAAAAGTGGTTCACTCCCCCCATCGGAAGAATGGTGTCTAGTCTCGGGTAGACTGCGGTGCTGCGGGAATGCCTCGAAA
Organism: Xylaria flabelliformis; assembly: GCA_007182795.1. Taxonomy (NCBI): domain Eukaryota; kingdom Fungi; phylum Ascomycota; class Sordariomycetes; order Xylariales; family Xylariaceae; genus Xylaria; species Xylaria flabelliformis. Next base: position 22,400 of record VFLP01000025.1, on the reverse strand, counting down.
CTTAGGCGTTGGTATTGTTGACGCAGTGCGTCAAGGGAACCATTGCGCGCCGCTACAGAGGCTGCGATAAGCCTTTGTACGTCGCCGTGAGACAATGAACGACGGTTCAATAAAGCCTCTTGCACTGTTCAACATTGTCAATCACACGAGGTGCATATGCCCAAGCGATTACCAAAAAATAAACGCGTGCCATGTGTGCGATGACAGTGCTCCATAGCCATGAACTCATGAAATACTCAGGACACATGAAACCAGCTTGGGAGAGTACGTACGAACATCGATGACTGTCCGTTGGACTATAAGTCTTCGCAATCAGCGCATGGAACCAACAACAGACGAAGACGTGGATTGGAGAAGGGAGGACGGCTTATACGCCGGGAGATGAAGAGATAGAAGACAATGGAGAACGAAAAAGAGGTTGGATAATGGGAGGGCTCACATACGCGTGATGACCTGCGCCTGGAGCTGATTCTCGGTTAAAACTATGGAACTGTTAGGGTGCGAATAACCATAACTGGACCTTTCAGACCAACGCACGATCACCCACAGCAAAACGTTTACCCAGACGTCCTGCGCCATTGTTGTATTCTCTTCTTATCAGAGCTTCGGATCTCTCTAACGAGCGGCTGAGAGCCTCCTCCTCATCCTCAATGTCGTCTTTGCTTGGATGAGGCCGACGACCGTCCTCGTTCCCGCGCTTCTGGTTGGATCCTTCTGCTTGAGCGGCTTGCTCCTTAAGCTTACGGATCTCGTCATCCTGCAATATCATGAGCAAGACGGCGAATCAGAAGGAAAAAGTATGCTAACCTGTTTCGCATCTTTCTTTTGTTGTTTCCGTCTTTCACTCATGCGATCCCATAGATTTATAGACGTTAAGAAGGTATTCATGAGTGTAGAACATAGTGATGCCACCACAAATGTGCTCTAGTTACTGGTCAATCGGCGGGCATCTTGATATACTTATTGGATTTGACAAAAGCGCTAACCTTGAGTTTCTTCTCCTCAATCAAGCCGGCCAGGCTCCAGGGATTTGACATCCTGCAATGTAAACACAATGGTCGTCGTCGTCGCCTTCTTCGGAAGATGTAATGTCAAACAGGAGACTGAGGAACCTTGTTTCAACCGATATCCGTAATGCTCAACACAACGCTTGTTGTGGTAACAGTCTAAATGCGCGAAATATTGTGTTGGGCATTGACTCATTTATCCAATATAAGGCACCGGCGTCCAATGCTGATGGTGTGTGCCATCTCGGAGAGGGGTCGGCAGCGGCGTTGTGAGAGGCTTGTCAGCAAACTCCTGCGCCTACGAAACCCGACTAAACCCCGCGAATGGTTCGATTGCTAGGCATAGTATGCAGTAGGTATCATCTATCTAGTTGCCCCTGTCTGCTTCCTTTGCCGTGGTGCTACAGTAGGTGACCATTCCATGCTGACTTGGATGGATGATATCACGCCCCCTAGGATACGATTGGTCGAAAAAGTGCTATAATTCCGATGACGAGCCCATGGCTTCAGATTCCTTCTGCATTCTTCACGCGTCGGGCTTTAATGGAACAGCGATATATGCCGCAACTTTGCGTTGGCGGCCAATGTCATTAAGCTATCGTGATTCGGCACTATCCTGTACCCATTCGATATTTGAACATCCACACATGAGCAGTGATACATCGAAGACATGCGCGTGAGCTATAACTCCCAAGAGTTTGAACTGTTGTTCTGAGTACTCCTATTATATATGCATAGGAAGAAAATCTTGGGTTGTACAGCAGCAGGATCTGTTGAATCGCGCTGGTAGCGAAGTTGGCTGGCTGGCCAAGAATTATCATTCCCCGCATTACTTACACAAAAGTAGAGGATTTCTTTTTCCTTGTCGCATTGTGTAAGCATGTACTTTATTAGATGACATACAATTTAAATTAGGTAGTTAAGGACTGATGCACTTTATACGTGTAAGCTGAATCTATATATACCTACGTTTCGTTATTCATATATCATAGAAACCTAAGCTAAGGTAAGCTGCCGGACAATATGCTAACCGAGATTGGAAATTTGATAACACGACTTGGAGCAAGTATATCTTAATTATAGACTTCTTCCACTAGACTCGGTCTAGTGTAAACTATACTCGGTAGGAAGGGGATTGCTAATACTTGATACTAGAACAATATGCTTTTTGAGACTCAATTCCCATTCCCAAGTGTTCTATCAATTTGGTCCCGCAACAATGACAGGCGATGATGGGCCGGCAGATGCACGTCAGCCCCTGAGACGGATCCTTGACCTAGCTACTAGCTGGGGAATTCATTAGTGTAGCGTCAGGAACGGCGCGGAATACTCATATCGATCGCCCATCAGCCTTGCCATATTCGGTAACAAATGGAGAGCTACTGGAAGTTCTTGAGTTTTCATTGGCCACGCTATCCGCAGCTCATCTTCTGGTTCATCCCACATCCATGGTTGGAGGAGGCAAGGAAAAAAATACAAACCAAGAAGAAGAAGAAGTAGCAAACGCGCGACAAGGGGACGAATGCGCAAAAGCGCGTAAAAGAAGACAGCAATGTCAGGAAAAAAAGAAAAAAGAAAGATAACAAAAAGAATGAAGGAAAAAGTGAGAGGGGTGTAAGCGATCGCCTACTGTATGTTATTAATCACTAATCACCTTGGAGCGCATTCAATCTATCTTTCCAAGTTTAGTCAAGCCTCTGGTTCTACCTGGTCCGCCTCGTTCTTTTAGTTTTCTTCTATGCTATACTGTTCTTGTCTTGTCTCGTTCACCTATTGCTTATATTTGTATTTCGGGATGGGCTACCTTCTGGCTCACCCATTATCGTTTCCCTAATATTGTTATCGACTTTATGGTCGTTCGCGACATACTAGTTGACGTGTAGCATGCTTCCCGATGTTCTGTACCAAGATCTCGGGTTTCGCTAATCGCCCTTCTGGTAAACCCGGGCTTATTGTCGTTGAAGTCTTCGGAACCTAGGGCCACTAGGCGAACTTGTTCGTGCTACCTTGGTCATTTCGGCGGGTATGAACTATTGCGCCGAGTAGCCTCGGGACTTGATTGACAGTTAAGCTTGGATGGCTGTACGATCGCCTGCCGGTAGCTTCCCTAACCTCAGTGCCGAGGATGCCAACCCACCGGCCCCGACGCCATTCTTTATCGAGTGGTGATGAATCTTTCTACCCGCACCCAGCCAAAGACGGACTTCCAATACGGGACGGTCAGAGACGCGCTCGCTTGCCTCGCTCGAAATCCACTTCAAATGTGTTTGATGCCTTTAACCGCCCACCCGGGACCACAGATCATGATATGCGCAATATCGCACTCGAACAGGCAGATATAGCTACCATACGCGAACTGGCCAATTTCTTGAGGACTACTGGCCCACCGCCAGATCGACCTATCGCTCACGACGATTGCCTCAGACTTTCAGGCTCCGGTGAGCATAGGAGGTGGTCGCTACAGTCGCTTCGGCGAAACAAGCGCGTGAAACTACAGAGACACTCCTCGCAGTCGCATTTCCCCGAGAACGTTACCCCGGGTACGACGGCGGAAGGCCACCGCTACATTGCGATAACAACGCCTGTCCCCAAGAATTCACATACTACCGGCCCGTGGTTTCGGTCACAGTATCCTGTTTTTCTGCCGCGGTCACAGTCGCCGCTTCGCCCTCCCTCTAGTCCTAGAGCATGGCCAGAGAGGAGTTCTTCGAAAGCAGCGTCAGTGTCGAGTCCAGAAAAGGGAACCACAATCGGGGGTCTAAAACCCTCTCATCACTCGATCACTCGATCTATCGATAAGGACCCTTTGCCACGACCTCCCGTTCCTGAAAAAGCCCGAGCTAGAGCCTTGTCGAATAGGATTAGTACGGACCAGCTGTTGAGGGCGATGTTGAACCCGGTGGAAGAAGGATCTGAGCCTGATATTGGAGCATCTTTGAAGGAGTTGGGCTTTCAAAGAGCACCCGGTATGGAACAGGCGCAAATGCAGACTCAATCACTGGTGGCAGTGCATGAGGAAGAGACTGATAAATCCGAAACTCGCCAGCAACCTACAGCATCCAATATCTCTCCACCAACAAAGTTATCACATGATGAAATGTGGAAGCAGTCTCCATCGGCTTCTCCCAAGAATAGGGGTTCGCCTCGGCCATCTAGCAGAGCCTCCAGGCGACCAGCAAACATAGTTGTGCAGGGCACTCTAGCCGTGCCGAAGGAGAACTTAGCTCCCGAGTCACCTGGATTTCCAAACATGCTGGCGAAGATGTCCTTTCCTTCTCCTCCTAAAGGATCGCGGCCATCGTCTCCATGCAGCACTGCGCCATCAATAGCAGATAGCCAAGTGTCTCTGGGCTCTCGCCCTATTGTTCAACCGCGAACGTCGAGCAGGCGTGCCGGTACGTCGATGTCAGTCTCGGGCGTCTCGCTTGACGGGATTGTCATGCAGAAACGGCCAAGCTCCAGAGCTACGAAGTTAGATCGGCAAACACACGTTCCGATGGCAGCCGACTCTGACACTACTACCGTAAAAGCGCCTTCGGGATCTCACCCGCCAACTCCACTTACCGAAAAGTCAAACTTGCTGGAACACATTATCCCTAATGAATTGACGAGCTCCGTTGACTCGACTAGACCGTCTTGCGAAGAATCAGGGGTTGGGTCTGGCGGTGATAGCCAGGAAAACCAGCGAGAGTCACTCGCTAGTCAGCTCACAGCCACAACCAACTACTCTCGAAATTCTACCCTAACATGTGGCTCCTCTTACTCCTCCACAAGCGAGGTCAGCACCCAAAGTAAGGCAACCATCACAGTTCCGAAGCCACACCCGAGGCAAGATTCGGAACATATCCATTCAGCGAACGTGGAGGATATATCACCCAAGCCCACAATTGTTGGCAGAGATGATATGACCATGATCGAGACAGGTAATCCTGACTTGGGTAGAAATCATGATGAAACCACAAGACCTACCTTACGGCTCTCGACCATGTCAAATCCAAGTACCGAGACCAATTCACCACCAAAAAGCATTGTCGAAAGACGCCTGGCACGCAAGGCCAAAGTCCGCGAGTATAAAATGCGCGACCTCGACGCATCTCGACTTGACGTAGTGGATTCTCCAATCTTAGGATACTTTGAAGAGCCCAATGGCGGACGGAGGCGATCAACGTTGAGTATGGCAACTACTATAAGTGAGGCGTCGAGTGAGCTTTTACAAAACGCTGAAACCCAAGCGTCCATTCATTTACATCAACCAGTTCCTTCTAAAGACCGAAACCAAACAGACACTGGCGTCGAATCATCTACGCCAGGTATCCAATTAAACATATCAACCATTGTTGCTACTAGTATCGAGCCGATCTACCCGGAGACACCACACTGGCACAATAGCGGAATTACCATGTCTCCGATCATGGTAGTCGCCGACGTCAAATCACAGCCAGGTTCACCTACACTGCGGTTTTCGACTCTGGCACGACCAGATTCGTCCAGCCTGAGGACGGTGGCGAGACTGAAACCGATGATGATCAGCGCGCATTCGCGGCAGAAATCTCATACCGTGACAATAAGTCGAAACCCTGCCACCGGAGTGATTGAACGAAGCGCTTCGGCTCCGATCGACCACAAACTCAACCGACGTAGTCTCATGAGCATGCCTACGCCACCTCTGTCCCCGGAAGTCACTCAATTGCCCAAGAAGCGCTATTCATTGCCACCGGTGCAGTTGAATCTTTCGGTAACGCCCCGGGAGCGGACGCCCCTCTCGCGGAGCGAGTGGTACTCTTCGTATGCCGAGGAGCGCGAGCAGGAAACTAGGCTACGTAGCACAACATCTGTGCAGGAACGAGTGATGCGGGAGAAATTACAGAAGGAGAAAGAGATCACGGACATAGTTGAAAAGACAGTCGGGCTCCCGCCAAAACAGACCAAGTATGAGGACGAACGGGACTCGCTACCTTTGGAACAGAACAATGGGGAAAGCCTCGAGAAGCGCCTTAGACGGCTCGAGCGGACTAATGATGCGTGGCTTTCTGCTATGAAGCCCTTACTAGAAACAATGGCGAGAACCCTGGATGACATGCGGGTGGACGACAGATCTCGTAGCCGTGAGTGACCCGCTAGGGCCATCCCCGCCCCCTTCTGTTTGGTCTTTCGAGGTTGGAATGCTAACGGCGTGATTCTTTGGGGTATGCTAGTGAGAATGAGCGATTTTGTTATCGACATGGAAGCAGAGGCAAAACGAGTTACGCACAGTCGGCGCGGGGAGAAAGAGAAGCCGCAGATGACATGGCAAAGCTTCGGGAACCTGACATCAGTAGGGACGAATATAAGGAATGCCGCTGGGGCTATGAGCATGATGCCCTTGAGCCCGATTTTACAAGAACTTGATGATTCGTCCGTGCCAGATGCGCAAGAGGCGCCGTTGATGTCGACAAAGGGCGAAGACGGGCCCGGGAGGAATGAAGCGCTGTCAACGACGGCCGAGGATATAGTAGGTTTCTCGGAACAAGCCAAACCGACCCAAGACGACATTTATGAGGCCAGCATCCGGGCCACCGAGAGCGCCGGCTCGGGATCTGTCGGCGTCATAGAGGAGTCCAGCGACTGGACAGACCTCGGTCCCCTGATTCAGGAGTTGGGCGTCATGCCTCGCAATTCGCAGGAAGAGCAAGAGGCCCGGGCGAGGACGCGCGAGGGTAATACGAATGGGCTTAATCCGATGATGCGCGACTTGATGAGTGCTTCACGCCTATGCGCCGAAGGAGTCAAGGGTGCGCGCTGAAGGGATAATAATGCATGTGTGTATGTGTGTATGTTTGTATGTACCTAATATGTAAAACGTATAGAGCGGCTGGTTGCTGGCATTATAAAAGAGGAGGCACGGTAGCTCGCCTCGGGGGACATGGAATAATGAGCCGTCAGGAGCTGGCGTGTGGTCGAGGCGATTATTTCAGAGAAGCCATCCTCCCTTCAGAATAGTAATTCCACGTAATGTAATGATGCTAATGGGCTTGAGGGCATGCATGTGGTGTGGTAATTCCATGTGAGCGAACAGCTGCTTTTGACCAGCTCTTCGTCGACATATTTCTCATTAATGGTAGTTCTGGAGTATCTGCTGCTCCTTGCTACCATTTTCGAAGTAAAAGGAAAGATGATATGAATATGCTGAGGGCAACATGTATTCTGAGATATTATGTGCACTTATCTAGCCTAGGTAGGTAGCACATGTGCCAGGTGAACTCGACCTACCTGGCCGAGCCCCCTCATAGGCGGTTCCTTACGTACATAAAATACAGTAATACATACAGTGCCAATACTGTATACATATGGGTCCTGGGGAAGCTGGGAGCTTGCAACTTGACTACCTGTCCCTTCCACAGTCAGCCCGATACAACCAAGGTACTGACAGACGGCATACCTCTAGTGGTGTTGCTAACATCGAATAATTGTGACCACCTTCGTTTTCCAGATAATACAGCTCGACACCTCGAACAACGCCCCCTCGCGCAACCTTATTATCCCAAAGGCAAGCTAGCGTCGCTGCAATTCTGGGTAGAATACTGCCTCGCCGTGTATTAGCCGGTATATCTAACCATTGCGCACAATACCCTCTCCCTCGAGCAAACACCGGCATCACTATCGACAAGGACACCGACTCCCGCCGGCTCTGATTCGTCTTGGCCGCCATGGACTACGAAGCGCTGAAGGAGCAATGGAGCGAGGTAGAGGACCGCGATGGTGTCCGCCTCAGCTGGAACGTCTTTCCCAGCTCTCGTGTTGTTAGTTCTCGCTGCCGTTGCCTTTGGCGCGCCACCAGACCGCCTACTCACCATCGTGCTCGCAGGAAGCATCCCGCCTCGTCGTGCCCATCGGCGCCCTCTACACACCTCTGAAGGAGAAGCCTGATACCCCTCTACTGCAATTTGAGCCCGTCACCTGCAAACAGCCATGCCGCTCTGTCCTTAACCCCTTCTGGTGAGAGTCCAATCCATGCCCCTCCCCCTCCCCCTCCTTCTCATACCCTCAATACCTCTCCTCTTCATGTTACATTGAGCCCAAAGAGCTGACTTCAGATTCCTTCGAATTAGCCAGGTAGATGTACGAGCACGTCTGTGGATTTGTCCATTCTGTCTCTCGCGGAATCCTCTCCCACCTCATTATAAGGACATCAACACCAATGCCATCCCGCCCGAGCTGCACCCCTCCAATACCACCATTGAATATAGGTTATCACGACCAGCCCCAAGCCCACCAATTTTTCTGTATGTTGTCGACACTTGCCAGGAAGATGACAGTCTGGCCGCATTGAAGGAATCCCTGATCATGAGCTTGAGCTTACTTCCCGAAAATGCTCTCGTTGGACTCATCACATTCGGCACGATGGTGAGGCTTCTCTTCCGTGCTTACCTGGCCACCTCGAACAAAGTGACTTCTAACTGAGCTTGTTAGGTCCAAGTCCATGAGATTGGATACACCGAATGCGCCAAGTCGTATGTCTTCCGTGGAAGCAAGGAGTATGCGGCCAAGCAGGTCCAGGAGATGCTTGGGCTCCTTGCCCCTAGTCTTCGGCCTGGTATGCCACAGCAGCAAGCTGGCCGGCCTATGATGCCCATGGGCCCTGCGACCAGATTCCTCCTGCCTGTTCAGCAATGTGAGTTCCAACTAACTAAGGTCCTGGAGCAACTACAGAAGGACCCGTGGCCTGTGGCGAATGACAGGAGAAGCCTTCGGTGCTCAGGTGTTGCGCTCAGCGTTGCGGTCGGACTCCTGGAGTCTTCTTTCCAGAATGCTGGCGGCCGCATCATGATGTTCGCAGGTGGTCCCGCGACGGAGGGCCCAGGAATGGTAGTTGGGCCCGAGCTTAGAGAACCCATCCGGTCGCACCACGATATTGATCGCGACAACATCAAATACTACAAAAAGGCCCTTAAGGTAGGACTCCTCTGACATCCACAGCCGTCAATACTTCTCTAATCTGGCTTAGTTCTACGATAATCTCGCAAAACGAACGGCTCACAACGGTCACATTATAGACATCTTTGCTGGTTGCTTGGACCAGGTCGGCTTGCTAGAGATGAAGGGTTTGTGCAACTCTACCGGCGGTAATATGATTCTAACAGATAGCTTTACCTCGTCCATGTTCAAACAATCCTTTATACGGGTTTTCGAGAAAGACGCGGATGATAATCTGTTAATGGGCTTCAATGCTGTCCTTGAAGTCCTGACCACAAAGGAGCTCAAAGTGACGGGCTTGATAGGCCATGCGATATCACTTAACAAGAAGTCAACATCGGTTGGAGAGACGGAATGTGGCATAGGTAACACGTGCTCATGGAAAATGTGCGGCATTGATCCCAATGCTAGCTACGGCATCTATTTCGAGATTGCTAGTCAAAGTGGACCGACCCAACACCAACAGGGGCAACAAAAAGGCATGATGCAATTCCTCACATATTACCAGCATTCGTCGGGACAGTTCCATTTGCGCGTTACAACAATCGCAAGGAATCTAAGTGGACCCGCTGGCGACCCAGCCATTGCCCAGTCCTTTGATCAGGAAGCAGCTGCTGTCCTGATGTCGAGGATAGCCGTGTTCAAGGCCGAGGTTGACGACGGACCTGACGTACTGCGCTGGGTGGACCGAATGCTCATTAGACTCTGCTCACGTTTCGCCGACTATCGAAAAGACGATCCGTCGTCGTTCCGGCTTGAGAAAAACTTCACCTTATATCCTCAGTTTATGTTCCATCTGCGCCGAAGTCAGTTCCTTCAAGTCTTCAACAATTCACCGGACGAAACGGCGTTCTATCGCCACGTATTGAACCACGAGGATGTCAGCAACTCATTGATTATGATCCAGCCCACACTGGATTCATACACCTTTGACCAGGATGGAGGGCAACCTGTTCTGCTAGACTCGACATCGATCCAGCCGACGCACATCTTGCTGCTCGATACATTTTTTCATATTTTGATCTTCCATGGTGAGACAATCGCAGAATGGAAGAAAGCAGGGTATCAGGACCAGGAAGGCTACGAGAACTTTGCGGCGCTGCTCGAACAGCCAAAGGAAGACGCAAGGGTGAGAATACCTAGTTTTGATTTATGGTTACTTTATACTAAGGCGAGATTAGGATCTGATCGGCGACCGATTCCCACTTCCTCGCTTTATTGTATGCGATGCTGGTGGTTCGCAAGCTCGATTCCTGCTATCTAAACTGAATCCCTCCACCACACACACGACAGGGGCATACGGCGGCGTCGGCGCACAGACCGCGCAGACAATATTTACCGATGATGTATCCCTGCAGACCTTCATGGATCATTTGATGAAGTGAGTGATCCAATGTCGATCATTCGTGTTGCGCATTAACTAATGAAAATAGGCTTGCTGTGAGCGGTACTAGTTAAAAATACAACTCGAAGACTGTGTAATATAATATTACCTATGGAATGTGGGACGAGTTTTACGATAGGAGCACTGGTAGCTGATAAACCGTGGAATGTGTCCACGACTAGATACGAATGCTCACGTATTTGAACCCTTACTACTGTGGCGCCTTGGAGTTCAAATTGACAAGATTGAGTTCCCCAAGCTAGACCTCTCCATAAGACTTGCCTTTTTGTAAGGATGTTCTACCAGTTAGCGGAGGCTGTGGCAGTAGATAATAATAATCATCAGCATGTTGACTGCACAGAGGTACACACGAACGTTTCTATTACCCTATATGTGGGTGGGCCTTTGGTTGCGCTATGTCGAGCTGTAGTAGGCGTGAGTAATGTATCTATCACCTTGTAAGGCTTATCTAGCCCATCTGTCAGACCTCGGGATGGTACTTAGACGGAGGCCAAGGTGTGAGCGAAAGTGGTGGGGTTAGCGCGGGGCAGTCTTATACGCAGCTGTGGCTAGCTTTGGCGGGCCGTCAAGGGAGTGGCAGTCGCTTGAATTTTCCCAACCCTAGCTTGGCCTAAACCCACAAACCATTTTCAACACTTCCTAGCCAAACTTTTCGGCTCGAGGCGCCAAAACACACCACTCTACGATTTCACGACGTCCACCACCAACCGCCAGATCCTCGACACTCGACCAATATGCGTACGTTTGCTCGCCCAACCCGTCGTGCCGCTTCGCTCTAGCTAACGCTGCTCCATTACAGCTCCCAAGATCGACCCTAATGAGATCAAGGTGATGTATGTCGACGCCGAGCCCCGGATGCGCCCTGCCCGCACCTTTCTACCTGCCGCGATGCTTCATATGCCACAGACAGTTGATTGACTCACTGATGTAATGTAGCCACCTTCGAGCCACCGGAGGCGAGGTCGGTGCTTCGTCTGCACTGGCTCCCAAGATTGGTCCTCTCGGTCTGTCGCCCAAGAAAGTTGGTGAGGATATCGCCAAGGCCACTGGTGACTGGGTAAGCGGATGACCCTCAGGCGACGGGAGCTCATCGCCCTCTTTTTTTAATCGGGGGCTAACCAGGCCAATTGTATAGAAAGGGCTGCGAGTTACCGTCAAACTCACCATCCAGAACCGTCAAGCCGCCGTGTCCGTCGTACCCACAGCCTCTTCCCTGATCATCAAGGCTCTGAAGGAGCCCCCCCGCGACCGCAAGAAGGAGAAGAACATCAAGCACTCCAAGAGCGTTCCCCTCGAAGACATTATCGAGATCGCCCGGACAATGCGGTTTAAGTCCTTCTCCAAAGATCTTGCTGGTACAGTCAAGGAGATTCTAGGCACAGCATACAGTGTAGGCTGTCAGGTTGAGGGAAGAAGTCCACAGGCCATCACGGAAGATATCGACAGTGGTGCGATTGAGAGTAAGTTTATGCGTTTGCCTTGCTTCGAATACTATGCGAACTGGATAACTGATACGTGGCTCGTAGTTCCCGAAGAGTAAAGAAAAAAAAAACTACAGGCTGGCTGGTGAGGACTGAAGATGTTTATTTGTGTTGCATCTTTTACAGGAGTTCAGGAATGGCTTCGCACTAGGCTTTGCCGGAGCCCTCTCAATTGAGAAACAGAACAAAAAACTCACACAGAATCTGGTTCAGTTTGTGACAGCGTGACTAACAATAATGCTCCCCTTTTCCTTCAGCATTTGCAACCCTTGCCTACACTCCGAAATATGCCTAGCTCACCATGGTATTATTTCTATTTTATGTCAAGGAAGATTGAAACTAGACCCACTACTCACCGCGATCTCCAGCTACAAAGCTCAATGGGGGTCGAGGTCCATCTATTCGCGGCCTACATATACGCACGTGTCTAGCTAAAATTTATACTTAGACCCAATCGCCATATATAAGCCTCGGGTAGTCGAAGTAATCGAAGTAATCGAAGTAGACCAATCATAATACACGGCCCCAAGCGCTACATCTCTGTTGATCGGGCGAAGCCGACAAAGCATTCCACCCTCTCCGATACTCTTGGTAGCCTCAATTGGTTGAGTAGTGTGGACTAACTGAATATGTACCATTCGAAGATATAAGGCGGAACGTCAAAAAAGACTGGGTACCCAACTGTTATTGGATTCTGGTACACGATAGAGACATGATATTTTCTACGCCCGCTTCGCGTTTCGTCCTTGCGAGGACCGAACTCCACTCTTCGCTATGTTGACTCTATGGCTCGGCCCTTTGTCGAAGGGCGATTGTTGCCTTTTCGCCTGCTCGACCCCGCTTCTACCGTAAAGATGACATGAGACGGAATATACTTACGGGGGCCTGTCCGTGACTGTAGTTGGTTTGTACATGAGCCATGGTAACACAGGTCCCGCAGGCATGAGGTAAGACAGGCAGGAAATTTGGAACTGGAAGTAAGCACACGTTGATGCGTGACGCAGGAATGAACGGTGGCCTCCGGCAGGTGTATTATTATTATGCCTTTGCACGACAGCAGTACTGAAAGCATGTAACAGTTCTGGGCAACATTGAGGCGGCTAAAGCATTACACCGTCGCCCTACTTAGAAAGGCTGGGGCGAGAAATTTGCATTACATCAGCCTCTAATAGAGAGAAGACAAGGTTGGGGAAAAAAAGGTCCAAAGCGCAAGCAGGGTTTGGGATTTCTCAGCATTGGAAGTTGCTGGCTGTGTTGGAACCTCCCAGGCCTATAGATTGCTGTTCTTGACTTGCTGATTTCCCGAGAGGAGGACCCGCAAACCGGCATTGTGACCGGAATTTACATGTACGGATATCAAAACAACCTGTCTAGATACTATACATGGGTTTTGGTAATTGGTGAAACGATATCATGAAGTAGGTACATACCTACTCCCAAAATGTAATGGCGTAAGTATTATGTATACCACTGGGTAAGGTACATATGTAGGACGGTAGGTATAGGTAGGTAATATAAATGCAAGATTCATTACGGACGTACACGTTAATAAATGTATACCCGCGGACCCTGGAAGACTCATGGATGTGTCCGGGCATGTTTCCTATTACCTTCTGTAAAGCAATACCGGGTCTTGGATGCAGCCCATCATGCAACCGGTATTTCTTACGGCCTTTATTTAGATTAAAGGGGAGAAAAATCAACGCTGCGGAGCTAATACGCATGCACGTAGAATCGGTGTAGACTGACACCTACCCAAGCTCTCATCTGCGTGTATACCTATAGTATAATTTATAAATATGTATGTGTCTAGGTGAGTAAATACTTGCATACGCACATTATACGTGCGTGCGCCATGTGCCAGCCATTCAGTCATCAACTGGAAACACGGTTGCAAGAGACGGTGTGAGAGAGGCTGTCAACAAGTTGCTTCAACCTGAGGCCAACACGCCTCATGCATGTACAGACCAAAGCGGGCGTAGGTTGAAGGTAGCGTGGGTTTGTGTACATGCAACCTTAAAGGGAGGCCATCAAAACCTGTCACCAAACCCCACTCACATGTGCGGTACACACACTCTACCTGCCACATCCCAAGCCTTAGGTACCCTAGATACTTAGTTAAGGTAGGTACAGTACAGGCACCGCCCGCCGGCCTATCCGCCCTTGGGGTGTTGTAACAGCGAATGACACAGCCATCATGCAGTACCTGCTGTTACACTATTGCACGCGGAAATACAGTACCTGAGCAGGTACCGTCACTGCAGTAGCGTTGGCAGCCAATTCAATTCTTTCATGTCAACCGCCCCGTCAAACTCGACCGGCTTATGTTCTTCAAAACTCTATCTAGTCGACTTCGACTGTCGGGAGACCGTTTACCCACTCATTCCTTGGTCGGTAGTCTAGTCTCCGCGTGAACGCCGGGCCCGTTACTACAACCTCGGCTTCGACCCATCGCTCATTGCGCGCGCATCGCCGCGAAGACCCATCGAGGGTCGTTCAAACGACCGACTGACTGACTGACTTACTAGTCAGCCTGACGAAGCAGTCCCGTAGGAGCCTGCGGCTTCTCGCTGCGACGACCTGCGCCCGGACTCCCGGCTCAAAGCAGGCCATCATTGATCATTGATCATTGATCTCGACGTCGAGAATAGGGACTTGCGCTTCCTCGTCGTCGAATGCTGCTGGTCCTCAAAGCGTCGCCATCGTCGTCGCCTCCTCCGCCGCCGCGACCGCCGCGGGCTGGAACCCGCGCCCCCTCCAGATGTTATGTACCTCGCTCAGCTGCCGTAAGCCGTGCCTCGACCAGTAGGCTATCATGAAACTGCGCATCGAGAGACTTCTCTCCCCCTCACGCTCTCTTTCGAGCCTTTGATGTTTTTGTTATAGCGAGCGAGCCAGATGTCGTCGCCATTAATACAGAGGCACCAGACGGTGCACCACCAACAACCGCATATAGACTCCCCAGCCCTGCAGCCGCATCCGCATCCGCCTCCTTTCATGACGGGCCAACCTCTTCGGCATCACCAAATACAACAACAACAGCACGGGCAGCAACAGCATACTCAACAGCAGCAGCAGCAGCAACAACAACAACAACAACAACAACAGATACAGCACCGACAGCATCAGCATCAGCAACAGTACCAGCACCAGCAACAGCCTCCTTACCGCCACCTCCCCTTCAACGCTCGCTTATCGTTTTCGACGTCCTCTCCCGATTCTGTCTTCGTTCCCCGTTCCGCCATCCCTCTACGTCTATCGCGATCTGCCGCGCCGCCGTCCCATAACACACAGCACAACGCCCATCTCGCGCCACCTCATCTCGCTGAGCATGTAGAGCACCGGCTGAGACGCAAAACGCCCAACGGCACCATAGACGCCGGCTACGATGGGACTCCCACCCATCTTGCCTCTGGGCCTCCGCCCTTTAAGCACATGATCCTGCCGACCTCGTCAAAGACTGTCCCTTTTGGCGCCTCTCTACAGAATGATCCGCGCTCTCCAATTCATGCCGTGCACTCTTCCGTTGACCATTGGTCCTATTCGCTTGCCTCATCATTCCATTCCCCTGAAGCCTCTGGTCTACTTCCCTTGGGTCCCAATATGATGCCAACTGGAACCCAATGGCGTGCCAATTCCCACGAACTTGCCACTGCCCTGGCTCTTGATTGCGCGCCGAGCGGCCCAGTCGCGGCTCATCAGCCATATAATAATGCTTCTCGAATACCCACCGCCCTGCAGCCTGTGTACCAACAGTCACCAGGACCTGTCCTATTCAACAATGGGGCCGTGGTTCCGCCCGCACTATGGCCCGAGGCCAACCTAGCAAGCTATGTACATGGTCTCGACCCTAGGAGTTCGACTTACCATAGTCTTTACAATCCACAGGTCTTCTATCACCATGGGTCAGATGGGTTTATGTCACCTTTTCCATCCACGAATTTTCGTCCAGCTTATGAGCCACATCCGGGCTCCATTCAGGTACCATCCCAGAAGCTCGAATCGCTCACGCTGGACTCTCCGGGTTACAAAAACAACGAGTCTCATGTGCCAGGAGCCTCCTCGCCTGTGCGATTTAGAGAAAAGGTCCTTGTGCATGCACATCGCTCGTACCTTGAACTCCTAACCCATTTGCACCAAAGCAAGAAGTCTCCTTACCGTTCTACTGGCCCTCGGAGTGCTTCCAAAA
This sequence comes from Xylaria flabelliformis, assembly GCA_007182795.1. NCBI lineage: Eukaryota > Fungi > Ascomycota > Sordariomycetes > Xylariales > Xylariaceae > Xylaria > Xylaria flabelliformis. The sequence goes on along the minus strand of VFLP01000025.1, from coordinate 6,365 downwards.
TGATCATCTTCCCCAAGCTTCCGAAATCTTCTACCTATACAAATAGTGTTTTTGCCTCGCAGCACAGTCAGATTGAATTGGATTACCCCAGTATCAGAGGCGCAGGCCTATCCGCAACCTCCTCAACCGAGCTGCATGCGACCTCGCAAGGGCAGTTCATGAATGATCATGTGCGGGGGGCCACAGCCCAAACCCCAGCATCTTATCCTATGTTTGGGACCAACGGCTTGCAGGCTCCTGATTCTAGCCGTTTGTGGCGGGAACGGACCCCTACTACACCTCTCACAAGTGCTAAGAACGCTATCGAAATGCTGACCAACTTGTGCGAGCGGAGTGACTGGAAATGGATTGATGGCATGCTTCTCGGTGGCTGTCTTCACTACGGCCTCGAGCGGTATGAAGAGGCTCTAGAATGGTTTCGAAGAATTATATCCCTGAACAGCGAGTACGTCTGCCAGTTTCTTTATAGTCGTCATATACTAATTTGTATTGTGTAGTCATGTCGAAGCTATGTCGAATATGGCTGCTGCGCTGTATTGCCTCAATCGGTATGATGAAGCAGAGACGCGTTGGATGCAAGCTGTTCATAGACAACCAGCTTATTTGGAAGCTGTAGAGCATCTGGTACATCTGCTCTGCGCTAGTCACAGGAGTAGAGAGGCCGTTGATATAATCAATTTTGTTCAGCGGACACTTAGACTTCCTGATACCTCATTAAGCAGTAACACGGGAATCGACGCCCACACAGGGCTCAACCATGCACTTTGGGACTCTGGAGTACCGCGGCCGATGTCTCAACCAGATGGTGATCAAGCAGAGGATTGTGTAGCCCCAGGGTTTGGCTTGAGTGGCTATTCCGTTCCTGCCAGCGAAAATGGCCGGATGATCGCATTAATTCATGCGAAGGGAAACATGCTCTATGCTCTGAAAGACATTGACCAAGCTTCTGACGCTTTCGAGGAAGCCGTCTTGATCAGCACGGGGAAATCGTTACGTTGCATCCGTTCACTTATAAGTAGAATCCAGTCTGTTCTATCCAATCCCCAAGCACCCAACGGGCTGCAAACGCCGTCCCCAGGACCTCTTTTGCTACCACCGGGGGAAGCGAGGCGCACAGCCCAATTGGTATTTGCTGCCAATGGTGATCTTCCTGGTCTACGGTTCGTGCCCGACGGCGTGCCTAAGAAGTCAGCTATATCTACCACCAGCAATTCGCTCTTGTCATTAGCAAAGATCTTCCAAGATGCTATGTCAAACGGTGGTGCCTATCCGAGACTGCTCCAGCAACCACCAGGCGTTGGTGATATTTTGGCCTTGTACTATTTATCTCTTTCTCTTTCCGAAAGCCCTTCGACTGCCAACAATGTCGGCATCCTTCTTGCCAGTATTCAGCATACGCGTGGAACGTCTCTGCTCCGCACCACTGAGAGCCTCGGGACTCCTGCGATCTCTGGTATCACACCTGGTAGTGGACTTGCTCTGGCTCTCGCCTATTACAACTATGGCCTAGGCCTGGATTCGAAACATGTGCATCTTCACACGAATCTTGGGAGTTTGCTTAAAGATATCGGTCAACTCGACCTCGCTATTCAAATGTATGAGCGGGCGGTTGCTTGCGATGGCACTTTTGATATCGCCCTTACCAACCTAGCGAATGCCGTTAAGGACCGAGGTCGTATTAACGACGCGATCATGTATTATAAACGTGCTGTCAACTCTAACCCGCACTTTGCGGAAGCCGTTTGTGGTCTCTCTACAGCGCTCAACTCGGTCTGCGATTGGAGGGGCCGGGGCGGAGTGCTGCTCGATCATGGACGTTTTGACCGATGGCACGTCGATGATGAAGGCATGCTCAAAGATGCCAAGGAAGAAGGCCAAGGTAGTGGTTTAATGAAGAAGGTGGTGACAATTGTCTCCAAACAGTTAGCGGACTCATCACAATGGGGACTTGGCATACTGCAAAATCGTGAGCTCAACACCCTGGTGCGCCAATTAAGGGTATGTGCGGCTGACGAGGTGGCTACCGGTTTAAACCTCGAACTCGAACTTCAGAACTGGGCCGGTCGCCCATGGGAAGGGTCTCGTCTCCTTCGGCTCGTCGAACGTGCGACGAAGGTCATGGTACGACGCTGGTATATCGATAAATACGTCACAGGGCATTCATCAGTTTCTGAATATATCCGGCCCAGGTTGCTCGCACAGCTACCTGTACCAGCAGCACCAACCGTCCTTCCTTTTCACACCTTTACGTGTCCACTCAATGCCAAGGATATTCGGATGATCTCCCAGCGCAACGCGGCGAGGATAGCATGCTCAACTCTGAAATCGCCATGGTTACCTAACACAGTTTATCCTCCACCTCCGCCACCCTGTCCGCAACTCAACATTGGCTATGTCTCCTCGGACTTTAACAACCACCCCCTTGCGCATCTGTATGAAACACTCCCCATATATACAAATATAAGAGGAATGCTCAGTACTAACGTTGTTTGCCTATAGGATGCAGTCAGTTTTTGGGCTTCATAACCCACAACGGGCTAAAGCAATATGTTATGCCACCACCGCCAGCGACAGATCTGTTCATCGACAGCAGATTGAACGCGAAGCACCCGTCTTTAGGGATGTGAGCGGCTGGTCTGCTGAACAGATTGTTCACCAAATCATAGAAGACAACGTCCATATCCTAGTCAATCTGAACGGCTATACTCGCGGCGCAAGAAATGAAGTGTTCGCGGCAAGGCCAGCGCCAATACAAATGTCCTTCATGGGATTCGCCGGCACGCTCGGCGCAGAATGGTGTGACTACCTCCTTGCTGATGAAACGGCGATTCCAACATCGACACTGCGTCCGTTAAGAAGCAATATTGGCCTGGAAAGTGTGTTTCGCGATGAGGAATCCACTGAGGCGGAAGATTGGGTTTATACCGAAAACATTGTCTTCTGTCGGGACACGTTCTTTTGTTGCGACCACGCGCAGTCGTGTGAACCCGGAGAAAAGACCATCACTTGGGAGGACGAACAACGCCGACGATGGAAAATGCGCAGAGAACTATTTCCCAATCTTCCGGATGATTCCGTCATCATGGGTAATTTTAATCAATTGTACAAGGTACTGTGTCCATGCTCTCAAGATGCTGAATCACAACCGACCACTTGTCTTCATCGATCGTTTCTTACCCTCGCTTTTTTTTTTTAAACTAACATTCTTACCCAGATTGATCCCTCAACGTTCCGTGCGTGGCTCCGTATCCTCTCCGAGGTGCCTAAGGCGGTTTTATGGCTGCTCAGGTTTCCCGAACTGGGCGAGAACAACCTCAGGAGAACCGCCAAAGCCTGGGCCGGAGAGAAAGTGGCAAGCAGAATTTTGTTCACAGATGTGGCACCGAAACAACAACATATCTCACGGGCACGCGTTTGTGATATCTTCCTGGATACACCTGAGTGCAATGCGCACACCACAGCGGCGGACATTTTGTGGTCAAGCACCCCGCTTTTGACACTTCCGAGATACGCTTATAAAATGTGTTCGCGGATGGCGGCATCGATCCTCAGGGGCGCTCTACCCAAGGACGCCGAGGGCGAACGGGCCGCTCAGGAGCTTATTGCTTCGAACGACACAGAGTATGAAGCATACGCAATCCGGCTCGCTAGTGGGTTGCGGTATGAACGCGTCAACGAAGACTATTGCGAAGGGTACGGCCGCCTTGCAGAGCTGCGCAAGGTTCTTTTTGAGGCCAAGTGGACGTGCGCCTTGTTCGACACACGTAGGTGGGTATCAGATCTGGAGAGCGCGTACGAAGAGGCGTGGCGACGTTGGGTTGCGGGCGTGAGTGGAGATATACATCTATAGGGTGTTTGAACCTCGACACGTCCCAGGTCAACGATTCTTCTCATGCCAGCGTCCTCCCACGGTCCATTGCATGGCGGATCGGACGCACTGGCACATGATCCCTCGTTGCGCATTCTGATTTGTGCAACCAGGAGTTTGAATAACACAAGCAGGGGACCGGGTCATGACGGTTTCTGCTACATAGGGTCGGCAGTCCCACTTCCATTTTACTTTCTCAACGCTGGATTGGAGTAGGGTGTTTACCCCCGTATATCTATCGTTAACCCCTATTTTTTACACTTTTGTCATTTTACATTTTCTTATGTTGTTATATGGGCAAGGGAATTCTCCCAGGGAAATAAGGGTATAGAGGTAACGTCGACTCGGACCAAGTGCTGGTAAGGTCTCGTTACTCAAGACAGGGAAATCAGTCGCCTCAATCGCGACGGAAAGCGGGCGTTTGTTTTGGGCGAAATTCTATACGCGATGGAACAAGTGACATACATACCCAGCGACTCTGAAAAGAGGATAAATGAATTTTTTGGTTCGATTTGGAGGAACTGCGATCTTGCGCTCCTATGATTTTTCGACGCCTGTGAGTAACGTGCTAACCTGAACCATTACTTATGAATCGGTTGGACGAATCTTATGGGCACTTACGATGGGTGAGGGCGAGTCGCTCTGGGCGTTTATCAGCGAATGTTTACGATATGCGCACGATGGTATGTTAGATATGGAGCTCGCTCTCTTCGCTCTCTCTTTTCGATGGACATGGTGTGATTCTCATTCGTCACGTCACGTCACGTCTTCCTCGGATATAAGCGCGCATTCATTCATTCTCAAGCATGCATGCGGTACAGCGCAACGAAAGTCATGACATGAGATGATGGCCGCACATATATCAAAAGTACAAGTAAGATAAGCTGTAGATAGATAGGTAAGCACTTAAGATAGTCCCGCATGTGATCGACAATGTTTGATAGAATGGCTCCCTTCTTCTTACGTATCAAATCTAGATATGCTTAAGAAGCACCAAGGTAGTTGAGGTCTCTGCATATAGGCTATACGCACACTATTGTTAATGTTTCTTTACATCTGTTTCTTTGTCCTTAGACAGGACGTCGTTATAGGGGCAGAGTATCATCTTGGGTTACCAACGCTAGAATCTATCTTCACCGCTTATGTGGTTGGTAAGTCCACATGCTCCGAGGCTTTGACGCTTTGACGATTGCAATCCGATCCGCGATATCGTGATCAGTGATAGAGATCGTACTGATTACGGCCATTGCAACGAGGCATCCATTGACGGTTGCAAACACAACAGCAGCGATGTTACGGTGAGACTCGCCTAGGCATACCGTTTTAAGCAGGCGGTGCTTACGGTCCTCGCCGTGTCGTTGCAGCGAACAACCGTAGCAGCGCTATTCAGCTTCGGTAGAAACGCTTGAGGTGCGGGTGGAACATGAACAAATGGTATTATTCATAAACGCCGGCTGACCGGTTTTGATGGTAACGGTGTACTTCAACGCTCTTCTTCAGCAACTTCTCTCCCGAGCAAGCAGGCCGGCAGGCGGTCCCGTCACACAAAATCCGAGGCTAGTTTCAGAAAGAAGGCGAAAAATTGAATTTTCAATGTTTCTGGTGACGAAGATGGAGATTGGCTTTGTAATGCGCTGACCCGAACCAAGCGTTTGGGATCCGGGGAGCAACAGGGGGTTGCGTGGTGTGTGTATGTGAGTGAGATTTCACGTTTTGTTTCTTCAGCTCGGTCAACACCTCTCTCACTCCATCTGGCTTACAGGTTCATCCTTGAAAAATGATCTACGCTGTGTTATTTACCTCGTGACGAAGTACTATAGCCCGTAGTGGTGGTTACTCTGCAGGTGCACGTGGCGATGAGAATGATGTTGTAAGTTTCGGCATTATTCGTTGCTTGAAAAAAAGCATTTGGCTTTGCATTCAGAAGTCGTACCGGAGAATGGCTCGATACCACGACGAACAATTCATTCTCACATACATCAACACTATGTTCTTTAAGTGCTTAGCTCCTTATGCTTTGTCTTTTTGTTATACAGTATTATGTTGTTGTTGTTTTTCTTTTTCTCATTTTTTGACTAGTTTGAGACAGGCAGATATTGCGAGTCGCCAACCCAAGCAGACGGGTCGGCCAAGAAGAGAGACAAACGCCAAGAGCAGCCAGCTCCCCCGTTGCAGCCGCGAGCATCCGAGGATGATCGGACCGGGGGGATGCCTGCAGATGGATTACGAAGACCGTTATTGCTTCTTTTGGCGGTGCATTTTCATTTACTGCGGCCTCCTATTAACTCGCAACTATCAGTAATTATACTAACTACTACGCAAACGTGCACGTTGCTTGCAGATGAAGCACGTAACGAGATGAGGACGTGGAGAATGGAATCGTGCAATTAACATTGTATCTGGGCTCTATGAAGGGAGCTGAAGGACGAAAGAGCGGAATAAGATGAGAAGTATATATAAGACAGGGGGGGGGGGGGGGGGGGGGGGTTACCCAGAA